>LR738711.1:395224464-395392788 GCA_902687465.1 Secale cereale | reverse complement strand
CCCCCCCCCCCCCCCCCGACACCCCTGGCCTCCTTCCCTCCCCCTTGTCTCTGTCTCGCAAGAACAGAAGAGCCCGAGCGGAGCTCGTCGCCGCCGCTCGCCATTCTCATGGCCACCGGCCACCCCTCGTCTTGCCGTTGTGTCCAGCATCTCCGCCGTCGTCCGCTTACTCTCCACGCCGACGAACTCAAGCCGAGGATCACCACGTCGTTGTCTTCGAGCTCGTCACCACCGCATCTGCTCGCCGGACTTCGCCGGTCGATTCGCCGTCGTCAGCGCCTCCCCGGGCCCGCTTGTCTGCTCTGCGTGTCCATCGTGAGCTCCCGCGTCCAACCCCTACTTCTCCCTCTCTCGTTGCACTCGCTAGCCCCGATCCCAACCATGGTCGTGAGCTCGCCGCCGCCGTCCATGGCGCCGCCGTGGCCAGAGCTGCTGCCACATTCCTTCGAGGCCATGAGCGAGCTCAGTGCACCCCCCAGAAGCCTTTTGCACCCACTAGCTCCTCCCCTAGTGCACCGCAACGCCGTTTCCGTCGTCGCACGAACTCCGGCGGCCGCAAAGAGCTTGCCGCCGGCAGCTCCGTCCACCCCAGCCCCTCCCACTTGTGTGGATGGATGTGGGCGAGCAAGGCCTACGCCCTGGTACCCTCAGCAAGCCAAAACGCCGCCCGTAGCGTGTTCCCGAGCCGCGCCGCCGTCGATTTGGTCACCTCCTGCGAGGTTCCGGTGACGCTGACGTGGCACCATTAGTTTAGGGACTAATCGTGTTTAGTTAGTGCCCCCTGTCCATGACATACGGGCCCCACTGCCTAACTAACCACGGCTTTTATTCCTGTTTAGTTTAAGTTAACCACAGTGGCCCCATGCGTCAGTTTTGACCGTGCTGACGTGGGCGTTGACTAGGCCCACATGTGAGCGACCCTAACCAGAACTGAGTCACTGATATGCGGGCCCCACTAGCAGGTTTGACATGGACCCGCCTGTTGACTTGCTGATGTCAGCGTGACCTAGTGCTGACGCAGTAACTATTTTCTGTAATTTAAAATAAATTAGAAATGATTTATTTATTTCAGAAAATAGCCAAAACTTCTAAAAATCACAAAAAATAATCTATAACTCCAATGAAAATAATTTATATATGAAAAATGATCAGAAAAATTCAAGGAATCTGTTTATGGCATTTTCATGCATGTTTGAATAAGCTAAACCTGCTGATCAGGTCAAATCAATTAAATGACATTTAAATAACCACATGTGGAGTTTGAATTCGAACCTTTGGTTCAAACCAACTTCATTTAATATGGTTGCTAGTTGCATTAGCTCAATCAACAGCATATTGCCATGTCATGATCATGCATCATATTGCCGCATTGCATTGATTGTGTTCTCTCTTGTTTTCCGGTATTTGTCCCCTCTCAGTAGACGTCGTTCCGACGATGTGATCGATGCCACTGATGAAGACACAATACCATCTTCAGAAGTGCCAGGCAAGCGAACCCCATTGAGCATTCCGATACAATCCCACTCTCTCGCTCTTGCTCTCTTTTACTGCATTAGGACAACAATGCTTCAACTGTTACCTGCTGCGGTAGTTGAACCCCTTTCCACTGCATGACCTGTCATTGCCACAGTAAATAGTTGAAACCCACTAGTATGAGTAGGACTTGTTTGAGCCATGTTGTGCCTACTCATTCATGCTTTCTGGTTATGCCTGCTATTGCTTAGATTTGTGTCAGGTCTGATTCATCGGGGATGAATTGGAATGTGGTGAACATGTCCTACTGTTGAGAGCTAAGTGTGTGAACACGATTTGGTAAAGGTAGCGATGAGAGGCCATGTAGGAGTACATGGTGGGTTGTCTCATTGCAGCCGTCCTCAGGAACTGAGTTCTGTGTTTGTGATCCATGAAACAACTACTACCACACATTGGGATCCTTAATTGACTCTCTCGACTTATTAATCAACATGATCTCTGTCCAGGAGTTGCAACTAGTTACTGGTGTTTGTAGTTTACTAGAGGTCGTGCGCAGCGCTGACCCTCGGGGTGGGCTGTGACGCGGCAGGTACGTGGCACGGTGTACCGGTCGCCCGTTTGGTGATGCGGAAACCCTGTACACATCGTTTGGAGCCGTGAGCGACACCCCAGCCGGATCTCCCCACGGATGGAACCCAAATAGGCGATAAACCTGGACTAGAGACTTGTGTGGTTAGTCAGGTCGTGGCCGACACCCTCGGCAGGCTTCCGCTTGAAGGTTGCCCAGATACATGACATGTACATGGCGGTAAGTGGCGAGAGCGTGTGTGAAGAAGTACACCCCTGCAGGGTTATATATGATCTATTCGAATAGCCATGTCCGCGGAAATGGACTTTTGGGATACATGTACAGTTCATAGACAAGTGAAAGTGGATACTCTAAAACACGCAAGATAAGCGTGAGTGCTATGGATGGCCTTCTCGTAGGGAGACGGGAGCGGATCCATAGTTGTGTATTGACTGGTGAACTTGTGGACTCGTGTGCGCCACCTCAAAAAGTTACTTGCAGTCGTAGTTTAGAATAGCCACCGAGTCAAAGCTGGCTTGGTGCAGTCAAACTCCACCACCCCTTTGTTGATACTGATGCATATGTAGCTAGTTCTGATGTAAGTCTTGTTGAGTACCTTTGTACTCACATTTGCCTAATTTATGTTTTGCAGAGAGACTTCAGTCTCACTAGTGGTTCTGCATGGACTTCGATGTTTAGCTTGTTACCTCAGCTACGATCTTGTACCCTTGGGAGGGTCTCGTAGATAGTCAGGCTTCTCAGCCTTTTTCTTTTGTAGTTGTCTGTACTGAGACATGTTATGCTTTCGTTGCCTGTATGCTCTGTATGTTGGGTCATGTGACCTTTGATTGTAATAAATGTTATGATGGCTCTTCTGGGCCTTTATCTATATGAGTTGTTGAGTTATGTTGTGATGCCATGTTGTACAACACATACTTGCATGTTATGCGTACATGTAATGTGTATTGCCATGTGTGGGATCCGACACCTAGTTGTTTACCCTTGGTAGCCTATCTTACAGGGAAATGCCTCCTAGTGCTTCCACTGAGCCTTGGTAGCTTGCTACTGCTGCGGAACTCTTAGGCTGGCCGGCATGTGTCCTTCTTCGTTCTTGTGTCTGTCGCTTAGGGGAAATGTCACGCGTTGTTCCTTTAAGTCCTTGTAGCTTGCTACGACTTGGGTTCATACGTTGATGACCGACACATTCATTGCTGGGTCATGTATGCCTGTCTCTCTAATTTAGTGCCACTTTTGGTTTATAACTAGTCATGTCGGCCCGGGTTCTCTATCATATGGTTGCTAGCGACACTATCATATACGTATGCCAAAATGCGCAAATGGTCCCGGGCCAGGTAAGGTGGCACCCATGGGGATACCATGCATGAGGCCGCAAAGTGATATGATGTGTTACAGGCTAGACCTGTGTGACTTAGGATCGGGGTCCTGACAGCTTTGGTATCAGAGGCTGACTGCCTATACGATTAGTAAGCCAAACTGGTCGATGTCGTGTCTAGAAACTCTTTAGTTATATAAGGGAATTGATTGTGGAAGGGAACGTAAGGCTCTTTTTATTCCTTTACCTTATGACCTTCTAATCTGAGTCGTCCTCTTCTTTTTTACGGGGAATAAGGAATTAGGCTTCCTCTTCTATCTATTAGGATCACATTAATGTGGATTCAACTCTCAGTTCAGTCTCAAGTACTTCTGTTTGTTAATCTGTTGCTCTCAGAACCTTGACATTATGATGTTGAGTGGTTATGCTACCCTTTTGCTTGGATCTCAAAATCTTTTTGGGCAATTACAGCCGTTATGCCGTCCGAGTCTTCCCAGGTTTCTAAACAATCTGATGCGATTGCAAATCCCTTCCTCCTGTTCCCGATGCTCCTTTGGGCCAGATTACCCACACTAGTCATTGTGTTGAGGTACTTCGTTGCCTCGACATACATGTTGGAGCTATTATTATGACCCTAGGTGTCTTAGAAGATCACCCAGCAATCTAGCAATACTCTATATTCCCAGTGTGATGATTCTGGCCATCATTCTCAGAAGCATCCCGTGATGCTATTTAGTTAGTAGGTATTCTATTCCTGGGTTCTTGAACCCAAGATTCATTCTACCTACTTCATGTTGGTAGTATTTGCTCGTCCCTTTAGGATATTAGTAACCTTGTGATAGTCCTCGAGGTCCGTGGTTATCGTTCTTCCAATACCATGAACCATCATGGCAGAAGTTCTTCTGAACCAAAGATCACAACCAGAGTGCTCTTGAGTAGTACTCCATTCATACTGTGACTCTGACAGTCCTACCGTTCTACATGGATTATCCGGAAGAAATATGTTGAAAGTTCGACATGCTAGTCTATGCATCCACAACTCGGAAAGTTATATGTTCCTTTGAGTTGTCCCCTTTTAGTAGTATTCTGACCTTCGTCTATCAATTGATAGTCAGGAGTAGTCGTGCATTCGTGTTCATCAATGCCTTTTACTTCTGTGGTCCGTCAATCCATTCTATTTTATAATTACTAGGAGAAACAAACTCCAGTACCTCATCCATTCCCAGGATTGGGTCAAGGCAGTTGTACTCCGCAGATCAAAATGCAATCAAGCTTTTGATCCATTCTACTCTGAAGTGTTACCCTCTTTACGTCAGGATTGTCATGAGAATTGCATTATCTCTTATGAACTCTTGATGCAGTGATACCTCTTGCCATCATTGTTCATTCCTTGGTTTTCCATGTTAGTGTAACCGGAATGCCAACAAGTGATTCGTGCTGTGTGAAATCAATACTCCTAGCAACTCCGTTGCCTGGTAGTTAAATGGACATTAGGATCGGGGTTCGTGCGTGAGCCGCAAAGTGATATGATGTGTTACAGGCTAGACCTGTGTGACTTAGGATCGGGGTCCTGACAGGCACCCTCATTTAGATACTTGAAGTGTCACCTGATACTTGCCGAAGGAGAGTTGGGGTAGCTGAAGACGCGAGCTGTGCGGGTTGCTCCCGAGGGTCGTCGGGCTCCTGAGGCCCAGGGTCTCCTGAGGCTCTCAGTGGTCGCGCGGGTCCGGCTCCCACTCCATCCGGACCGCCTACCACTGAGCCTCCCGAGCCCCCAAGGCCTGCTACGCGAGATGCCGGAACGTGGCGGCTGTGTTGCGGAAGCCGAAGAGCGTGCGGACGTAGCTGCATGGGAGGGCCCTCCTCCGGCCGACCGCCGTCGGCCAGAAGGGCTCCTGAGAAGCGACTCGGTTGAGACCCGCGATGTCGACGCAGACGCGGAAGCAATCGCTCGGGCTGCGAGCAGGTGGACTTGGGGTTGTGCGGTTACGCCCACCACAGATGAGTCTTGCGTACTGTAGTTCCTCTATAACTTGGTCGATGAAGCCATGAGCCCCTAGTGCTGGACGGCTCGCGCTGGGCTCACAAAAATGTGCATCAAGATACGCTTGCAGGTGGTGCTTGAACACCTCCCTCGAGGTACGGGTCAGCTCAGGGACACTCCAGAGGAGAGCCCCCGAACCCATCACGAGAGGGGCGTCGAGCGCGCCTCCCTATGCGAGGGTGGAAGGCGCCTCATCAACATGCGTGAGTCCAGAGACCAGGTCGTCGGGAGCCCCCGCATCCTGGGGTCCGTTGACGGGTAGGTTCTTCTTCTTCTTGGGGGCGGTCTGTAGGGTGAGGACGGCTTCATCCTCATCGGGGTATTCAACCGCCGCGGTCTGGTAGGCACGCTCCAGGGAACGCACCGCTTCCTTCTCGTCGGAGGCAATCGTGATAACTCCGCCACTTCTGGGCATCTTGAGGACGTTGTAGCCATGATGGGTCCCTGCCATGAACTTGGCAAGGGAAGGATACCCCAGGATGGCATTGTACGGGGGGTGGATGTGGGCGACGTCGAAGTCGATGTGCTCGGTGTGGTAGTTGTCGCGGTCTCCAAAGGTAACGGGGAGGCGGACCTGCCCCATCGAGAGCGTGGAGCCATCCGTGACTCTGTAGAATGGCTTGGTGGGGTGGAGCTGATCGTAGGGAACCTGGAGTGTCTCGAAGGTCTGGACGGAGAGGACGTTGAGCCCTGCCCCGCCGTCGATGAGGGTCTTGGTCACGAGGACGTTGCTGATGGTCAGGGTGCAGAGCATCGGGAGTGCGCCTGGGGCTGCAGTACACTTGAGCTAGTCTTTGTGGTCGAAAGCGATGACTTTCTTGGTCCACCTGAGGTTGCGCGCGGCGTCAGGCCTGGGAAGCACCGCGTTCACCTCACGGGCGAACTTCTTGAAGATGCGGTGAGAATCCGGGGCATGAGCTCCTCCCAGAATGCACGCGACTGCACGCGGTTCTTGGAAGCCCCCTGCCCCGTCTCCCTGGAGGTCCTCGTCGTTCCTTCTTGGTGGTGGTGGCAGCGGAGGCAGGCCTCCGTGGCCCTGAGGGTGACGCTCATGAGGCTGGTCGCGCCAGGGGGCATCATGAGGCTGCTCCTGCCAGTGGTCTTCACGAGTTTGCTCACGCCACCCTTGGCGCGAGTTCCTGCCGTCCCAATGTCCTCCTCCTCGGCCTCCTCCACGGCCGTAGCCGTGGTTGTCACGCTCAGGGCGCTGCCCGCCGCGCATTGCGCTGGGCTCCTGACAGTCATTGGTGTTGTGGCTGTGGACGTTGTGGAAGACGCAGTATGGTCGGTTGTCTCTGGGGAGGTCATCGTAGCCGCAGCCACGCTTCACTTCTGGCTCAGCAGCCAGCACGGCGGGTCCCTTGCGCTTCGACTCCTTGGCCTTGGTCTTCTTGTCGTCTGCCTCCACCTCAGGCAGCTCGTGAAGGGAGAGGCTGCCTTCCTCCACCCTGGCGCATTTTGCCGCGAGCTTGAACATCTCGAGGGCCGTGCACAGGTCTTCGTGGATGGCGAGCTCTTCCCTCATCCTGACGTCGTGGATGCCATCGGAGAATGCAGAGATGATGGCCTCCTCTGAGACCCTGGGGATACGGAGGCGCATGGTGTTGAAGCGTTGGATGTACTTTTGCAGGGTTTCTCCCGGCTGCTGCTTCACGCGACGCAGGTCAGCAGCTGTCGGGGCTCGGTCGTGGGTGCCTTGGAAGTTGGCGACGAAGCGCTCGCGAAGCTCTCCCCCGGAGGAGATGGATCTTACCGGGAGGTTCATGAGCCAGGAGCGCACGCCGTCCTTCAGAGCCATGGGGAACCAGTTCGCCATGACCTGCTCAGTGTCGTTGGCCGCCTCGATGCTCAGCATGTAGAGTTGAAGGAACTCCATGGGGTTGGTGGTGCCGTCGTAGCGTGGAGGCAGGTCCAGCTTGAACTTGCCGGGGCAGACGAGGCGCCGTAGCTCGGGAGCCAGGGCGCCACACCCACGTACGCTCATGATCACAGGCGCCTCCTGCACATGTGATGCTGGTTCTTGAGGTGCTGGTGCCACCACCTCCTATGGCACGCGGTCTGGGCGTTGTGGGCCAGGGGGGCCCACGAGCCCCTGCATGTGGGTGCGGGATCACCCGTCAACTCTCCTCATCACGGGCGTGGGCTCTGCGGGGTTGTTCACGTCGAGGGGCCTCGCGCCGGCCCTCCTGGCCGGCGGGGTGAGGGTGAGGCAGAGCCGAGACCCCACGGCTCTCGTTCGCCGCTGGGGGAGACGGAGGACGCGAAGAGTGCGTTGGTGCAGGCGCTTCCCCAGCTGTGTTGACAAGCTCGGTGATGCGGTGGAGCCACTCATCATAGAGATCATCTGCCGGGCGGTAGCGCAAGAGCTCCCGCGCCATCAGTAGCGCAGGCTGCTGGTAGACCGGCCCGCGGCGGACCAGCGAGGATGATGCTGCGGCCGCTGAGGGTGAGGGTGTTGCCGTGCAGCCGTCCCGCCGCATGGATATCGGCAGCGAGGAGTCCTGCTGCTCGTGGATAGCCGGGTCGGTGGCGGCGTTGGCGACCAGCAAGTTGGGGCGGAGCGGTACGCCGTTGCTCGCGGGCGCCGTCTGTGCGACGTTTGCAGCGCGACGGGCGGCGCGGGCTCGGCGTGTGTCCACCATGGCTGTGGAGCAGGGTCCATGACGAGAACGCGACGAGGTCGTCGGAGAGGCGAGATTTCGACACGCCCCCTACCTGGCGCGCCAAATGTCGGATGCAGGGCTCCGCAAAACCCGTTAAGTTCGAACACAGGGGCGTGAACGAAGATCTCTCCCACTCACGTCTACCTAGCGCCTCGCTCTCGTCTTGGTGGAAGGATTCAAGTAAACAACGAACAAACACACAAGAGTTTATCCAGGTTCAGGCCACCGCGAGGTATAAGACCCTACTTCCTGCTTTGGTGGATTGGCTCCGGGTGAGCTAGAGTATGAACTGGTAGAAGGGTTCCTGAGCGCAGGAGGCGAGCTCAGGAGGGTCAGGAGGCTAGTGTTCTTGCTCCTTGTGCGGTGGTCAAGTGTGTGAGTCGATGATTCTCCCCTCCCCCTTGCAGTGGAGGTTCTAGCTACTTATATAGGCGGCCACGGTCCTCTTCCCCCGAAATGTTTAGGCGGGAAGGGATTCCACAACGGCCATTTTTGAGCAGGAACACAAGGACGTTCCTACCCTGACAAAAGCGGTCTTCGCCTGCGAAAGGATCAGGCGGTGACACGGTGGTGGGCTCGACGGTGACATCCTCCTTATCGTCCTTGCGGTCTTCGGTCTTGTTGCACCAAAGAGGAAACCTTTGCCCCGCTCCTTGGGAACCAACGGCTGCGCTGTCTCCTTTGCACCGAAATGGCAACTGTGCCGCTGGCAGATGCTGGCACCCACTGGCGTGGTGCATCACTGCTGACATCACTGCCTCCTCCTGAGGCAGGCTTGGCCTTGGATTCTCCGCCCCTCCGGAACGCCTTGCCAAGGCCGCTCCCGAGGGGGTCTTGGCGTTGTTCTCCTCATGAGGCCTGGCCCCTTGCGAGGGTCTTGAGTAGCTGATCGACTGGCTGGGTCGTCCCAGGCCTGCTTGAAGGAGCGCGTCGCGGCCCGCACACAGGCAAGTCTGGGTACCCTGGTTCCCAGGACGCCGACAGCCATGACCTTCAGGAGTGTTACCAGGTTAAGCAGCTTGTCAAGAAACAGAGGGCAGAATATGATAAGCGTGACAAGGAAAAGGGTCAGAATGCCGCTGGTGGTAAGGGCCGAGGCGGTGAAGCAAACCGCCCCAGCAAACTATTTTGGAACCAAGGAAAACTCGCTACGGGTCAAGAGAAGGAAATTTGTGATAATGTAAGTGATGGAGGGGATGAAGAGGAAACCAGTGAGCTAGAGTTTCAGAAGGCCACTAGCGCTCTGTGCATTGATGAAGGTGCATCTTTGCACGCCTCTCACCGCTAGCTCAAGCGGTGGGCGCGAGAGATCCATGACGTGGAACCAGCGCCAGAGGCCCGGAAACCACTCAAATTGTCCCGCACGCCCATCATCTTTGACGAGGAAGATCACCCTAGCCACACCACTGCGATAGGGTGTTTGCCGTTGTTGGTCTCCCCAACAATTCGCAACCTAATGGTCACAAAGATGTTAGTGGATGGTGGGGCCGGGTTGAATCTGATCTCCTCGGAAGTCATCAACAAGCTTCAGATAGGAGAAGAAGAGCTAGAGGTCATAGGCACATTCCAAGGAGTTAATCCCGGCAGGAGCCATCCCAGGGGAAATATTACGTTGCCGATAACGTTTGGGGGAGAACTGAACTATCGGACTGAGAAGATTGTGTTTGATGTGGTTAATCTCCCCCTGCCATACAATGGGATTCTTGGGCGCCTGGCCCTGGCCAAGTTCATGGCACCATCCCACTATGCTTACAACACTTTGAAGATGCTTGGCCCACTGGGAGTCATCACTATCCCATCAGATGAGAAGGATGCAATTATCTGTGTTGACAAGATGTATCGGGATGCAGTCGCAGCAGAGGCAGCGGAAATAGCAACTCCCTCCAAGGAAAGCAAAGGAAAGGAAAGGGATGGTAGGACCTCTAGTAAGGATTCGGGGAACTGTGCCCCCTCTGAGTGCACAACACCCATTGATGACGTGTCAGAGTGTCGCAATAGCAAGAGATCCAAGGTTGCTGCACCCCAAATGAAGAAGGTCCCGGCAGGGCTGGCTGGCATTGATGGTACTTTCACTATCAACGCCACCCTAGATGACAAATAGGAAAGCGCGCTCATTGACTTCCCGTGGGCGAATATCGATGTGTTTGCCTGGCAACCATGTGATATCCCCGGTGTTCCCAGGGAGGTAATCGAGCACCACCTTGCTGTCTGCCCACACACCCAACCTATGAATCATAAAGTCCGGAAGCATGCCTTGGAGAGGGAGGAGTTCATTGCCGAAGAGATCAAGAAACTGGAGGCAACTGGTTTGGTCAGAGGAGTATTGCACCCTATGTGGTTAGCAAATCTAGTGGTAGTCCGGGAGGCTAATGGGAAGTGGAGGCTTTGCATTGATTTCACAGATCTCAACAAGGCTTGTCAAAAGGATCCATTTCCCTTGTCACACATCGACCAGATTGTGGATTCCACTTCAGGTTGTGATTTGCTCTCCTTTCTGGATGCATACTCCGGGTATCATCAGATCATCATGTCCAAGGAAGACGAAGAGAAGGCGTCATTCATCACTCCATGTGGTACGTACTGCTTTATCCACATGTGTGATGCCCGAGACCGACGTCCCAGAAGATTCTAGAAGATTCCAGATGTTCCGGGTTTCCCATGTGTTTCTTTTGTGCTTGTGTTATTTATTTTTGCATTGCATCATGTCATCATGCCATCATGTCATATTTATTTTGCATCTCAACTTAAATAAATCGTGTGGACCGTGGGTCCATTTAAATCGAGGGAAGAATGACTTCTCTTTATAACATATAAAAGCCTCTCAATATTATTAGGGAGCTATATAATAATATTCCATTTGTTTGGAATTAACCAACACACGTGCATAATTTTCCCCATGCTTTTCCTACTTCGAGTTTCTCCTTCAAAAACCTTGCCAATAATTCTTTTCCGTTGTTTCGAGGTTCCTCCGAAAATTCGAACATTTTTGGACACTTCAATAATCAAGTCTTAGTTCAAAACTATTTGAATTAAATTCAAATATGTTTGAATTATTTTCCGATCACGCCTTTTCTATTTTCTCGGACCGTGCTCTTTTTATGATACCCGAGAAAAATACTCCCATGTGCTAACTTTTGCCCTAACCCCCTCCTCATTTTATTCTCTTCTCTTATTTATTTTTGGTTTCTGCAAAATCCTGAGAAGGGAGAGGCCCAAACTTCTTCTTCCTGGCCTCTAGGTCTCCCTGCGGCCCAAGTCTTCCCAGGCCAAGGCCCAGGCCTCCCCGTAGCGACCTAACCCTAAGCCGCAGCCTCACCCTCTACCCTCGCTCGTTCCCCTCGCGCCGCAATCCATCTCCTCCCTCGCTCTCTATCCCGAGCCCGACCCCCAAGTCCCTCGTTCCCCTCTGCCTTCGATCCCCAACCCCGATTCCCTGCGCCTCGCCGAGCGAGCCAAATCCCTCAAGCAGCCCGGGCCAGGGGCTCCATCACCTCGCCTCGCCGTGGCGCCAGCTCCCTCCGGCCTCCTGTCGACCGAGGCTGAAGCCTCCCCCGCGCAGGCGTCATCTCCCCGCAGCACGGCCCTCTGGCCAAGGCCTCGTCGGCCAGGAGCGCCTTGGCGCCCGCGTTGCCCGCCGTCGGCCTCCAACAGAGCCGCGACCGCGGCTCCTCCTCTGCCCGCCGTCGTCCTCCCTCGGCCAGAAGCGGCCTAGGCCTCGCCTCCTCGCCTCCATCCCCAGCACCCCGACCAGCCGCCGTGCCCGTTCTCGCACTACAGAGCCTGAAGCCGGCGGCCCCATCCGTCCTCGCCTCCTTACCGCGCCCGACGCGCCCTCCAGGCCGCCGCGGCCAGCCACCTCCGCGGCCTCGAACGGGCCCCTTCCTCGCGCCCGAGCCGGGGATCCTCGCCGCCCCTGCCTCGGCCAGTAGCCGTGCCGTCCGCCGCTGCACCGTCATGGAGTCCCGCGGCCACCACGACGACCCCGTCCTTTTCCAGCTCATCGTCGCCGCAGCCTTTTACCTTTTGATTTGTTTTGTTACTGAGATTGTTATCTCAAGCACCCATGTAACAGCAAGTATATCTACTTTTGGATCCGTGTACAACTACCATCGCCCGAACGTCTACCGTCGCCCGAACGTCTACCGCCGCCCCATGTACCTCTTCGGCTACGAGCTCCGTGAACGACTACCATCGCCGTGTACCACTACCGTCGCCGAGACGGCTAGTACATCTACGAACTCGACGCCCGAACGACTACCGTCGACCATCGAAGACCTCGCGAACAACTACTTCCACTACCGCCGACGGAACGACTACTTCCTCTCCGAACGTGAACGCCTTCTTCCTCTACGTCTCGAACCGCCCCGAAACGCACGCTTCAAAGGTATAACGAGACGACCCAGTGGATGACCCGTGGAATGCTTATTGTGTTGTATCAAATGTCTCCCGTGTGTGCTCCGTGCCGTTTCGTCCGTTTGTCATGTTCCTCGGTTGGCTCGTCGCCGACCCGTGGGAACCCGATGACGGGATCACCCCACCTTTCTTCTTGCATGTCATGCTCACGTCGATTCTTCTTTTGCACCGGTCTCTCAACGAGTTACCGAAACCGATATGTTGTCGTGGCATCATTTTCGGAATTGTTGCCCTGTCACCCTTTCCTTCCACCACGGTGACAAATGCTTCATATCTCTCTTGTCAACCTTTTAATAAACTTGCATAAAACTTGATCATGTCATCCGCATCATATTAACAACATTATATGTGTGAATTGTTGTTGCTTTAAATCACTAAACATGCATATGGGGATTTTCCGGATATGTTGTTGTTATTCTTCGGCCTCATTTAAATTGCCTAGTTAGTGTAGTTTTATTATGCTTCACCTCTTGCCATGTTAACAAACATTTAATCTTGTCTTGTAAATAAACGAGAGTCAATTAAATAATTAACTGTGGTGTTTCGTCAATATGCAACTCGTTGCATATTGAGCTCCACTTAACTTGTAGTATTTGTTTGTGCACTTTGCCATGCCATGCATAATTAAACCGGTCATGCATCATACTTGGATGTGCATCGTATGCCATGTTTATGCTTGTGTGCTTACCGTGTTGTTTGCTTCTTTCCGGTTGCTTCTCTAGTTAGCTTCGGTTTCGTTCCGGAGTTGTGAGGATTCGCTCGACTATTGCTCCGTCTACTTCATGGATCCGTTCTTCTTCCTTGTGGAATCCCAGGCAAGATGATCATACCCTTGGATACCTTTACTACCATTGCCTTGCTTAGTTGCCTCGATGCTAGCGTTACAAGTCGCGCTACCCATCTTTTATGTCAGCCTCTCCTTGTTGCCATGAAACCTCTAACTTTGAAACCTTCCTAGCAAAACCACTGTTTGGCTATGTTACCCGCTTGCTCAGCCCCTCTTATAGCGTTGTTAGTTGCAGGTGAAGATGAAGTTCGTTCCAGGAGGGAACTTGTTGTTGTATATATCACAATATCTATTATTATATAATAACACACCTATATACTGGGCATGGGTGGAAGGCTTGGCCTTTTGCTCGGTGTTTTGTTCCACTCTTGCCACCTTAGGCGCCGATAAATCGGCATTATGTTCCTTGATTTTGCGTTCCTTACACGATGGGTGAAATGGGGACCCCTTGACAGTTCGATTTTGAATAAAACTCCTCCAGCAAGGCCCAACATTGGTTTTAATTTGCCTCATAATAACAACTTAATTAATTAATTAAAATTGCATAGGGGGTCGCGTCCCCGATGATTCTTAATTCTACATAGCAGGGGGGGCCAGTGCTCATGGTGGTGGTCCCAAACTAGAGCCACTTGCGGTGCCACCCAGTTATCTGGGGTCTTCAGTTACTGTACGTAGCGCTCATCCGGACGTGGCCTGAGACGAGATGCGCGCGGCTACCATCAGGGTGTCGGCACGCCGGGAGGTCTTGCTGGACTTGTTTTACCATTGTCGAAATGTCTTGGCTACCGGGATGCCGAGCCTGATCGGATTTCCCTAAGATAAGGGGTGATGATATTATATTTATCACTTCAGCTAATCGTGAGAGCTTGTGATGGGCTAAGTTGGGACACCCCTGCAGGGTTATGATCTTTCGAAAGCCGTGCCCGCGGTTATGTGGCAGATTGGAATTTGTTAATGTCCGGTTGTAGAAAACTTGACAGAGGATCCGAAGTAAAACACACAACTGTGTGAGTAACCGTGACTGTCTCTTTTCACTTTGAGAAGAGAACACGGTGGGGTTATGTTTGACTCGTATGTAGTTAGGATCTTTAGAGATCACTACTTTTGTGACCGTTTGCGTAGCTTCTCATCTTATTCTGGTACTCGTAAGCTAGCCACCATATTATGCTTAGCCGCTGCTGCAACCTCACCACTTTACCTTTTCCTACCCCTAAAGCTTTGCTAGTCTTGATACCCATGGTTATGGGATTGCTGAGTCCTCGTGGCTCATAGATACTACAACACCAGGTGCAGGTTCAGCCGAGATTGATGCAGGAGCTGGTTCAAGTGCTTCACTTGGAGCTCGATGAAGATTGTGGCCGTTTGTTTGTGACGTTTCGACGATCAGTAGTGGTTTCTACTAGGATTCGATCCTGACCTGTGGCTGTATGTTGTTTTGGTATCTTTCTTTTGGATCTTCGCCCGTAGTCGGGTTGTGATGTTTTGAATGATGTTTTGCTTATGTAATGTATTGTGTGAAGTGGCGAGTGTAAGCCAACTATCTCCTTTTGCAATTTAATCCCTCTTTTACATGAGTCGTGCAAAGATACCAAACTTGAGATCATTCTAGGATGGGCTTATACCTTTAAGTCGTGCCTCGACACGTAGGAGGTATAGTCCCATCCTGGGCATTACAAGTTGGTATCAGAGCCTTCTCCGACCTAGAAGCCCCCACTGATTGATCGAATCGTTGACGGTTGAGTCTAGGCACACACTGAAAATGTTTTGAGTCCTATATATATATCGGAGAGTAGGATTTCTTTTACTCCTCATCTCTTTTTCATTCTGGTGAGGACTCCTGACGATGACTCTTGCCTCTTCTACTTTCAAAAATTGCACCAAAATTTTTTTTAGGATCTCGCGAGTATTGTTTGGATTGTTCCGATGTCTTTGTGACGAGAACATTGTTCTCGATGCCTCCTGTCATTAGGGGTTGTGGCAGTGTCCCGGGGAGTTGAGCTCCGAGGTGTTGTCGTCACAAATCCATCGCGGCAGTACTAGAATACTTAAGACGGCCGACATCGAAAACTCTCCGATACGGTTAGTGGCAAGATAACCCCGACATCACCCAGTACTGGGGAGGTAGCTCGAGAGTATTGCCATAGCTTGTATAGTGGATGCGTTTCGAAGGTCCGAGGTAAACGGTTTCCGAGAACAACTGGTTATGTGTTGAAGGATGGATACAGCTGGATGTAGGTTTAGAGTTGATTGCGCGGTGCTTCCCCTGTATCCCCAACACCTGATTGCATAACTGGAAACTTTCGGAAATTAATAGGTGGGTTCATCCAGTAGTTCTAGGCATTCTTCCAATGGATGCTCGATATGAAGTTCGGGGTTCTACATTGAGTGAAGTGGTTTTATGGGCTTGTTCTGATCGGGAGTTGCATCTTAAAGGGTCCTTGGCTATGCTGATCCGGGGATTGCAAAACCCTTTTGTAACACGTTCCATGAGCTTTCAGCACAAATATGTCGGACGAAGCTTCTATCTTGTATTTGTTCTATCTGTTCCTTGTTCCTTTTTATTTTCATTTTGCTCTCCAAGTGGCTTCTCGTCAAGCTGATGTACCTACGGAATTCATTCGTTCAATTCTTTGCTCGGATGATATTGTGAAGATGATGCTGCAAAATATCTATCCTTTGTTCTTGTTTTGATTCTGGTATTCGAGTTGCTTCGATGTCAAATGTTGATTCCGTACCTTTCCTAATCGATGTTCTCATATTTCTATGGTAGTGCTAGTCCTTCTTGATCATCAAGATTTTCATGTTAAATCCTTTTCAACCGGTGTCCTTTCTCTTCAAGTTATTCCATACGGACGCGTTGAGATCTGACGATTGTCTGTTTCATTCATCCCAAGTTGTCTTTGTTTTTCCCACCCTCCCACCCCTTTTCTTCTTGGAGCCAGAAATTCTCAAATGAAATATCCATTTTATTCATGTGATATTTCTTCATTCATTTCCTTCAATGTTCTTATCCGGTGATTTATCGTGAAGATGCTCAAGAGCTTCAAGTTCATCATTCTTTTGTTCTCAAATTCTGCCGGTGGATGTAATTCAAGATTATAGTGTTGATCTTATCCTTTTACTCATGTCACAATGCTTTCTTATTCCGGTGCACCAATTAATCATTCTCCTCTTGTTATTCATATCCGGAGTGCTGAAGATTCATAATTCCATTCTTAATCCGTTCAAATTATTTTGAGGATTGCTATCTTATTCAAGTCATTTAATTCAACCGATGCTATATCTCTTAAGCAATCTTTTTCAATGGTGATTTCTTTGAGTGGGCCCTAACCCACAGGTCTTTTCCCAGGATCTTACCTGACTCTTCTTTTCCGGAGTATTCTGAAATTCTTTTCGAAATGTGACGTCAGAATGATCCCCATCAGTCACATGTCTTCTCCAAGATCGATTTCAATTCGTTTTCATCTTTTGTTCAACGTTTTAATTCTTCATTCCGGAGTGCTCAACAATTCTTCATGACAATTCTCGTCTTCTTTCTCAACAATTGGAGACCGGAGAAGTGTTTCTCGTAAATCTTGGCCCGTTCTCTTGAAGATTCGTGGTTCTAGCTTCTTGCCATCCTCATTATTGTTTCGATTATGAGGAATTCTTTTCATACCCACCCGAAGCATTTCATGAATTCTTTTCTTTGTGTTCCTCCGAAGGCCATCATTTCAGAAGATTCTTCGTTCTCAGTTTTCAACTTCGTCCTCCAAATATTCTTCATTGATGTCTCTTCGTTCGTCTCCTAATTCTTACGGCTGTTCATTCAAGATTTCTCTTCCGTTGTTATCGTTTTAATTCATTTGTTCTTTTATAATCCTACCGGTGGTTCGTTGGAGATTTACCCAAGTTTGGCGAGATCTCTCTTTAATTCCTTGCAACGAGAATAAGTAATATGCCAAATCCTTTGGTTGTCATCAATTTAAATTGGTGAAGGAGATGCATGACATAATTCTTATTCTTATTCCTTCAAGGTGACTAATCCCTTCCTTCGGAGCTTGTTCATCATATCATATTCTCGGTTCTAAGTTGTTCATCTTGTTTTCCGGAGCTCCAAGCTATTTCTATTATCCTTTCAAGCTCCATCTAATTCACCGCAGGCCTTGAATCTTATTCTTTCATCGTTCACTTCTCATGTTTTCATTACCGGAGTTCTTCATGGTGGTTCATCATCATTTAATTCATCCTTGAAGTCTTCATCAACATTCTTGTTGGAGCTCAATCATTTCATCATGCTTTCCAATTGCAATCCTTTCTACCTTATCTTTTCAGATGGTGTTATGTCATTCTTGACAATTCATTCATGTTTCATGATTCACGAGTTATCAAGAATGAGATATTTAAACCCATCATTTTCTGTGTTCAGGAGATCTTTCCAACCATTCAATTTATTTGTTGGAGTAATCTTGGGTTGTATTTCACCTAAAAGCTTTCCCTAAGGATTGTTGCTATTATGGTGCTAATAAATGACCCAAGTTCTTCATTTTTCATTCCGGTGAGATAAGTTTATCGTCTCCTTGTTGATCTCAATCAAATCAATTGTTTAAGCTAGTGGCTGGTTGTCACCTCTTAATTTTGAGATGTTTTCCACAAGCCCACATCAAGCTTATTCGTTGTCGTTGTTGAATTTCCAACAATTCTGTTCAACCCTTCTTCGTAAGGATGCTCTTTCAAATGCATTCGTGAGAGAAGTTGTCATTTTCTTCTCCATTCATTTCTTTCGTTGATTTGTATGTTATTCTTTCATTCCGGATGCATTGTGATATTGCCCTTTTGGTCCCATAATCTCGTTTTGTCAAGATCATGTTCTTTTCTTGTTTATCTATCTAACCGGAGAATTGTATTCTTCATTCTAGTTCTGTCATCTTATCAAGTTTTGCCTATCTTTTCAACCGGAGTGCTGTCTGAACCTTCTTACCCCTCGTGCCATTCTTTCAATTGTTCCAGAGGCTATATGTTGTTGTTTTCATCAAGTATCTTCCCAACTTGGCAAGTTCTTGTTAATTCCTTTGATTTTCAGACGGAGTGCTGTCCGAATTCTGTCTTTCTTATTCCTTGGCTATACCTTGCAGTTTCATATTCTTTTGTCATCCGTGAGCTCTTGTTTCATGTCTTTCAACCTTCAAGGTTCTCATAATGTTCTTTGTTCCTCTTTTCTAACGGAGTTTTCGTCTTCGTTCATCTCCGTTGTATTCTTCATTCATTTTGTTCAACCTCTCAAGGTTCTTTGGTTTCACTCGTCTGTCAAAGAAGCAACTTTGTTTTACCTCTTCCTCTTCCGTTTTTACCCGGTGCTATCTCTAGGATCTCGGGTCGAGATCCTCTGTTAGTGTGGGAGAGTTGTGACACCTGAGACCGACGTCCCAGAAGATTCTAGAAGATTCCAGATGTTCCGGGTTTCCCGTGTGTTTCTTTTGTGCTTGTGTTATTTATTTTTGCATTGCATCATGTCATCATGCCATCATGTCATATTTATTTTGCATCTCAACTTAAATAAATCGTGTGGACCGTGGGTCCATTTAAATCGAGGGAAGAATGACTTCTCTTTATAACATATAAAAGCCTCTCAATATTATTAGGGAGCTATATAATAATATTCCATTTGTTTGGAATTAACCAACACACGTGCATAATTTACCCCATGCTTTTCCTACTTCGAGTTTCTCCTTCAAAAACCTTGCCAATAATTCTTTTCCGTTGTTTCGAGGTTCCTCCGAAAATTCGAACATTTTTGGACACTTCAATAATCAAGTCTTAGTTCAAAACTATTTGAATTAAATTCAAATATGTTTGAATTATTTTCCGATCACGCCTTTTCTATTTTCTCGGACCGTGCTCTTCTTATGATGCCCGAGAAAAATACTCCCATGTGCTAACTTTTGCCCTAACGCCCTCCTCATTTTATTCTCTTCTCTTATTTTTTTTGGTTTCTGCAAAATCCTGAGAAGGGAGAGGCCCAAACTTCTTCCTCCTGGCCTCTAGGCCTCCCTGCGGCCCAAGTCTTCCCAGGCCAAGGCCCAGGCCTCCCCGTAGCGACCTAACCCTAAGCCGCAGCCTCACCCTCTCCCCTCGCTCGTTCCCCTCGCGCCGCAATCCATCTCCTCCCTCGCTCTCTATCCCGAGCCCGACCCCCAAGTCCCTCGTTCCCCTCTGCCTTCGATCCCCAACCCCGATTCCCTGCGCCTCGCCGAGCGAGCCGAATCCCTCGAGCAGCCCGGGCCAGGGGCTCCATCACCTCGCCTCGTCGTGGCGCCAGCTCCCTCCGGCCTCCTGTCGACCGAGGCTGAAGCCTCCCCCGCGGAGGCCTCATCTCCCCGCAGCACGGCCCTCTGGCCAAGGCCTCGTCAGCCAGGAGCGCCTTGGCGCCCGCGTTACCCGCCGTCGGCCTCCAACAGAGCCGCGACCGCGGCTCCTCCTCTGCCCGCCGTCGTCCTCCCTCGGCCAGAAGCGGCCTAGGCCTCGCCTCCTCGCCTCCATCCCCAGCACCCCGACCGGCCGTCGTGCCCGTTCTCGCACTACAGAGCCTGAAGCCGGCGGCCCCATCCGTCCTCGCCTCCTTACCGCGCCCGACGCGCCCTCCAGGCTGCCGCGGCCAGCCACCTCCGCGGCCTCGAACGGGCCCCTTCCTCGCGCCTGAGCCGGGGATCCTCGTCGCCCCTGCCTCGGCCAGTAGCCGTGCCGTCCGCCGCTGCACCGTCATGGAGTCCCGCGGGCACCGCGACGGCCCCGTCCTTTTCCAGCTTGTCGTCGCCGCAGCCTTTTACCTTTTGATTTGTTTTGTTACTGATATTGTTATCTCAAGCACCCATGTAACAGCAAGTATATCTACTTTTGGATCCGTGTACAACTACCATCGCCCGAACGTCTACCGTCGCCCGAACGTCTACCGTCGCCCCGTGTACCTCTTCGGCTACGAGCTCCGTGAACGACTACCGTCGCCGTGTACCACTACCGTCGCCGAGACCGCTAGTACATCTACGAACTCGACGCCCGAACGACTACCGTCGACCATCGAAGACCCCGTGAACAACTACTTCCACTACCGCCGACGGAACGACTACTTCCTCTCCGAACGTGAACGCCTTCTTCCTCTACGTCTCGAACCGCCCCGAAATGCACGCTTCAAAGGTATAATGAGACGACCCAGTGGATGACCCGTGGAATGCTTGTTGTGTTGTATTAAATGTCTCCCGTGTGTGCTCCGTGCCGTTTCGTCCATTTGTCATGTTCCTCGGTTGCCTCGTCGCCGACCCGTGGTAACCCGGTGACGGGATCACCCCACCTTTCTTCTTGCATGTCATGCTCACGTCGATTCTTCTTTTGCACCGGTCTCTCAACGAGTTACCGGAACCGATATGTTGCCGTGGCATCATTTTCGGAATTGTTGCCGTGGCACCCTTTCCTTCCACCACGGTGACAAATGCTTCATATCTCTCTTGTCAACCATTTAATAAACTTGCATAAAACTTGATCATGTCATCCGCATCATATTAACAACATTATATGTGTGAATTGTTGTTGCTTTAAATCACTAAACATGCATATGGGGATTTTCCGGATATGTTGTTGTTATTCTCCGGCCTCATTTAAATTGCCTAGTTAGTGTAGTTTTATTATGCTTCACCTCTTGCCATGTTAACAAACATTTAATCTTGTCTTGTAAATAAACGAGAGTCAATTAAATAATTAAATGTGGTGTTTCGTCAATATGCAACTCGTTGCATATTGAGCTCCACTTAACTTGTAGTATTTGTTTGTGCACTTTGCCATGCCATGCATAATTAAACCGGTCATGCATCATACTTGGATGTGCATCGTATGCCATGTTTATGCTTGTGTGCTTACCGTGTTGTTTGCTTCTTTCCGGTTGCTTCTCTTGTTAGCTTCGGTTTCGTTCCGGAGTTGTGAGGATTCGCTCGACTGTTGCTCCGTCTACTTCATGGATCCGTTCTTCTTCCTTGTGGAATCCCAGGCAAGATGATCATACCCTTGGATACCTTTACTACCATTGCCTTGCTTAGTTGTCTCGATGCTAGCGTTACATGTCGCGCTACCCATCTTTTATGTCAGCCTCTCCTTGTTGCCATGAAACCTCTAACTTTGAAACCTTCCTAGCAAAACCACTGTTTGGCTATGTTACCCGCTTGCTCAGCCCCTCTTATAGCGTTGTTAGTTGCAGGTGAAGATGAAGTTCGTTCTAGGAGGGAACTTGTTGTTGGATATATCACAATATATATTATTATATAATAACACACCTATATACTGGGCATGGGTGGAAAGCTTGGCCTTTTGCTCGGTGTTTTGTTCCACTCATGCCACCTTAGGCGCCGATAAACCGGCATTATGTTCCTTGATTTTGCGTTCCTTACACGATGGGTGAAATGGGGACCCCTTGACAGTTCGATTTTGAATAAAACTCCTCCAGCAAGGCCCAACATTGGTTTTAATTTGCCTCATAATAACAACTTAATTAATTAATTAAAATTGCATAGGGGGTCGCGTCCCCGAGGATTCTTAATTCTACATAGCAGGGGGGGCCAGTGCTGATGGTGTTGGTCCCAAACTAGAGCCACTTGCGGTGCCACCCAATTATCTGGGGTCTTCGGTTACTGTACGTAGCGCTCATCCAGACGTGGCCTGAGACGAGATGCGCGCGGCTACCATCAGGGTGTCGGCACGCAGGGAGGTCTTGCTGGACTTGTTTTACCATTGTCGAAATGTCTTGTGCTACCGGGATGCCGAGCCTGATCGGATTTCCCTAAGATAAGGAGTGATGATATTATATTTATCACTTCAGCTAATCGTGAGAGCTTGTGATGGGCTAAGTTGGGACACCCCTGCAGGGTTATGATCTTTCGAAAGCCGTGCCCACGGTTATGTGGCAGATTGGAATTTGTTAATGTCCGGTTGTAGAAAACTTGACAGAGGATCCGAAGTAAAACACACAACTGTGTGAGTAACCGTGACTGTCTCTTTTCACTTTGAGAAGAGAACACGGTGGGGTTATGTTTGACTCGTATGTAGTTAGGATCTTTAGCGATCACTACTTTTGCGACCGTTTGCGTAGCTTCTCATCTTATTCTGGTACTCGTAAGCTAGCCACCATATTATGCTTAGCCGCTGCTGCAACCTCACCACTTTACCTTTTCCTACCCCTAAAGCTTTGCTAGTCTTGATACCCATGGTTATGGGATTGCTGAGTCCTCGTGGCTCACAGATACTACAACACCAGATGCAGATTCAGCCGAGATTGATGCAGGAGCTGGTTCAAGTGCTTCACTTGGAGCTCGATAAAGATTGTGGCCGTTTGTTTGTGACGTTTCGACGATCAGTAGTGGTTTCTACTAGGATTCGATCCTGACCTGTGGCTTTATGTTGTTTTGGTATCTTTCTTTTGGATCTTCGCCCGTAGTCGGGTTGTGATGTTTTGAATGATGTTTTGCTTATGTAATGTATTGTGTGAAGTGGCGAGTGTAAGCCAACTATCTCCTTTTGCAATTTAATCCCTCTTTTCATGAGTCGTGCAAAGATACCAAACTTGAGATCATTCTAGGATGGGCTTATACCTTTAAGTCGTGCCTCGACACGTAGGAGGTATAGTCCCATCCTGGGCATTACAACATGCCATTCGGATTAAAGAGTGTCGGGTCAACTTTTGCAAGGGCAGTCCAGATTGGTTTTCAACCATAGTTGCACAGAAATATAGAAGCCTATATGGATGATATCATGGTCAAAACCAAGGATATGGTGCCACATCCCTAGCTCTGGTAATGCTTAGTGCTAGCATCTTGTGTTGCATCATGTTTAAGTTTCAATTAAAGTTGAAATGGGGATTGTTCAAACCCTAGCACCAGATCAAAATTACTAGGTTCAAATAAAAAAATATTCTCAATGAACCCAAAATGCCCCTCACAAAAGTTCATCATTTTTGGATTGGTTGAAAATCTCTACCAAAAATGGTGCACATATTCCAAGTACCATTATGGATTTTTGAATTAACTCATTTCTATTTGGGTTGGAGAAAATAAATCCTATAAATATTTTATTGCTCCAGTAATTCTGAAAAATCTTGTGGAGCTCTAGGATAAACCATGTTACATCCACAAAAGTTTCTAGAAGCTGCAAAAATAATTTGGTTAGTAAACCAAGTTCAAAACAGAAGCAAAAATAGAAAAAAAACAAAAAAGAGAAAAACATACAGAGAAAGAGAGGGAGAGAGAGAGAGAATTGACCTGGCCTTACCTGGTGGCCCAGCCGCGGCCTGGCACGGTTAGCCCAGCCCACTAGGGGCAAGGTTGTCTTCAACCTTGTGCCCACTGGGAGCCAGTGCACGCACCCAACCACGCCACCTCCTGCTTTGCCGTGTCGCGCTCCCCTTCAACCCAACCTCGCGCCAGGAGACATGGACGAAGCCCTACATCGATCCCCTCCTCCTCTGGTCACTCTCCCCTTCTCCCTGCTCGATCTCGAGCTCGACCGAACGAGCTCATCGCCGCCGTTCGCCGTAGTCGCAGCTATCGGACACCCCTCGCTCCACTAGCGTGTCCTCTAGCTCCGCCTCGACGCCTCAAAGGTCTATGCCGAGCCACGCATGCTCGGGAGCGCTGCATCTCCCTCATCGCCGCCGTCTTCAAGCTTGGACGCCGGAGATCGCCTCCATCGGCCCGTCGGCTCCAGAGCCTCCACCAAGCAGATGATCCCTTCGTTCGACGCACCGTGAGCTCCTCTCCGTTTCCCCTCTGCCCCTCTTGCTTTCTCCGCGATCATCCGAGGCTGCCGTCCGCCATGGCTGACGAGCCCGTGCTCCGACCTTCCCCTGCTTTCCCCCATGGCACCAGTGTGCTCCTGCTGCCCTGTAGGTGCCGCCTAGCACCCCCTATTTCTGGCCCTCGAGTCGCATCGCGCGCTCGAGCACAACCGTAGCTCCGGCGCCGCCAAACCTCGACGTTGTGCTCACTTCCGGCCACCCCAGCCACTGACACCGGTCCCTTTGGATGCGGAAGAGCGACAGCTACGCGTAGAGCCTCTCTGTCGCTCGTTTGGTCATCGGAGCAAGAAAAACGAAGATCTCCGCCGCGTTCTGGTCGCCGTCGGTGTTGTTCCGGTGACGCTGGTGTGTCGTCATTAGATTAGGTTAATCATGTGGTTAGAAGACACCCGTGCCGCTGACAGGCCGGTCCCACAACGCTAATTAAACCATATTAATTTCTTCTTAGTTTTATTTAATCACAGTGGCCCCACGCGTCGGCGTTGACCATGCTGACGTGGCCCTTGACCGACCCCACCAGTGAGTGACCAAAGGCAGCATTGTGTCACTGGCATGTGGAGCCCACACGTCAGATTTGACTCTGGAGCCGCCAGTTGACTTGCTGACGTCACGCCGATGTCATGCTGACGCAGTGAACAATTCTGGATTATTTCTAATTCAAAAATGATTTGGAAATTTCAGAAAATGCTATAAACTTCGAAAATTCATAGTAAATCAACCATAACTCCAAATGAAATAATTTATATATGAAAAATTATCAGAAAAATATAAATAATCTATTTATGGCATGTTCATGCATGTTTGAACAAATTACAGTCACTGTATATGACAATTTGAATAAATGGCATTTTAAATGTCTCATATTGAGTTTGAATTTGAACCTTGAGTTCAAATCAACTTCATTTAACTCGTTGCTAGTTGCATCAGCTCAATCAACAGCATATTTCCATGTTATTATCATGCATCATATTGTTGCATTGCATTGATTGTGTTCCCTCTTGTTTCCTGGTGTTTGTTCCCTCTCGATAGACGTGTTCCGACATTGTGATCGTTGACACCGATGAAGAACTATACTGATGCGGAGCATCCTATGGACATCACCATGCCAATAGTCCGTTTGGCAAGTGACACGTGTGACCTCTACTTCTCATACTTAAAGGTGAATCATCTCCTTTACACGTGTTCAGTTGACCCCTTTGAGGATGGTATACTACTTGACACTCCACTCGTGTGCATGCATAGGTATTGTCGGAGCTTCACGGATGATGAGGAGGAGTGCAAGCGGCAAGGATCACCTACACCATCAGCGAGGGAAGCGTGGAAGAGAAGACGGAAGAAACGGAGCTGTTGCAAGCTCCAGGCTCCGGACGTCCGCTGCACACCGGACATCCAACGCGTCCCAGGCGACCGGACGACCGGCAGCCACCGGACGTCCGAGACATCGTCAACAAAACGTAATCGGTGGAAAATAGCGGAAGCTCGAGAGCTACCGGACATCCGGTCCCTCCCGAGCCACCGGACGTCCGGTGCCTAGTGGACGTCCGCTCCCTTCCTGTGCGCAGCCGCGGGCCTTTGGGCCATGTACCCCGTTCGCCCCTCACTTACCCCTTCGTGGCCTTAGACTATATATACTCCTCCACCTCCACCATTTTAGGGTTAGCATTGGTTTAGCTCATATGTGAGATAGAGCTTTGCTCATCCATTACGGATCTATTCCACGAGAGAGACCGCGGCTCCTCTACGGAGAAGATCCACCTTGGATTCAAGACCCCTCACGGGAAGATCCTTCGCGGATTCAAGACCTCCTCTTGGAGATGCACTCTACCGTGTATCTTTTCCTTTGTTGTTCATGTACCTTGTGATCTTGTGTGTTTGATTGTCTAGTGGATGTGTGATTGAACTTGTTCTTGAGTGTTTTCCCTCGTGATTCCCCTTTGTGTTCTTCGTGTTCATCGCGGGATCCCTCCATTTCGTGAAAGATCGTCCATCTAGGGTTCCACCCTACATCATATGGTATTAGAGCAAGGTTTCTCACGAATATGGAGCCCCCTCCACCGTTTTCTATCTTTATTTTGTGTGATTTCGTCCTAAAATTCAAAAATCCTCACCAAAAATAGCCCCAATTTTTTTTGTGATTTGTTGGTTTGATGATCTTTTGTTGATTTTGATCCATGGATTTGCTTGGTTTCAAGTGGATCTAGCATTTCCCAAAGTTTCCCCACTTTCCATCCATGAAATCTCATCAATTTTGACCCCAAAATCATCCATTTCCGCCCAAAATCGCGTTCCCGAGCTCATATCTCGCGTTGACCACGACCCACCGGACGATCATCGTTTTACTGGATGTCCGGACCCTCACGAAGCACCGGACGTCCGTCAACCACCGGACAACCGGAACCACCTATACAGAAAAAATTACCGGATTTCCGAGCCCGACCTGACGTCCGGTCACCGGTCGTCCGTCACTTTCCGGACGTCCGGTACCTGTAGTTTCACACTTCGACTGATTTTATGTTTTGTCCATAACTAATTCATCCGAACTCCGATTTGGACGTTCTTTAGCTCGTTTTGAAACTCTTGACATTCCCCATAACACAAAAATACTACTATAATCATTTGACTCCATCAAATTTTGTCAAATGTGGCAAGTTTGTATAGGCCCTCCACCATATCACCCGCATAGCCACCATAGCTTTCCGCAACATAACCCATTTTGTCCACCATAGCATTTGTGGTTGCTTGAGTAGTGACTTGAGTCTCCTAAGGTGTTTAGGCTACTTAGGGACAATCGCTTCTTCATCAACCACCACCACCACTTACGCATAGCTTAGTCCACTATACATAGCCAACGAAACTTAACCCAATTTTGTGTGAGCTTGTTTGAGTTGTGGCTCGTGTCTCCTAAGGTGTTTCGGCTACTTAGGGACCGTGACTTCAACCCCGACAACGTGTATAGCCCATCATACACTTCCTCCACCATAACCCATTTTGACCGGGTTTCCACCAACAATTCCGCAACCACCACCGCTTGTCCTCTACCACCATTTGACATTTGAGATTTTGAGTTCGTGGTTTTTCCGTTTCCTAAGGTGTTTCGGCTATTTAGGAACGGGTCTACATCAAGAACATCGCCTCTCATCATCGCCACGAGGTCGTCATTGTACATAAGAACGGTAACCTCGACGACATCATTGTATATTCCCCTTGCAATTGCATTGTTAACCCCTAGCCTATTTTGCGTCACTTGCCTATCGAGACTAGCCTTTGAGTATTGCTGGCAACGTTACTTGTGCACATTAGTGATCATCGATCCGCCCTTCCATTCATATATACCATACCTTATTGGTATCATCATATCATCCCTTGTGTCACAAGATTGTTCCCGCATATACACAATAGCTATCTTGGTTTGTGCATTTCGCATCGTGGCCATATAAAAAAAGAACAGAAGAATAAGCTTTTAAGCAAAAGAGCCACAAAGAAGCTTGTAAGAAAGAGCCATAGCATCGTACCACATTGCATATAAGATTGCCATATCCGATCATCTTGGATCATCTTGTGCTAGAAGCACTGAAACATCATACACATAGCATACTTGTGATAGGAAGTCGCTACATTTTGCATCTTATAGGTTGTGCACAAATGTCGTATCCGCCTATTGATCAATCGTGCTAGCGTCTCTCTTGAGTTGTGCAACGCGAGCGTTTTCCGTGGATTCCACATTTTGTGCTCATTCCTTGGTTGCACGACCCCATTTATCTGTCCGTGTGTGTGTGTTTCCGTGTGCCACATATTGCTATTGGTCTACTTGTTACATTTGAGAATTTGTGAATCTCTTTCAACATTATTAACTCTTTCTAACATTTTGAATCAATTTTTTTGTGCCACTTATCCTAACCAGGCCACTCAATAAGCTTTACTTGATAGGTGTGAGTGAACAAGTCTGGTACCAATTCCACTATTCTTTCATTTCACATTGAGTGAAACGGGATACATCCTCAACATTCGGAAAAGGTAACTTGGTATTATTTATCTCATTTCCTACTCACCTTTGCTCTTGTCTTGTGATGGATAGGCAAAGCATTTCATCTCCGGTCTACACCAACAATGACAAGTTCGATGCCATGACGAACAACTTGTGTGCCAACATGGATGCTAAAATGAAGGAGCTCAAAGCCCTCCTTAAAAACCGCAAGAGGTCTGCCTCATCTTTGAGAAGACGCTCTAGTGCACATCCTTCCGAGCTACCATCTCCGGCGAGATCACATCGGCATCGACACCATCAACGACAAGAACGTGAAGGTCATGAGCTCAACACCAACAACCGCTCAACGACTTCACCATGTACCTTGGCATTTTCGCCAAGCGACTTCAAGGCATCTTCACCTTTGGACATACGGCATCTTCGCCCACAAGCACCTCAAGCTTATGCTCAAGAGAAGCTCCCCAATCTCAAGTCCGCGACTACCAAGAGCTACTATGACCTCGACAACGACCACGAGATTCCTTTCTATGGGACTCAAGAACCCGAGGAGTATCTCGAGCGGGAACGCTTGATGGACGACTACGTCATGCTACTTCAAGTTCCTCCCCAAGATCAAGTGAAGTGCGCCACAAGAAACTTCCACGACTTCGCATCGACATGGTGATTTCACACACCTTCGGAGGAGTATGACATGAGTTGGCCCAAGACGAAGAAAGCTTTGCGGCGAGAGTTCGTGCCTCCCACTTACACGGAACATCTTCTACGCCAATTGGAGAACACCATACAAGGATCCAAGTCCATCGACAAGTACTTCAAAGAGATGAAGAATGCCTTGCGATGAGCCGGCGTGGACGACCCCATTTGGATGACGCTCCACTTCATGATGGGATTACACAACGACATCTACAAGACTATCTTCCTCGAGAACTACAAGTCCCTCGACGAAAACTACATTGGTGCTCTCAAGGCGGAACAAGAACTCATGAAGGCCAAGGCTTCTTCACCGCAAGCACACTTCTCGAAGACCAAGCTCCAAGACGACGAGCATGAGGCTAGTACCACCATGATGTCTAAGCCCAACGAGCTCCAAGACGACGCTCCCAAGTTCGACTTCACCGCCATCCCTCTTTGTGGCATTGATGATGTCGAGTCTACTTCGACTCTTTTTCAAGACGGTGCAGCGACGACTACGACTACGGAGCTATTCGAGGACCAAGCTTCGGAGGCGAACGACATGGTGATGAGCAAGGATGATGCTTCCATCTTAGGAGGCGAGAGTGATGATGTGCCATCTTCGGCCTTCATCCATGGCGATGATGACGAGATGATCGAGCATGCGATTTTCCCTTCGGTCATGGAGGAGAGTGATGATGTGCCATCTTCGGCCTTCATCCACGGCAACGATGGCGAGATGGTTGAGCATGGTATTTTCCCTTCGACCACGGCGGCGTATGATGACTTGAGTGACTTGTGCCACCATATTGAGAGTGAGAGTGAGTTCACCACTAGCCCCATATATGATGAGCTACCCAAATTCCCATCTGAGGAGAGACACAACTCCCGCCACTTGAGTGAGATGAGTGACTCCACCATATGTGAGTTTGAGTGCACCTATTTTGAGGGAGTGAGGGATCCACCACATAGAGAGAGTGAGAGAGTTGATAGGTCATGCGAGACCACTTTCAATACTAATGACTTGACCTCTACCTCTATTGTGTCTTCTAATTTGGTGCTAGGTCCCATTTATGATGACGCACCGATCCTCTACGACTTCGTCCTACCATTGGACAAGACGAAGGCCATGTTGGAAGAAGATGCACCACCCAAATGGTTCTATCAAGATGAAGATGAGAACGATTGGATCTTGAACACCTCACCTACAACTCATGAGCGACGATCCAAAGGTAAAATAGGTGATGGTGCTTCTCTCATCCCACTAGTGGACTATGTTAACATTGATTGCTTGCATGATGTTGATCCACCTATTGCCATGCTTCATTCTAGTATGATTTCCACATGCGATGATTTCCCCATTTATGATGAGTTTGATGATTGCCATGTGGAGTCTATTAGTTGTGATGCCATGTTGCATAGGATTTCTTGTGATATTTCTTTTGGTCACATCATGTTTGACATCCCACTTGACTTCTCGTATGCTATGCATGAGATCAACTATATGTCACATTTGCAATCTCATCGTAGTAACTATGCATATGCCATTAAGATAAATCCAATTTGCATTTATGGCCTAGATTACAATCCCATGGTTATTGGCATTTGTTTTTCTTGTGAACATATTGACATGCTTCCTTTGCATCATATCCATCATATGCCATGCCATGATTACCTAGCTTCGGACATGCTTTGTTTTGGATGTTGTTCCACTTCTCCACATTATGTTTCTGATATTGCTCATGAGGAGACCCCCATAGTTTCCTCATACATTTTAGAAGATTTTGATCCATCCCAACCATTGCATGATCCCCATACTTGTGTGCACAATATGCTCCCCATGAATGCCAATGCTATTGTTGTGCCACATACTTGCTCTAATTTGTGTCCCCATCGTGCTATACATGACAACTATTCTTTCATGATGGATGACATATTTCTCTATCGTGCCTCAAATTTATTTGAGCGATACCTATCTTGTGCTAACTTTAACGTGCACATACACATCATGATGGATGATGTGTACATTTACCACGCACACACTTTCTTTGGCTTGTGTCTCTTTTGTGTAGGTACCCATCCATACTCGTCAACTTCACAAACGCACGAGTTGACGAAACGAGCTCTAGAGAGCAATGATGACTTGGGTTCCCATGGATTGTCTTTCCCACCGCTCCTTTCGCGCAAAGACTTCGCGTATTTCTTCTACATGGCACTCACATGGTTATGGGTTATTGTCCATTATATCTCTTACGCCCATCTTGCCATGTTCACTTTGCATGATATGCTCATTCCTATGCCTTTTCCATGCATTTGTGACCCATGCTTTGCATTACACATGATAATAGATTCTCATACTTGTATGTGTATTTGCAAGCTTGGTGGAGATATTGCTTGTTCTTGCCATGATGCCTTTGTACCCCATGACTATTATGATGCTTTGATCTTGCTTTGTGTTCGTGCTTGCGATATGTCATGTGTATTACCTATACCCACTATTTGCTCACATGACGTGATTGTCGTGCCTTCTCCTAGTGTGTTGCATCTTCGCTCCACTAGTTTGCACAACTTGATTACCATGGTTGCTTTGTGTCGTGCATCACCCATTATTCATACATGCTCCTTCCATGCGGTTGATAGCCACTATTGCCATGATTTGCACATGATTCCTAGTACATGTTGTCATATGTCTCCATATGTTGCCTCTCGCATGCTAAATAATTTTCCATGTATTGAGTGCAACAATGCCTTTCATCTTGCAAAACAGATTGCCCCCATAGCATTCTATACACATATACTTGGAGATTTTGACATAATTCTTGTGAAGAATGCTTGTCTTACCTCTTTGCACCATATGCCTAGTGCCATGAATATAGCCATTGTTGCATCATATTATTCATGCACTTTTGCTCCTAATGGTTATGTGCAAGAGAAGAGAACCATCATGATGGATGATGTAATGCCCCGGATGTAATACTTTCCCTTTTGGGCATATAATATATCTCCGGCTTCATCTATTTCCATTCCGGGCTCTTTGTCTTTCGGGTTTTCGTTGTTTTATTGTGTGAGTGTGTGGCATTCATTCATATCATGTAGACATGTGCATCGCATTGCATTTGTGTTGTCGGTTGCTTCCGGTTCCAAGCGTTCCTTCCCGTTGTCCGTTTCGCATTCCGGAGCTCCCTCACGTGTCTGTGACGTCCCGTAGGCCTACTTTGTTGTTTGGGCGTGTAACGTTACCGGTGTGCCACGAGGTTGTTGTGTGTGTTGTTGTTTTGTTGTGTGCAACCCGCCTCTCAAATCTCGTCTCGTTTGGACTCCGTTGGTTTCTCCATCCGTTGTTCGTGTGGGTCCAAAGTGCCTTCACTTCGTGTCCCGGAAACACCCCTACTGCAGTCTGTTATCTTCTCCTAGGCCCTTTTTAACTATCCCCGCGATCGGATCCGTCGGATCACGATCGGAGGGCTCCTAACACCCCTAAATTTCCCCCCTAACCCTAAAAACTGCTATATATTAGACCCTAATCTAATTTTGGCATCTCTTCTCCTTCCTCCTCCCTTCCCTAAAAAAATTCAGATCCACCAACCCCCTCCTCCTGGGAACCAGCCACCCCGGCCCAATCTCCCTCGAGCCGCCGGGCGGCGTCCTTTCCGCTCGAGCGACCAAGTCGCTGAAGTCAACGCGCGTCGCCCCCAGCGACCGCATCGGCCGCTCCTTCGCGCCTCCAGGCCATTCCGCCCGACCGAACCGAGCCGCTGGCCTCGCACGGTCCCCACTTCGTCGGTGTCTCCTTCGGGGCCCGAAGGCCCACCTCCCGCTTCGCCAGGCCCAGGGGACCACTTCCCCGACGCCTCGACCGCCCTCCCGCCTGGAGCGCGCTGGGCCTCCTCGCCTCTCCGCCCCAGGGCGCCACCGCGGGCCGCCGCCCCGCTCCGCACCAGCCCGCCCAGCCGCCCGTCCCTCCTGAGCCATCCGCCGCGCCGCACCTGGGCCATCCGCCGCCCCGCGCCAGGCCTCAGCCGCCCCTTCGGCCACCGGGTGGGCCGCAGCTCCCCAGGCCGGCCCGACTCGCGGCAACCGGGCCGCCCAGCCGCCGGACCCCCAGATCCGCTCCGGCCCAAGTCAGATCTGCCTGAGGTTGCCCCAATTTCACTAAGTCCCAGAAATTTTGATCTCTGATGCATATTTCAAACTGCTCTAACTTGGTGTGTGTTTGTCCGATTCGCGCGTATAGCATGTCCAGACGTTCGTGGGATCGTGCTCTACGTTTTATCTGTTGTTGTCATGCTTGTTGGAGATCTTCTAGGTTCTTGTTTTGCTGTTGCAATAGTGCATCGTGATATAAACTGCTGTTATGTGATGTTTTTATCTCATCTTTGCCATGTGTTATCTTTTAGCTCGTTTGTCCGAATGATGCAAATGACATGTCCACATGTTCGTCTTGCCATGATCTACATGTTGTATGTGATAGGTTGCATGATAGATTTATTATTGCCTTGTTATCTTCGTTGCAAAGTGCCATGTGGCCGTGATGTCGTTTCACTTGTTATGAAATGCCATCTTGTTGAGCTCGTTGCAATCGTTGTGTTTACCTCAATGAAGCATGCTTGTGTGTTTCGGGATCACCTTCATGTGTACTTTGATGAGGTGCTTACCTCTTGCCATGTTTAGTTTCGAGGTGACTTAAACATGCTCTTTTATATGCCATGATGATATTGCTGTTTTAGGACTTAGTGGATTTTTAGTAAGTATGAAATCTGTAATGTTCCGATGCCATGTTCGTGTGATGTTCTAGGACAAAGCATGATAGTTTTGGAGTGGATTTTGATTGTTCCTTGTAGTATATATTGTTGTCTTTCCATTCATGTCCTCACATGTTCATTTAAGTGACTGTAGAATGTTTATCTTTTGCTCCAAAGTTTCAATAAAATTCTGCTGCCAGAATTTTATTGTCAAGTTCAATATGTCCAAGATCATTGCTATTGATCCGTGGCTCCGTTGGGAGTGCACCTTTGGACTTAGTTGCTGTAGTATATGTCTAGTTTGTGTTCATGTCCTTTGCCATGTTGTTGGAGTGCTGTAGCTCAATTATTTTGAGCTCCGAAGATGCTATGTTGCTGTAATTTTCAGCTTTCGCTCATTTCTTGTTTCGGGCATAACTTTTAGCCCGTAACTCCGATTTCAGCGAATCTTATATCAAACTTGATTGATTTTCCGTGTAGAATCATAATATCAGTTTGTTATCATGTTTTGAGGTGTTTGGCTTGAGTGATATTTTTACGTGCTCCGTGTGCATCCTTAGTGCATCCTTCATGCATCCATCATTTTCGAGTGCGCATTGCATCTTGTTGATTTGTGCTTGGTGTGATTGTTGTGTTTAGAGCCGGAAGCTGAGACCGAGTACGAGGTTGAGCACGAGGTTACCAATGAGGTTGAGCACAAGGACCCTTCTTACGATCCAAACGACTTCTCTTCAGGCAAGATGACCGAACCCCGATAACATTACTATCTTTGCCTATTGCTAGTAGTCTCGATCTATAGTTTTTGCCTCGATGCCCATGATCTTCTTGTCAGCCTCCTACTTGTAACCATTGCATGTTTAACCAACCTACCTACGCAAACCGTTGCTTGGCTAAGTACGCTTCGCTCAGCCCTTCTTATAGCATTGCTAGTTGCAGGTGAAGATCGAAGATGCTTGCTTCATGTTGAAGTTTGGTTGGGTTATATCACACTATAAATGCTTACAATGAAATCATCTATATATTGGCAAGGGTGGAAGGCTAAGCCTTTTGCTTGGTGATTTGTTCCACTCATGCTGTTAGGAACCGTATAAACCGGTGTTATGTTCCTTGATATTGCGTTCCTAACACGGTTGGGGTGTATGGGACCCCCTCGATAAACCGCTAAGTGCTAAGTCTTTTCCAGCAAGTCCCAACATTGGTACTATTTGCCTAATAACTAAATAAACTTGCATAGGGAGTAATTAACCCGAGTTCTTAATTAACAACCCCCGGGCCAGTGCTCCACATGAGTGTTGGTCCAAACTGGGCAAACTGCGGGGCCACCCAAGGGAACTCGAGGACTGGTATATACCTGTAGGCTGACCTATCCGGTCGTGGCCTGAGACGAGATACGCGCGGCTACTATCAGGGTGTCGGCACGCCGGGAGGATTTGCTGGATTAGCCTTACCTTAGTTCGATATATCTTGAGCACGGGATTCTGAGAATACTCGGGTCTTCCCACTTTGGAGTTGCGACTCCGCGGATCGTGGGCTTGTAATGAGTCAAGTTGGAACACCCCTGCAGGGTTTGAACTTTCGAAAGCCGTGCCCGCGGTTATGTGGCAGATGGGAGCTTGTTAATTCCGGTTGTAGATAACTTGACACAATGTTTCTAATACACTACCAGCGAGCGTTCCGTGACCGTCAATTTCCGAATAGGGATTCGGGAGTTGAACACGGAGGGGTTATGCTTGTTGAGCTTGTAGCTAGGATCACTTCGTGATCACTTCTCGCCGAGGCATTCTCTTCTCGCTCTCACTCGCGTAAGCTAGTTGCTAGTTGCTGCTGCAAACAATTATTCTTTTCTTCAGCCTTTTCCTCTCCCAAAGGCTTAGATAGTCTTGTTACCCGGAAACGGGATTGCTGAGTCCTCTATGGCTCACAGTTACTTCACCACACCAGATGCAGGTCCAGCTGTGAGCTATCCAGGTGATGGCACCGAGCTGGATTGGGAGTTTGACGAGGAGCGTAGTCGGTACTATGTGCGATACCCGGATGATCAGTAGTGGAGACTCTTACTAGGATTCGATCCGCCTGTGGTTTATTTATCTGAGTTTGGTATCTTGCATTTGGATTTTGCCCTTAGAGGGTTGTGATGTTCTTAATGTATGATGATTGAGACTTGAATTGTAATTCTGTGACGTGGCGAGTGTAAGGTAACTATTTTCTGTTTACAATCCCCTCTTTTACATGAGATGTGCAAAGATTACCGAACTTGAGATCATTCTATGATGGATTTATGCCTTTAAGTCGTGCCTCGACACGTAGGAGGTATAACTCCATCCTGGGCATTACAGATGATGTGTTTATCTACCATGCGCATAAATTCTTTGTTTTGTTGTGTGCATGTGTAGGATACTTGGATTTCGTGTCGACTTCCACTTCACGTGAGTTGACCATTCGAGCTCTTGAGAGCGAACCACTTTCTACCACGACGCTTCTCCATCGCACTTGCTTGTGCTTCGGCATTGTGAAGGATGCACAAGGACACACTTTCGAGGTGATATCCTTCTCTTTCGAGAAACCACAGTCCATGCGCATGAACATTGTGGATCATACTAGTTGTGTTGCTTGCACCATGACTCTTTGCACACATGCTAGAGATCTTTCTTCGACTTGCCATTGCCACAATGCCATGCTTCATGATATATATGCCTTGTGTGTTGCATCCGACTTGTGGATTACTTGTCCCTATCATATTCTTGGTTGCAACAATATCATCTCTTCACATATGCCATGTCCCATTGATTTTCGCATGATTGACTTGATTGCCTCACACATGTTGAACAATTGCTATTTCTATTGTTTTGAGTGCCACTCGATTTTCACTACACCCTATGCACATTATGCTCGGATTGTCTTGCACTTGACCCTTGTGTTTAGACACTTCATTTTCTTTGGTGTTGTGAATGATTCGTATGCCTACCATAGACCTTTCATTGAGCGCTTTATGCATGCTTGCTATGACTTTGAGGTAGATGCTTATTCTCTTGACACACATATGTGCATCTCTACCTCACATTTACATGCTTGTTTCCATGATGACCTTGATTGTGCTCAATTGATGTGCTTAAATGCCATGCCACAACCATTTGTCACACCCTATGATATGCTTAATGACAACACTTGTTGGGTGAATCACCTCTTGAATGCTTGGTTTTGCACTAACGCTAACCACATTTGTTTTTCCAAGTGTTTGTTTTCCTTGCTCCTTTTGAAGGAATCACTAGACGGTGCGACATTGGAGAGTGCACATGTAAAGCTTCAAGATGATGAGTACTTCGTGATCGTCCACATCTACACGACGATGTCATCTCTTTCCCATGGTGATTTGGTTTTCGATCTGAGGTCGGATCTTTCCCAAGGGGGAGGGGATGATGCGGAGCATCCTATAGACATCACCATGCCAAGAGTCCGTTTGGCAAGTGACACGTGTGACCTCTACTTCTCATACTTAAAGGTGAATCATCTCCTTTACACGTGTTCACTTGACCCCTTTGAGGATGTTATACTACTTGACACTCCACTCGTGTGCATGCATAGGTATTGTCGGAGCTTCACGGGTGATGAGGAGGAGTGCAAGCGGCAAGGATCACCTCCACCATCAGCGAGGGAAGCGTGGAACAGAAGACGGAAGAAACGGAGCTGATGTAAGCTACAAGCTCTGGACGTCCGCTACACACCGGACGTCCGACGCGTCCCAGGCGACCGGACGACCAGAAGCCACCGAACGTCCGTGACATCATCAACAGAACGTAATCGGTGGAAAATAGCGGAAGTTCAAGAGCTACCGGACGTCCGGTGCCCAGCGGACGTCTGCTCCCTGCCCGTGCACAGCCGCGGGCCTTTTGGCAATGTACCCCTTTCGCCCCTCACTTACCCCTTCGTGGCCTTAGACTATATATACTCCTCCACCTCCACCATTTTAGGGTTAGCATTGGTTTAGCTCATATGTGAGATAGAGCTTTGCTCATCCATTACGGATCTACTCCACGAGAGAGACCGCGGCCCCTCTACGGAGAAGATCCACCTTTGATTCAAGACCCCTAACGGGAAGATCCTTCGCGGATTCAAGACCTCCTCTTGGAGATGCACTCTACCTTGTATATTTCCCTTTGTTGTTCATGTACCTTGTGATCTTGGGTGTTTGATTGTCTAGTGTATGTGTGATTGGACTTGTTCTTGAGTGTTTTCCCTCGTGATTCCCCTTTGTGTTCTTCGTGTTCATCGCAGGATCCCTCCATTTCGTGAAAGATCGTCCATCTAGGGTTCCACCCTACATCATATACTATCTTCAGAAGTGCCAGGCAATCATAACCCCCTTGTTCATTCCGATACAATCCCACTCTCTCGCTCCTGCTCTCTTTTACTCAATTAGGACAACAATGTTTCAACTGTTACATGATGCGGTAGTTGAACCCCTTTCCTCTGCATGACCTGTCATTGCCACAGTAATTAGATGAAACCCACTAGCATGAGTAGGAGTTCTTTGAGCCCTGATGTGCCTACTCATTCATGATTGTTTGTCATGCCTGCTATTGCTTAGAGTTTTGTCAGGTCTGGTTCATCGGGAATGAGTTGGAAAGTTGTGGACATGTCCTACGGTTGAGAGCTAAGTGTGTGAACACGATTTTGTAAAGGTAGCGGTGAGAGCCATGTAGGAGTACATGGTGGGTTGTCTCATTGAAACCGTCCTCAGGAACTGAGTTCTATGTTTGTGATCCATGAACAGTTACTACCACACATTGGGTTCCGGTAACTCGACCCCTCTCGGCTTATTAATCGCCTCGATCTCTATGCAGGAGTTGCAACTAGTTTCTGGTGTTTGTAGGTAGTGTTAGTAGTCTACCAAATGGCACCCGGTACAGGTGGGCTTGGGACAGACTAGGCACCATGGCCGAGTATACCAAGCGTCGCCCGTTTGGTGGGCTTGGGAACCCTGTACACATCGTTTGGGGCCGTGAGCAACACCCCGGCCAGATCTCCTTGTGGATGGAACCCGAATATGCGATAACCTGGACTAGAGACTTGCGTGGTTAGTCAGGTCGTGGCCAACTCCCTCGCCAGGCTTCCGCTTGAAGGTTGCCGAGATACATGACATGTACATGGTGGTAAGTGGTGAGAGCATGTGTTAAGAAGTACACCCCTGCAGGGTTAACATCATCTATTCGAATGGCTGCGTCCACAGTAAAGGCCTTCTGGGTTGCATGTACAGTTCACAAACAAGTGAAATTGGATACTCTAAAATGCGCAAGATAAGCGTGTGTGCTATGAATGGCCTTATCTTAGGGAGACGGGAGCGGATCCATAGTGGTGTATTGATTTGGTGAATATGTGGACTCATGTGTGCCACCTCAAAAGAGTTACCAGCAGTTGTAGTACAGGATAGCCACTGAGTCAAAGTTGGCTTGCTGTAGTTAAACTCCACTACCCCTTTTGTTGATACAGATGCATATGTAGTTAGTTCTGATGTAAGTCTTGCTGAGCACTTTTGTACTCATGTTTGCTTAATTTATGTTTTTGCAAAGAGACTTCAGTCTCACTAGTGGTTCCGCGTGGATTTCGATGTTTAGCTTGTTACCTCAGCTACCATCGTGTACCCTTGGGAGGGTCTTGTAGATAGTCAGGCTTCTCAGCCTTTTTCATTTGTAGTTGTCTGTACTTAGACATGTTATGCTTCTATTGCTTGTATGCTTTGTATGTTGGGTCATGAGACCCATGTTTGTAATATCTGGCTCCTCGGAGCCTAATGAATAAATACTTTGATTCATAGAGTTTTGTAGTGATGCCATGTTGTATTTGCACATATCGAGCATATTGTGTGTATGTTATTGAAATGCTTGGTATGTGTGGGATCAGACACCTTGTTGTTTACCCTTCGTAGCCTATCTTATGGGGAAATGCATCCTAGTGCTTTCACTAAGCCTTGGTAGCTTGCTAATGCTCCGGAACACATGGATTGACCGGCATGTGTCCTTCCTTGCTCCTTTCTCTGTCCCCTCTAGGGAAATGTCACACGGTGTATACCGGAGTCCTGTTAGCTTGCTACAGCCCGGCAACACTCATCACTGACCGACACGTGCATTGTTGGGTCATTTATGCATGTACCTATAATTTAGCGCCACTTTTGGTTTATAACTAGTCATATCGGCCCGGGTTCTCTTTCATATGGATGCAAGCGACACTATCATATACGGGAGCCAAAATGCGCAAACGGTCCCGGGCCAGGTAAGGTGGCACCCGTGGGGATACCGTGTGTGAGGCCGCAAAGTGATATGATGTGTTACGCGCTAGACCGGTGTGACTTAGGATCGGGGTTCCAACAGCTTTGGTATCAGAGCCTGACAGCCTGTAGGATTACCAAGACAAACTGGTCGAAGTCGTGTCTAGAAATTCTTTTGTTATATAAGGGAATTGATTGTGGAAAGGAACGTAAGGCTCTTTTTACTCCTTTACCATATGTCCTTCTGATCTGAGTCACCTTCTTCTTTTCTATGGGGATTAGGAACTAGACTTCTCATCAATTTATTAGAATCATGTTAATGGTGGATTCAACTCTCATTTCAGTTTCAAGTACTTCGGTTTGTTAAATGTTGGTCTCAGAACCTTGATATTATGATGTCGAGTGGTTATACTACCATTTGCACGAGTCTCAAACATCCTATTTGAGCAATTACAACCGTTATGTCGTCCGAGTCATCCCAGGTTTCTAAACAATGTGATGCATTTGCAAATCTTTCATCCCTGTTCTTAATGCCCTTTTAGGCCAGATTAACCACACTAGTCGGTGTGTTGAGGTACTCCGTTGCCTCGACATATATGTTGGAGCTATTATTATGACCCTAGGTGTCTTAGAGAATCACCTAGTAATCTAGCCATGTTTCATGTTTCCAGTGTGATGACTCTGGCCACCCTTTTCAAAAGCATCTCGTGACGCCATTTAGTTAGTAGGTATTCTATTTCTGGGTTCGTGAACCCAAGAATCACCCTACTTACTTTATGTTGATAGTGTTTGCTCGTTCCTTTAGGATATTAGTAACCTTGTGATAGCCCTCGAGGTATGTAGTATGTCATTCTTCCAATACCATGAACCGTTATGGCAGAAGTTCTTCTGAACCAAAGATCACAACAAGAGTGCTCTCGATGAGTTCTCGATTCTATGTTGTGACTCTGCTAGTCCTACCTTTTTGCATGGGTTATCCGGAAGAAATATGTTGAACTAGTTTGACATGCTAATCTATGCATCCACAACTGTCAGGACCCCGATCCTAAGTCACATAGGTCTAGCCTGTAACACCTCATATCACTTTGCGGCCTCACGCACGGTATCCCCACGTGTGCCACCTTACCTTGCCCGGGACCGTTTGCGCATTTTGGCACACGTATATGATAGTGTCTCTAGCATCCATATGATACAGAGACAGGCATACATGACCCAGCAACGAACATGGCGGTCATCAACGTATGAACCCAAGTCGTAGCAAGCTAAAAGGACTTAAAGGAACAACGCGTGACATTTCCCCTAAGGGACAGACACAGGAACGAAGAAGGACACATGCCGGCCAGCCTAAGTGTTCCGGAGCAGTAGCAAGCTACCAAGGCTCAGTGGAAGCACTAGGAGACATTTCCCTGTAAGATAGGCTACCAAGGGTAAACAACTAGGTGTCGGATCCCACACATAGCAATACACATTACACGTACGCATAACATGCAAGTATGTGATGTACAACATGGCATCACAACATAACTCAACAACTCATATAGATAAAGGCCCAGAAGAGCCATCATAGCATTCATTACAAACAGAGGTCACATGACCCAACATACTGAGCATACAGGCAACGGAAGCATCACATGTCTGAGTACAGACAACTACAAATGAAAAGGTTGAGAAGCCTGACTATCTACAAGACCCTCCCAAGGGTACAAGATCGTAGCTGACGTAACAAGCTAGACGTCGAAGTCCACGCGGAACCACTAGTGAGACTGGAGTCTCTCTGCAAAAACATAAATTAAGCAAACGTGAGTACAAAGGTACTCAACAAGACTTACATCAGTACTAGCTATATATGCATCAGTATCAACAAAGGGGTGGTGGAGTTTGACTGCAGCAAGCCATCTTTGACTCGGTGGCTATCCTGAACTACGACTGCAAGTAACTCTTTTGAGGTGGCGCACACGAGTCCACATATTCACCAATCAATACACCACTATGGATCCGCTCCCGTCTCCCTACGAGAAGGCCATCCATAGCACTCACGCTTATCTTGCGTGTTTTAGAGTATCCACTTTCACTTGTCTATGAACTGTACTGGTAACCCAGAAGTCCATTTCCGCGGACACGGCTATTCGAATAGATCATATATATAACCCTGCAGGGGTGTACTTCTTCACAGACGCTCTCGCCACTTACCGCCATGTACACGTCATGTATCTCGGCAACCTTCAAGCGGAAGCCTGGCGAGCGTGTGGGCCACGACCTGACTAACCACACAAGTCTCTCGTCCAGGTTTATCGCCTATTTGGGTTCCATCCGTGGGGAGATCCGGCCGGGGTGTCGCTGATGGCCCCAAACGATGTGTATAGGGTTCCCGCATCACCAAACGGGCAACCGGTACACTGTGCCACGTACCTGCCGCATCACAGCCCACCCCGAGGGTCAGCGCTGCGCACGACCTCCAGTAAACTACAAACACCAGAAACTAGTTGCAACTCCTGGACAGAGGACAAGGACAGTTAATAAGTCGAGAGAGCTTGGAGCGCCCGGAGCCCAATGCGTGGTAGTAACTGTTCATGGATCAACCAACACAGTACTCAGTTCCTGAGGACGGCTGCAATGAGACAACCCACCATGTAGTCCTACATGGCCTCTCATCGCTACCTTTACCAAATCGTGTTCACACACTTAGCTCTCACACAGTAGGACATGTTCATCACCATTCCAATTCATCCCCGATGAATCAGACTTGACACAACTCTAAGCGATAGCAGGCATAACCAGAAAGCATGAATGAGTAGGCACAACATGGCTCAAACAACTCCTAATCATACTAGTGGGTTTCAACTATTTACTGTGGCAATGACAGGTCATGTAGTGGAAAGGGGTTCAACTACCGCAGCAGGTAACAGTTGAAGTGTTGTTGTCCTAATGCAGTAAAAGAGAGCAAGAGCGAGAGAGTGGGAGTGTATCGGAATGCTCAATGGGGTTTTGCTTGCCTGGCACTTCAGAAGATAACATTGGGTCTTCATCGGTGTCATCGATCACATCGTCGGAACAGCGTCTACTGAGAGGGGACAAACACCGGCAACAGAGAAAGAACACAATCAATGCAATGCGACAATATGATGCATGATCATGACATGGCAATATGCTGTTGACTGAGCTAATGCAACTAGCAACCATATTAAATGAAGTTGGTTTGATCCAAAGGTTCAAATTCAAACTCCATATGTGATTATTTAAATGCCATTTAATTGATTTGACCTGATCAGCAGGTTTAACTTTTTCAAGCATGCATGAAAATGCCATAAACAGATTCCTCATATTTTTCTGATCATTTTTCATATATAAATTATTTTCATCTGAGCTACGGTTGATTTTATATGATTTTTAGAAGTTTTGAATATTTTTTGAAATAAATAAATCATTTCTGATTTATTTAAAATTCCAAAAAACATTTATTGCGTCAGCATGACGTCACTGTGATGTCAGCAGTCAACAGAGGCTGGTCCAGGTCAAACCTGACGTGTGGGGTCCACACGTCAGTGACGCAGCAGTTAAACAGGCTTAACTAAGCTTAACAGAAGATTAAACTAAACTAAATAGGCACAGGGGCCCACATGTCAGTGTCTCGGTGGTTAACTAAAATTAGTTTAGTAACTAAACTAATTTAGTAGGGCCCTGGGTCCACCTGTCATCGACCCAGGGGGGTCATTAGCACTAATTAACGCGTACCCGCCGGAGTGACTCGTCGGCGACCACAATCCGCGGCAGTGTCTCGCCGGAGTGGCTCGGGTTTCGCGTACAAGGGGCGGTTTCGGGCGCGGTTAGTCCCATTGGAAAGCTGGCACTTGGCCGCATCCAACGGTGCAAGCTGTACGACCTAAGGTGGCCAGGAATAGTGTCGGCGACGAGCGAGGCGGCGGCCGAAGTTCTGGCTACGGCGGAGACGGTGTTGCAGCGCACAGCAGGAGCAACCGGTGGCTGGAATCGATGCGCGGGGGTGCACTGAGTGTAGTGGTGAGCTCGGACACGAGCGGCGGGGGCTAGAACGACGGCGGCGACATTGCCGGCAGCGAGGTGTTCGCGGGCACGGTGGGGGTCGGAGCTACAGCACGCGCGTGAGTAAGGAGATAGGGGGAGGAGCAAGAGGGGCTCACGGCGGTTCGTATGAAGGAGACGGCGAGCTCGGGGGCAGCCTGGCGGCGGCATATGGGCGAAGGGCATCTCCGATGGCCGGCGGTGGAGAAGTCGATGGTGAGGGTGAAGCAGAGCACCCGAGGACGCGTGCATCGGTGTGGAGGTCCACGATCATCAGGCGGATCTGATGGGAACGTAGGGAGGGGGTGATTTGGACGGTGGCTATGCCGGCGAGGAAAGGCGGCGACGAGCTCCGCTCGGTGGCTGCGGGAAGACGAAGGAAGGGGGGGAAGAGCGACCAGAGGGAGGGAGGAGGGGATTGGGACGCCCAGGGCGTCGTGCTGGCGAGGTGAGAAGGGCCGAGGCCTTGCCACCGCGAAGCAGGAGGTGGCCGTGGTTCGGTTGTGCGCCGGGCACGCAGCTGCTTCTCCTCCTGGCAGGAGGAGGAAGACAGTGCTGCCCCTGATGAGCCGGGCCTGCAGCTGGGCCACACAGGAGCTGGGCCAGGTGGCTGCTAGGTAAGCGCCAGGTAACTCTCTCTCTCTCTCTTTTTATTTCTGTTTTCTATTTTCTTCTTTTGTTTTGCTTTAATAAAAATGCCAGAGCATTTTCATAAATATTAGAAATATTTGTGGGCACTGTCTGGATTAATTCCAACAACCCTCATTTACTTCCAAGATTATTTGGACATTTAAAATTATCTATAGGATTAAATGTCCAAATGCAAATATCTATGATTTAATTCAAGGATCCAAAATGGCTCCCAAATTTATGAAACCATTTTTGGCAGAGGTTTTAGCCAAGACCAAAAATGATGAACATTTTGTGAAAGGCACTTTGGGTACATTGAAAAGTATTTATTTGAACCTAGTTGAGATCACTTGGTGCTAGGGCTTGAATAACCCCATTTCAAGTTTAAAAGAAAATTAGACATGATGCAATAGGCAAGTGCTATCGTATTGCAAGGTGAAGCTGGGGATGTGACAACAACTCAGAAAGTTATATGTTCCCTGGAGTTGTCCCTCTTTAGTTGTTTTATGACCTTCGTCTATCACTTGATAGTCAAGAATATTTGTGCACTCGTGCTCGTCGATGTTTTTTACTCTTCTGGTCCGTCAAGCCATTCTACTCGGGAATAACTAGGAGAAACAAACTCCAGAACCTCATCCATTTCTAGGATTGGGTCAGAGTAGTTGTATTTCGCAGGTCAAAATGCCAATCCAGCTTTTGTTCTGTTCTACCTTGGAGTGTTACCCTCTTGCATGTCAAGTGTGTCATGGGAATTGCACCACCTCCTATGAACTCTTGATACAGTGATACTTCTCGCCATCATCGTTTATTCCTGGATCTCCGTGTTGTTGTAACAACTGACAAGTGAATCATGATGTGTCAAGTCAATACTCCTAGCAACTCCGTTGCTTTGTAGTTAATTGACGATAATCTCATTCTTAGTGTGCTGGTTACTGAATCATCATTCTAAGATTGTTCGTGCTACCTAGTCCATTTTTCTGGTGCACTCTTCGATCAATGAGTTAGGATTGTGTCAATCCCTCACTCTTTTGATCATATCGTCTTGCCTTGAAAAGCAATATTGTTCTCAAGCTTCATAACATATCGGTGGTTCGTGATTTTCCGAATATCTTCTCGGAAGTATTACCAGGTTGTTCCCTGACCGTTATGTTGAGCTCGTGATCAAGTTGGTTTACCTATAAACCACCCCTTCTCCAAGAATCTGTGTTGGATATCCTGAGCTAGTTGGTTAAGCTAAACAACAACTTGGAGAGTTGGAAGATAAAAGCTTGATCTAATGTAGTTCATTTTGAAGGGATGTCTTTTGTGTGTGTGTGTTGAAAAAAGATGGTATTTTTATCAACTGATCTTCGTGTTCAGTTGCTGGACCTATCGTCTTATCCTAACTTTGATTTGAGTATGGGCTATTGTCAAGTCAAATCAGAACCAACGATATTCGTAATGCTGTCTTACTCGTGGTTGATCCCTCGAGCATACATCGTTACATCTTTTGGTCTGACCAATGCTATCACTTTGTTCACATTGTCATGGAATTCCACCTATATGGAAACCTGGATGAATTATTGTTGAGCCCATCGACAACATCCTTATCTTCTCCATGATTTTGTTGGACATTAAGCTAGTGTTGGAAACTTTGTAAGCATTGCCTTCGCGTCCCGTTCATGAGGTATATGTTGGATGAGAGAAGATACTTTCCCTAATTCATGTGTAACTGATGTAAGTTGTCACCGTGAGTTTGAGAATGTTTGTTTTGCTTCCTCTGGAATCGTCCCAAGTCATTCATGCACATGTGCGAAGTATTCTGTGGTTTGGAGACTTGCAACCTTCATTCTATATGTATCCCTAGCACACCAAGCCACTGACTAACTTGTTCGAGAAAAAGGAGTTTGTTCTAAGGTTAATCCCCTAGACTTCCACGCGTGGAGATTCTTATATTCTCGATGATGGTTCCCCACCTGAACTCGGTAGTGTTTTGTTTTAAGACTACCACCTGGCCATGCTTGCCTGGGACAACGTGTCCACATGTGTGTAGCAGAACCAGCTCATGTTTTCGAGCTTGCTATCGTAGTTCATTTCCCGAGAATCTCGCAACGTCATCTCGTCGATTTGTGTTGCAGCCTTTCTTTTTCAGACATGCTGAGTTTGGAATATCCTGAAACCAATCGGATCTGAATCTCAGGCAGATATGATGGTTGGAACATTCCCAGCATTTGCATTTTGTTCCCAGCTCGCATCGCCATTGTAACAAATTTCCATGGGCTGCCCTTCTCATTAATTGTTGTTCAGGATTATCTTCAAAAGTGGACTTACCATGGGTCCCATCCATTTCCAGTGATAAGCAGAAACACTCATTGAGTTGTCTTGTACAAGCTAGTGCACATCATCCATTCTAGTCGGAGTATGTCGTTCTCTCGAACTCCGTCAAACGATCGTTTGTGATTTGCCTTAGGCTGGTATGAAGGGTTCCAATGATCTATGTATCAAAAGTAATTCTTTTTGCCACCTAAGGGAAAAATCCTACGAGTCACCTTCACTAAGGTGCCCCGTCTAGTGACATCGTTCACCATCTTCTTTAAGTGTGAAATTATTGCCTACCAAATTGAATCTCTGTCATCTATTTCTTTCCATCCCCTTGATATGAGTTTTGAGTCTCAAATCAAGAGGTGTTCTGACATCACACTCCATGAGTTGATCTTCAGTTGCTGAATCTTCGAGAAGATTAATTCATGTAGAGTTCCTTCCTGTCATCATTGTGTTGTACGAAGTTCTCGAAAGCAGAGACGTCAAGACCAAGATGATGCAATGAACCAACCTCTTCAAGAAGGGTAATTGGATTGAGAAGATCGTGTTACTTTTGTGTCCCCTCTGTCTTCTTGCCTCGCGTCTTGAATCTCGAGACGAGATTCTTGTTTTGTGGGGGTGAGTTGTCACATACCTAGTTCTAGTAATGCTTAGTGCTAGCATCTTGTGTTGCATCATCTTTAAGTTTCAATTAAAGTTGACATGTGGATTGTTCAAGCCCTAGCACCAGATCAAATCAACTAGGTTCAAATAAAACATATTCTCAATGAACCCAAAATGCCCCTCAGAAAAGTTCATCATTTTTGGATTGGTTGAAAACCTTTGCCAAAAATGGTGCACATATTTCTAGGACCATTATGGATTTTTGAATTAACTCATATTGTATTTGGGTTGGAGCAAATAAATCCTATAAATATTTTATTGCTCCAATAATTCTAAAAAATCTTGCGGAGCTCTCGGATAAACCATATTACATCCAAAAAAGTTTCCAGAAGCTGCAAACATATATTGGTTAGTAAACCAAATTCAAAACTGAAGCAAAAATGAAAACAGAAACAAAAATGAGAAAAACATACAGAGAGAGAGAGAACTAACCTGGCCTTACCTGGCGGCCCAGCTGCGGCCTCGCACTATTGGCCCAGCCCACCAGGGGCAAGGTTGTCTTCAACCTTGTGCCCACTGGCAGCCAGCGCACGCACCTGACCGCGTCACCTCCTGCTTTGCCGTGTCGCGCTCCCCTTCATCCCAACCTCGCACCAAGAGACATTGACGAAGCCCCGCATCGATCCCCTCCTCCTCTGGTCACTCTCCGCCTTCTCCCTGCTCGATCTCGAGCTCGATCAAACGAGCACGTCACCGCCGTTCACCGTAGTCGCAGCCATCAGCCACCCCTCGCCCCACTAGCGTGTCTTCTAGCTCCGCCTCGACGCCTCAAAGGTCTATGCTGAGCCATGCATGCTCGGGAGCGCTGCATCTCCCTCACCGCCGTCGTCTTCAAGCTCGGACGCCGGAGATCGCCTCCATCGGCCCGTCGACTCCAGATCCTCCACCGAGCAGATGATCCCTCCGTTCGACGCACCGTGAGCCCCTCTCCGTTTCCCCTCTGCCCCTCCTACTTTCTCCCATCCTCTAGCCGCCTCCCCAGGATCATCCGAGGCCGTCGTCCGCCATGGCCGGCGAGCCCGTGTTCCGACCTTCCCCTGCTTACCCACGTAGCACCAGTGTTCTCCTGCTACCCTGTAGGTGCCGCCTAGCACCCCCTGTTGCGGGCCCTCGAGCCGCATCGCCGCGCTCGAGCACAGCCGTAGCTCCGGTGCCGCCAAACCTTGACGCCGCGCTTGCTTCTGGCCACCCCAGCCATAGACACCGCTGACGCCACGCCAGCTACGCGTAGAGCCTCTTCGCCGCTCATTTGGTCATCGGAGCAAGAAAACCGAAGATCTCCGCCGCGTTCTGGTCGTCGTCGACGTAGTTCCGGTGACGCTCACGTGTCATCATTAGATTAGGTTAATCATGTGGTTAGAAGACACCCGTGCCGCTGACAGGACGGTCCCACAATGCTAATTAAACCCTGTTAATTTCCGCTTAGTTTTATTTAATCACAGTGGCCCCACGCTTCGGCGTTCACCATGCTGACGTGGCCCTTGACCGGCCCCACCAGTTAGTGAATAAAGGTAGCACAGTGTCACTGGCATGTGGAGCCCACATGTCAGATTTGACTCTGGACCGGCCAGTTGACTTGTTGACATCACGCTGGTGTCATGCTGACGCAGTGAACATTTCTGGATTATTTCTAATTTAAAAATTATTTGGAAATTTTAGAAAATGCTACTTCAAAAATTCATAGTAAATCAACCATAACTCCAAATGAAATAATTTATATATATAAAATTATCAGAAAAATCCAAGTAATATGTTTATGGCATTTTCATGCATGTTTGAACAACGTATAGCCACTGTATATGACAATTTGAATAAATGGCATTTTAAATGTCTCATATGGAGTTTGAAATTGAACCTTGAGTTCAAACCAACTTCATTTAACTCATTGCTAGTTGCATTAGCTCAATCAACAGCATATTGCCATGTCATTATCATGCATCATATTGTTGCATTGCATTGATTGTGTTCCCTCTTGTTTGTCGGTGTTTGTTCCCTCTCGATAGACGTGTTCCGACGTTGTGATCGTTGCCACCGATGAAGAACTATACTATCTTCAGAAGTGCCGGGCAAGCATAACCCCCTTGTTCATTCTGATACAATCCCACTCTCTCACTCCTGCTCTCTTTTACTGCATTAGGACAACAACGTTTCAGCTGTTACATGTTGCGGTAGTTGAACCCCTTTCCTTTCCATGACCAGTCATTGCCACAGTAAATAGATGAAACCCACTAGCATGAGTAGGAGTTGTTTGAGTTGTGTCAGGTCTGGTTCATCGGGAATGAATTGGAAAGTTTTGGACATGCCCTACGGTTGAGAGCTAAGTGGGTGAACACGATTTGGTAAAGGTAGCGGTGAGAGGCCATGTAGGAGTACATGTTGGGTTGTCTCATTGAAACCGTCCTCAGGAACTGAGTTCTGTGTTTGTGATCCATGAACAGTTACTACCACACATTGGGTTCTGGTAACTCGGCCCCTCTCGGCTTATTAATCGCCTCGATCTATGTCCAGGAGTTGCAACTATTTTCTGGTGTTTGTAGGTAGTGTTAGTAGTCTACCAAGTGGCACCCAGTACAGGTGGGCTTGAGATAGACTAGGCACCGTGGCCGGGTATACCAAGCGTCGCCCGTTTGGTGGGCTTGGGAAACCTGTACACATCGTTTGGGGCCGTGAGTGACACCCCGGCCGGATCTCCTTGCGGATGGAACCCGAATTGGCGATAAACCTGGACTAGAGACTTGCATGGTTAGTCAGGTCGTGGCCGACTCCCTCGCCATGCTTCCGCTTGAATGTTGCCGGGATACACGACGTGTACATGGTGGTAAGTGGCGAGAGCGTGTGTGAAGAAGTACACCCCTGCAGGGTTAAGATCATCTATTCGAATAGCTGCGTCCGTGGTAAAGGACTTTTGGGTTGCCTGTACAGTTCATAGACAAGTGAAAGTGGATACTCTAAAATGCGCAAGATAAGTGTGAGTGCTATGGATGGCCTTCTCGTAGGGAGATGGGAGCTGACCCATAGTGGTGTATTGATTTGGTGAATATGTGGACTCGTGTGCGCCACCTCAAAAGAGTTACGAGCAGTCGTAGTACAGGATAGCCACTGAGTCAAAGTTGGCTTGCTGTAGTTAAACTCCACTACCCCTTTTGTTGATACTGATGCATATGTAGCTAGTTCTGATGTAAGTCTTGCTGAGTACCTTTGTACTCACGTTTGCTTAATTTATGTTTTTGCAGAGAGACTTCAGTCTTACTAGTGGTTCCGCGTGGACTTCGGCGTTTAGCTTGTTACCTCAGCTACGATCTTGTACCCTTGGGAGGGTCTTGTAGATAGCCAGGCTTCTCAGCCTTTTTCATTTGTAGTTGTCTGTACTCACACATGTTATGCTTCCGTTTCTTGTATGCTCTGTATGGTGGGTCATGAGACCCATGTTTGTAATATCTGGCTCCTCGGAGCCTAATGAATAAATACTTTGATTCATAGATTTTTGTTGTGATGCCATGTTGTATTTGCACATATCGAGCATATTGTGTGTATGTTATTGAAATGCTTGGTATGTGTGGGATCCGACACCTAGTTGTTTACCCTTGGTAGCCTATCTTATGGGGAAATGCCTCCTAGTGCTTCCACTAAGCCTTGGTAGCTTGTTACTACTCCGGAACACATGGATTGATCGGCATGTGTCCTTCCTTGCTCCTGTGTTTGTCCCCTCTAGGGAAATGTCACGCGGTGTATACCGGAGTCCTGTTAGCTTGCTACAGCCTGTCAACACTCGCTGCTGACCTACACGTGCATTGTTGGGTCATGTATGCCTATCCCTGTAATTTAGCGCCACTTTTGGTTTATAACTAATCATGTCGGCCCAGGTTCTCTATCATATGGATGCTAGCGACACTATCATATACGTGAGCCAAAATGCACAAACGATCCCGGGCCAGGTAAGGTGGCACCCGAGGGGTACCGTGCGTGAGGCCGCAAAGTGATATGATGTGTTACATGCTGGACCGGTGTGACTTAGGATCGGGGTCCCGACATAAGGCCACCCTTATCCAGGATTTGGAGGAGACATTTTACAATTAGCGCAAGATCAATTTGAAGCTTAATCCGAAGAAGTGTGTGTTTGGTGTTCCCTCTGGCAAGCTACTTGGGTTCTTCGTGTCCCATGGGGGGATCGAAGCCAACCCCGACAAGATCAAAGTCATTGAGCAGATCCAAGCACCAAGGACAGTTAAGAATGTGAAGCGCTTAACAGGATGCATTGCCGCACTAAACAGATTCATCTCCAAGTCTGTCGAGCGTGCCCTGCCGTTCTTTAAAATTTTGAAGAAGGCAAGGCCTGTGAAGTGGACCCCAGAAGCAGATGTAGCCCTGCAAGATTTGAAGGCCTACCTTTCCTCTGTACCCACCTTGGTTGCGCCCAAACCCCAAGAGCCGTTGTTGCTATACTTGGCGTCAACCAACCGAGTGGTCAGTGCAGCCTTGGTAGCACAGCGAGAAGTGGGTGAGGCAGAAAGCGAGCAGAAAACAGCAGAGTCGGAAAAGAATCAGGAGAGCAATGAGCACGGCAACGAGAGCAACCCCAAGGACGCGGCAAGGAAGAAAGTAGTGCATCGCCCAGTATACTTTGCCAGCTCCTTGTTACAGGGGGCTAGATCGAGGTACTCTGGTGTGCAAAAGTTGATCTTTGGTCTCGTTATGGCCTCAAGGAAACTGCGGCACTACTTCCAAGCCCATGAGATCACGTTTGTCACTCGTTCTCCGTTGCAAAGGATACTCTGAAACCCTAAGGCTACTAGTAGAATAGTGGAGTAGGCTTTGGAGTTATCCATCTTTGGATTGAAGTATGAGAGCACATCAACTATCCAGAGCAGGCAATTGGCAAAGTTTATTGCAGAATGGACGCCAACCCCTGATGAGGAGATAACAGAGACAGCTATCCCCGGCAAGGAATCACCCCAAGAATGGATTATGTATTTTGATGGTGCTTTTTCCCTACAAGGTGCAGGAGCTAGCGTGCTTCTTGTCGCCCCCTTCGGGGAGCACTTGAAGTACGTCGTCCAAATGCATTTTGCCTGGGAAGAAGCCACCAACAATACAACAGAGTATGAGGGACTCCTTGCCGGGCTCAGAATTACAGCAGAATTGGGAATTAAGAAACTGATCATTGGAGGAGATTTACAGCTTGTGTTGAGACAAGTCAACAAGGATTACCAAAGTCCATAGATGGAGGCATACGTCGAGGAAGTGAGGAGATTGGAGGAGCACTTTGACGGGCTACAAACAGAGCACGTACCTCGTGTGGAAAATAGCATAGTTGATCTCCTGTCAAAGTGTGTTGCGCAGAAGCTTCCTGTGGAACCAGGAAGTTTTTTTCTCCGTCTCTCTCAGCCCTCCGTATCCCCAGAAACAATGGCCCGGAAAAGGATAAAGTTGGACTACGATAAGCCTCTTCCGGCTGAGTCATCCACTCCCGATAGAGACCCTGGCGGAAACAACTCCTCACAGCCTATCGGACCATCCCCTCCAGCCGGGCCAATGGACCCAGAGAACGAGGTTGGTGCTCCCAAGGTAGAGGAGGTGCTGCTAGTCCTTGTTGCCGAGCCACAGGCTCCAGCTTGGCAAGGCACATTGTCCACTTCCTCCAAACTAGAGAACTCCCGAGTGACCAAGATGAAGCTTAAAAAGTAGCCCGGAGGGCCAGTATGTATCAATTTGTCGATGACACTCTGTACAGAAGGAGGCCCAAACGGTGTGAAATTGAAGTGTGTCTGCTGGGAGGATGGAAAGGAACCGTTGACTGAGATTCACAGAGGAATGTACGGCTCCCACATTGGATCAAGGGCATTAGTTGGGAAAGCATTCTGGCAAGTATTTTATTGGCCCACATCCCTCCAAGATGCAGTCGAGCTCCTCACGACATGTGAAGCCTGTCAATTCCATTCCAAGAAAACACACCTGCCTGCCCAAGCTCTTCAGACAATCCCTCTATCATGGCCATTTTCGGTATGGGGGCTCGATATCCTCGGCCCTTCCCTTGAGCAATTTGGGGCTTTGAATTCTTGTTCATTGCCATCGACAAGTTTACAAAGTGGCCGGAAGTGACTGCGTTGAGAAAGGTTACTGCTCAGTCAGCTATCAAGTTCTTAAAAAAATTGGTGTGTCGTTTTGGAGTTTCAGCAAGGATCATCACTGACAACGGCACCCAGTTCACGAGCCACTCCTTCATGCAATATGTTCGTACCCTCGGATGCAAAGTCTCATTCGGCTCTGTGGCACACCCCCGGAGCAATGGACAAGCTGAGAAAGTGAACGCTGAAGTGCTACGTGGACTCAAGATAAGAACTTTTGATACGCTACAGAAGCACGGCAGGCGGTGGATCGAGGAGCTGCCGGTAGTTCTCTGGTCCCTCGAAATGACACCTAACTGAGCTACTGGGCAGACTCCCGTCTCCCTGGTCTACAGGGAAGAAGTAGTTATCCCCACGAAACTCATTTACGGGTCTCCTCGAGTGCTTGCCTACGATGAAGTGGCACAATTTGAGCACCAGCATGACGACGTTGTGCTACTTGAAGAGAACCGTCTCCGGGCTGCTACGCGTGCTGCATGCTACTAGCAAGCCCTGCATCGCTATCACAGCCGCGGGGTTCATGCACGGTGTCTTGAGTAAGGTGACCTTGTCCTTAGGCGCGTTCAGTCCACCAAGGGTACAAACAAGCTGTCACCGAAGTGGGAAGGCCCTTACCAGGGGTACGAGTCACCATACCTGGCGCAGTCCGTCTGGAGACCGGAGATGGCACTCAGTTGCAAAACTCATGGAATATTGAGCATCTCCGCAAGTACTACCCATAAGAGCATCTCCAGTCGTTGGAGGCCTCAGGATAATCGTCGGGCCAAAAATAGCACAACCTGGGGGGCAAAACACTATCGCGGGATGAAACGCAAGGACGTTTTCCCAGCTGTTGGTGCCCCCAAGACAGTCACCAAGAAAAAACTGATTGACTGGGCCAGAACAAAGGATAGGTGGAGGAATAGGATTGGTTGTTGCTTCCTACGGCGCCCCTAGTAGCCCTCCAGTGCGACGGATTTCGCCTGGGTTTACCGGCGCTATTTTGAAATCTTGGGGGCTCTTGGGGGCCATGACTGGGCCGTTTTTTGCCCTTTTAACTTTGTCGGCACACAAAAAGTGGCCCTGGGGGGGCTCTTGAGGGCGCGGCTGGAGATGCTCTAAAGCGCGGCTGTCGGGCCCTGCCCGGAAGCCACCCTTCCGTACAGGCCTTGCCTCAGCTGCATGAAACCCCTTGTACGGAGCCGAGGCGATGACCCCATGCAAGAGAAAATAAAGAAGCGTTGTAGGGGGTCCCCCAACTAAGATTGCATGCATGCACAATCACACCCAGATCACTGCATAAGCATTTCATGTGCATTTGCATATGCATATAGATAGGATTGCATCCTGCATTCATTCAAGATAAGTCACGCATCCAAATCGGCACGACGCCACTACCCGACAAGTTTGGTTTCTGTAGTCATGCTCCGGCAATGCCGCCTCCCTTTTTAGCCTCCGGAAGCTGCTTGCACGCCAAGGGGGGCCTCTTGAGCATCGCGCCTCAGGAGCTCTTACTGGACCCCAGGCCGCTCACCTCCTGGCCTTGACCACAGCATCACGACCTGGCATACCAGCGACGGCTGAAGCTTGCCTTGGGACTGGGACCTGTCGGCGTAGAGTGCAAAGCTACTGAAAGGATAAAAGGAAGGGACACTACCAGAGCAAGACTTCCAAACACGGTTTTATAGCAAGGATAAGGCATCGGAGCAAAAGCATTACATGTTCTCTACACACCCCCATGGGGTTTGCTTTGATTCCTCGCAGAGAGCAAAAGAAAGAGATTCCAGGAGACCCTAACTACGACTGCCACCGCCGATGCCATCATCAACAGTGGGCCACGAGAGGCCGTCTCCAACCCCGCTCAGGTAATCTCGGCGACGAGCTCGTGCAGCTGCCAAGCTCCGGGTGCGGTGTGAGCTTTGAGGCGCGTAGCTGTCATCGCTCGTCTTCAGAGACTCGTCAGCTTCGGGAGAGCTGCTGGACTCCCAAGGGCCATCGCTGCTGCTAGGAGAGCTGACGGCGGGGCTGAGAGCAGGCACGGCGTGCGTCGATGTGCTTCCTTGGCGGCTCCCATCGTGGCAGCACTCCTGGCGGCATCCTTCCTCGTCGAAGACCTTGAAGAATAATGTGGAGGCGCCGTCAAACTCAAAGTGGACGATGGAGACTCCATCCGGGCGGCACACGCGGGCGACTTCGCCCCATCCTCGAGTCATGAAGACATCGGCCGGGGGGACGACCTCAACCTCTGCCTCCGAAGCTTGGTTGCAGCACCCAGCATGCTGCACCCACAGCTTGGCAGGCCCCCTAGCTGGCATCGGCTTCGCGAAGAACCTCGGTGTCGGATTTCAGCTTCCACAAACCCTTGGGAGGTTCGAACTCTGGGGTACGCACGAAGAATACTCCCTCCCCAGCGCGCTCACCCTACGATTCCACAGCCTAGCTCGACGAACTCAAAGAACAGGGGACATAGAGGGTTTATACTGGTTCGGGCCACCTTGAGGTGTAATACCATACTCCAGTGTGTGTGGTGGATTTCCTAGTATGGCTGAGGATGAACTAGTACAAGGGACGAGCAACCTCCAGAGGGGAGGTGTTCTTGGGCTCAGATGAGCTTGTGGTGTCTCTTCTACTAGGCGAGCTCTCTCTCTCTCTCGAATCTGGATGAGCCTTTTCCGTTTGGTGGTGGCTAGATCCTATTTATAGTGGCCTTGCTCCTCTTCCCAAATATCGGTGGGAAGGGATCCCACAACGGTCAAATTTGAAGGGGAACAACTAGTACAAGTTATCCTGACAAAAGTAGTCTTCGCCTGCCAGAGGCTCTGGTGGTGACGCCGTGCCGGGCTCCACGATGACCTCCGTTCTCCAGCCTTGACGGTCCTTGGTCTTGTTGCACCGATATGGAAACCTTTGCCTGATCCCTCGGGACTCCACGCCTGCGCTTGCCCTCTTAGCACCAAAGAGGAAACTGGTACACTGCGCCCGCTGGCGCCCGCCTAGCCTTGGTCGTCATGGCTCATGTCACGTGAACCTCGCGAGCTGCTCCTTGCATAGATATCTCCACTCCTCAGGAGCCAGCCTAGAGAGACTGCCACCAGGGAGGTCTTGCTCTCGCCCTCCTCGCAAGGCTTGGCTCCTCGCGAGGGTCTTGAGTTGCAGTTGCTGAAGCTGGGCCGTACCAGGCCGCTGATGGAGCCACGTCACGGGCCGGAGGCAGGCAAGTCTGGGTACCCCCATTCCTAGGACGCCAACAGTAGCCCTAGGGCCCAAGGCGCACGCGGACTTGGCTTCAAGGTGAAGCCAAAAGGGCAAGGGCGAAGCGCCACGGGCCCCAAACGTATGCTGCCTTGGTCGACGTGTGGCGACTTGATTGGACGTGGGCGTCTCCACTTCCCCATGCTGCCTCGGCAATTGCCCGACTTGACAAGACCCTACTACATGCACAGAAGAAACATCATTACGCGAGATCGTGTAGGCCGACAGTTGGCCTCCTCCAGGCTATAAATGGGGAAGGGGTGAAGCCCCCGTTGCCCATCTCCTTCCTCTTGTCACCCTTCTCCTCTTCTTCCTCCTCGCCGCGTCTGCTTACTGTGATGCCCATGGCGCCGATAAGAAGATTCTCTGCTGCTGAAAAAGGAAAGACTCCATGTGAGGAGCGGGAAGCGCTCCCGTCGAAGAAGAGGTTCAGCCACCCCCGCGGTGCCGGCGAGAGGCGGGAGGTGATGAGGCCTTGGTGCGAGTGACCTCCTCCTGGCTACCCGCTGCCCTTGTATGCCCAGGGGGAAGGGGCTCGTGCTCCATGTCGCTCGCGTCGTGGTCAAGGTCGTCCTGCTGGGGCGGTCGGTCCTCGAACTCACACCGAGGGTTCCTCACGCGAGTTCTTGGTGTGGACAGCGATGCCGCTGCCTTCTTGGATCCGGTTCACAAGATTCTTCGCCGAGCTGATGTCAGCGAGGGGGCCTGCCTAGCTGTGGTTGCAGCACGCTAGGTGCCACAGCCAAGCTATGGAGGCGGAGGTTGAGGTCATCCCCCCGACAGGTGTCTTCATGAATCAAGGATGGGGCGAAGTTGCCCGCGTGTGCCGCCCTGATGGAGTCTCCGTCATCCACTTTGAGTTCGACGGCGCCTCCACGTTGTTCTTCTAGGTCTTTGATGAGGAAGGACGCCGCCAGGAGTGCTGCCCCGGCAGGAGCCATCAAGGAGGCATAGCGACGGGCGCCATGCCTGCTCTCGATCTCGCCGTCAGCTCTCCTAGCAGCAGCAATGGCCCTTGGTAGTCCAGCGGCTCTCCCGAGGCTAACAAGTCTCCGGAGACGAGCGACGACAGCTACGCGCTTCCAAGCTCGCGTCGCACCCGGAGCACAGCAGCTGCACGAGCTCATCGCCGATGGTGACTCCAACGGGGTTCGATACGGCCTCTCGCAGCCCACTGTTGATGATGGCGTCGGCGGCGGCAGTCGTAGTTAGGGTCTCCCGAAATCTCTTTCTTTTGCTCCCTACGAGGAATCAAAGCCAACCCCATGGGGGCATGTAAAGAACCTGTAATGCTTTTGCTCCGATGCTTATTATCCTTGCTAAGAAACCATGTTTGCAAGCCTCGTTCCGGCATTGTCGCTCCTTTTTACCCCTTCAGTAGCTTTGTGCTCTACGCCGGCAGGTCCCAGTCCCAAGGCAAGCTACAGTCGTTGCTGGTATGCCAGGTCACGATGCCATGGTTAAGGCCAGGAGGTGAGCGGCCCGGGGTCAGGTAAGAGCTTCTGAGGCGCGATGCTCAAGAGGTCCCCCTTGGCATGCAAGCAGCTTCCGGAGGCTAAAAAGGGAGGCAGCATTGCCGAAGCATGACTACGGAAACCAACTTGTCAAGTGATGGCGGCATGCCAGTTGGATGCATGACTTATCTTCGACGGCCTGAGGTGATTCTTCATGCGGCGCGCTTGGCTCGCTCCTCATGCAGTGTGACTGAGATTTCACAATTTACTTCCCGCTTGCCCTAGAGTTCTGAGTCGGCAGAGCCCGACCCCACGCATACCTTAGCCGCCACTGGCTCGTCCAAATCGCCAGGACAAGACCAGGGAGTGAGGGGCTACGTGGCCATTTAGGCTCCTGAGACGCGATTCTCAGGGGTCCCCCTTGACGTACGAACAACCCTCGGGAAGGAAATGCTGGACTAGGCCTTGGTGTTCTGTGTCGGCAGGTCCTGACCCCGCGCATACCACAGCCACCACTGGCTTGTCCGGATCGCCAGGACAAGACCAGGGAGTGAGGGGCTGCGTGGCCAGTTAGGCCCCTAAGATGCGATGCACAGGCGTCCCCCTTGACGTATGAACAGACCTAAGCTCTCTAAGCCAGCCTCCCCTTCTCCCGTTCTTCTTGGTGCTCTGCGTCCTCGGGTCTCGACCCTCGAGCGAAGCTCAGCCGCCGGTGGTATGCCAGGTCGCGATGTCGTGGTCAAGGCCAGGGGTGAGGGCTGGAGAGTCGGAAGAGGCCTCTGAGACGTGGTACGTCCATTTTGCATCATGCTTTTATGTTGATATTTATTGCATTATGAGCTGCTATTACACATTAGGTCACAATACTTATGTCTTTTCTCTCTCTTTTTACAATGTTTACATGAAGAGGGAGAATGCCGACAGCTGGAATTCTGGGCAAGAAAAGGAGAAAACATTGGAGACCTATCCTGCACAACTCAAAAAGGCCTGAAACTCCACGAAAGTCAGTTTTGGAAAATATAAAAAATATCTAGCGAAAGAAGTACAGGAGGGGGGTCACCCACCGTCCACGAGGGTGGGGGCGCGCCCTACCCCTGGGAGCGCCCCCCTACCTCGTGGGCCACCTGGCAGCCCCTCGATTCCCATCTTCTGCTATATGAGGTGTTTTGACCTAGAAAAATCATAATGAAGTTTTCGGGACGAAGCGCCGCCGTCTCGAGGCGAAACCTTGGCGGAACCAATCTAGGGCTCCGACGGAGTTGTTCTGCCGGGAAAACTTCCCTCCGGGAGGGGGAAATCATCACCGCCGTCATCACCAACAACTCTCCCATCTTGGGGAGGGTTATCTTCACGAACATATTCACCAGCACCATCTCCTCTCAAACCCTAGTTCATCTCTTGTGTCCAATCTTTGTATCAAAACCTCAGATTGGTACATGTGGGTTGCTAGTAGTGTTGATTACTCTTTGTAGTTGATGCTAGTTAGTTTATCCGGTGGAAGATCATATGTTCAGATCCATTATGCATATTAATACCCCTCTGATTATGAACATGAATATGCTTTGTGAGTAGTACGTTTCTTCCTAAGGACATGGGAGAAGTCTTGCTATAAGTAGTCATGTGAATTTGGTATTCGTTCGATATTTTGATAAGATGTATGTTGTCTTTCCTCTAGTGGTGTCATGTGAACGTCGTCTACATGACACTTCACCATTGTTTGGGCCTAGAAGAAGTCATTGGGAAGTAATAAGTAGATGATGGGTTGCTAGGGTGACAGAAGCTTAAACCCTAGTTTATGCGTTGCTTCGTAAGGGGAGGATTTCGATCCATATGCATCATGCTATGGTTAGGTTTACCTTAATACTTCTTTTGTAGTTGCGGATGCTTGCAATAGAGGTTAATCATAAGTGGGATGATTTTCCAAGTAGGGGCAGCACCCAAGCATCGGTCCACCCACATACCAAATTATCCAAGTAACGAACGCGAATCATATGAGCGTGATGAAAACTAGCTTGATGATAATTCCCATGTGTCCTCGGGAGCGCTTTTCCTTATATAAGAGTTCGTCCAGGCTTGTCCTTTGTTACAAAAAGGATTCGGCCATATTTCTGCACCTTATTTAATTTTATTACTTGTTACTCGTTACAAATTACCTTATCACAAAACTATCTGTTATCGATAATTTCAGTGCTTGCAGAGAATACCTTACTGAAAACTGCCTACCATTTCCTTCTGCTCCTCGTTGGGTTTGACAATCTTACTTATTGGAAGGACTACAATAGATCCCCTATACTTGTGGGTCACCAAGACTCTTTTCTGGCGCCGTTGCCGGGGAGTGAAGCGCCTGTGGTAAGTGGAATTTGGTAACGGAAAATTTATATAGTGTGCTGAAATTTACTGTCACTTGTTACTATGGAACTTAATCCTTTGAGAGGCTTGTTCGGGGTATCTTCACGCCGACCAGTAGAGCAAAGAGTTGCTCCTCAACTTACGGAACCTACTGAAAATGTTTACTTTGAAATTCCTTCAGGTATGATAGAGAAACTGCTAACTAATCCGTTTACATGAGATGGAACCTTGCATCCTTATTTGCACCTAATCCATGTGGATGAAGTTTGTGGATTATTTAAGCTTGCAGGTATGCCCGAGGATGTGATCTAGAAGAAGGTCTTCCATTTATCTTTGAAGGGAGAGGCATTGACATGGTTTAGGCTATGCGATGATATTGGATCATGGAACTACAACCGATTGAAGGTGGAATTTCATCAGAAGTTCTATCCTATGCACCAGGTTCATCGTGATCGTAATCATATATATAATTTTTTGCCTCACGAAGGAGAAAGTATCTCTCAAGCTTGGGGGAGGCTTAAGTCAATGTTATATTCATGCCCTAATCATGAGCTCTCAAGAGAAATGATTATTCAAAAAAATTATGCTCGGCTTTCTCTCAATAATCGCTCCATGCTCGATACTTCTAGCACTGGTTCTTTTATGATGAAGACTATTGAATTCAAATGGGATCTATTGGAAAGAATTAAACACAACTCTGAAGATTGGGATCTCGATGAAGGTAAGGAGTCAGGTATAACACCTAAGTTTTATTGTGTTAAATCTTTTATGGATACCGATGTTTCATGTGAATTTAGCACTAAATATGGACTTGACTCTGAGATAGTAGCTTCTTTCTATGAATCATTTGCTACTCATGTTGATCTCCCTAAGGAAAAGTGGTTTAAATTTCATCCTCCCATTGAAGTAAAAGTAGTTGAACATGTTAGAGTTGAAGAAAAGACTATCACTTATAATGTTGATCCTATCGTTCCTACTGCTTATATTGAGAAGCCACCCTTCCATGTTAGTATAAAGGATCATGCTAAAACTTCAATTGTGGTTCGTAAGAGTATACTAGAACACCTACACCCTCTGAGCAAATTAAAGTTGAACCAGTATTGCTATGGTTAAGGATCTCTTGGTCAATGATATTGATGGGCATGTTATTTACCTTTGTGATGAAGCTGCTAGAATTGCTAGACCCGATACTAAGAATAAACATAGACCTGTTGTAGGCATGCCCGCTATTTCGGTTAAAATAGGATATCATTGCTATCATGGCTTATGTGACATGGGTGCTAGTGCTAGTGCCATACCTCATTCCTTATATGAAGAAATTATGCATGATATTACACCTACTGAGCTAGAAGGTATTGATGTTACTATTAAGCTTGTCAATAGAGACATTATTTCACCAGTTGGGATTGTTAGAGATGTTAAAGTCTTGTGTGGGAAAGTTAAATACCCTGCTGATTTTCTTGTTCTTTGTTCCCCACAAGATGATTTTTGCCCCATTATCTTTGGTAGACCCTTCTTGAATATTGTTAATGCTAAGATAGATTGCGAAAAGGACATTGTTACTGTTGGTTTAGGGGATATGTCTCATGACTTTAACTTTGCTAAATTTCGTAGACAACCCCATGATAAAGCATTGCCTAGTAAGGATGAAATTATTGGTCTTGCTTCTATTGTTGTGCCTCCTAACGATCCTTTAGAACAATATCTGCTAGACCATGAAAATGATATGTATATGAATGAAAGAAGGGAAATCGATGAAATATTCTTTAAACAAGGACCCTTATTGAAACACAACTTGCCTGTTGAAATTCTAGGGGATCCTCCTCCACCTAAGGGTGAGCCCGTGTTTGAACTCAAACCATTACCTGATACTCTTAAATATGTGTATCTTGATGAAAAGAAGATATATCATGTTATTATTAGTGCTAACCTTTCAGAGCAGGAAGAAGAGAAATTATTGAAAAATGTGAACAAGCACCGTGCTGCTATTGGATATACTCTTGATGATCTTAAGGGCATTAGTACCACTCTTTGCCAACAAAAAATAAAATTGGAGAAGGACGCTAAACCGGTTGTTGATCATCAACGGCGGTTAAATCCTAAGATGAAAGAAGTGGTAAGGAAGGAAATACTAAAGCTTCTAGAGGCAGGTATAATCTATCCAGTCGCTGATAGTCAGTGGGAAAGTCATGTCCATTGTGTCCCTAAGAACGGAGGCATTACTGTTGTTCCTAATGATAAATATGAATTGATCCCACAAAGAATTGTTACAGGTTATAGGATGGTAATTGATTTCCGCAAATTAAATAAGGCTACTAAGAAAGATCAATACCTGCTACCTTTTATTGATCAAATGCTAGAAAGATTATCCAAACATACTCATTTTTGCTTTCTAGATGGCTATTCTGGTTTCTCTCAAATACCTATGTCAAAAGAGGATCAAGAAAATACCACTTTTATTTGCCCTTTCGGTACCTTTGCTTATAGACTTATGCCTTTTGGTTTATGTAATGCACCTGCTACCTTTCAAAGATGCATGATGGCTATATTCTCTTATTTTTGTGAAAAGATTGTTGAGGTTTTCATAGATGATTTCTTCGTTTATGGAACTTATTTTGATGATTGCTTAAGCAACCTTGATCGAGTTTTGCAGAGATGTGAAGAAACTAATCTTGTCTTGAATTGGGAAAAGTGCCACCTTATGGTTAATGAAGGTATTGTCTTGGGGCATAAAATTTCCGAAAGAGGTATTGAAGTTGATAAAGCTAAGGTTGATGCTATTGAAAAGATATCGTGTCCCAAGGACATCAAAGGTATAAGAAGTTTCCTTGGTCATGCCGGTTTTATAGGAGGTTCATTAAGGAATTCTCAAAAATCTCTAGGCCTCTGACTAATCTCTTACAAAAAGATGTTCCTTTTGTCTTTGATGATGATTATGTAAAAGCATTTGAAATAGCATTGATCTCTGCACCTATTGTCCAGCCTCCTGACTAGAATTGACCCTTTGAAATTATGTGCGATGCTAGTGATTATGCTGTTGGTGCTGTTCTAGGACAAAGAGTTGATAAGAAATTGAATGTTATCCAATATGCTAGTAAAACTCTAGATAGTGCCCAGAGAAATTATGCTACTACTGAGAAAGAATTTTTAGCAGTTGTATTTGCTTGTGATAAGTTTAGGCCTTATATTGTTGATTCTAAAGTAACTGTTCACACTGATCATGTTGCTATTAAATATCTTATGGAAAAAAAGATGCTAAACCTAGACTTATTAGATGGGTTCTCTTGTTGCAAGAATTTGATTTGCATATTACTGATAGAAAGGGATCTGAGTATCCCGTTGCAGACAACTTGTCTAGGTTAGAGAATATTCTTGATGACCCACTACCTATTGATGATAGCTTCCCTGATCAACAATTAGCTGTCATAAATGCTTCTCGTACTGCTCCATGGTATTCTGATTATGCTAATTACATTGTTGCTAAATTTATACCACCTAGTTTTACATACCAGCAAAAGAAAAAGTTCTTCTATGATTTAAGACATTACTTCTGGGATGACCCACACCTTTATAAAGAAGGAGTAGATGGTATTATTAGACGTTGTGTACCTGAGCATGAACAGGAACAGATCCTACGCAAGTGTCACTCCGAGGCTTCTCGGGGACACCATGCTGGAGATAGAACTGCACATAAGGTATTGCAATCTGGTTTTTATTGGCCTACTCTCTTCAAGGATGCCCGTAAGTTTGTCTTGTCTTGTGATGAATGTCAAAGAATTGGTAATATTAGTAGACGTCAAGAAATGCCTATGAATTATTCACTTGTTATTGAACCATTTGATGTTTGGGGCTTTGATTATGTGGGACCGTTTCCTTCCTCTAATGGGTATACATATATTTTAGTTGTTGTTGATTACGTTACTAAGTGGGCAGAAGCTATTCCATCTAGTAGTGCTGATCACAACACCTCCATTAAGATGCTTAGAGAAGTTGTTTTTCCGAGGTTTGGAGTTCCTAGATACTTAATGACTGATGGTGGTTCACATTTCATTCATGGTGCTTTTCATAAAATGCTTGCTAAGTATGATGTTAACCATAGAATTGCATCCCATACCACCCATAGTCTAGTGGTCAAGTAGAACTGAGTAATAGAGAGCTTAAATTAATTTTGCAAAAGACTGTTAATAGATCTAGAAACAATTGGTCCAAGAAACTTGATGATGCATTATGGGCCTATAGAACTGCATACAAAAATCCTATGGGTATGTCTCCGTATAAAATGGTTTATGGAAAAGCATGTCACTTACCTCCTGAACTAGAACATACGGCATATTGGGCCATTAAAGAGCTCAATTATGATTTCAAACTTGCCGGTGAGAAGAGGCTTTTTGACATTAGCTCGCTTGATGAATGGAGAACCCCAAGCCTTTGAAAATGCCAAAGTGCTTAAAGAAAACGTTAAAAGATGGCATGACAAAAGGATACAAAAGCGTGAGTTCAACATAGGTGATTATGTCTTGCTATATAACTCCCGTTTAAGATTTTTTGCAGGAAAACTTCTCTCTAAATGGGAAGGTCCTTACATTACCGAGGTGGTCTATCGATCCAGTGCCATAAAAATCAATAACTTCGAAGGCACAAATCCGAAGGTGGTGAACAGTCATAGAATCAAATATGATATCTCAGGTAATCCTATAAATGTTGAAACCAATGTTATTGAAACCGTAACCCCGGATGAATACATAAGGGACACTTTCCAGAACGATTCAGACTCCGAAAAGGAAGAGGTATGTGGTACGGTAAGTAAACCGACTCCAAAACTGTTCTAATGGCAATTTATCTCCGTTTTGGAATATTTAGAAAAATAGAAAAATAAGAAGCAGTCTGGAAAGGACACAAGGCATCCACGTGGGTGGAGGGTGCGCCCTACCCCCCTGGGCGCGCCCCCTACCCCGTGGGCACCTCGTGTGCCTACCGGACTCCGTTTCCTTGCATGTTACTTCTTTCGGTCGGTACAAATTCATTATATAATCTCCCAAAGGTTTTGACCATCGCACCACGCGAAAATCTTGTGCTTTTGTTTTGAGCTGTGTTTCTGATAGATCTAGATCACCATGACGTCTTCAAGCACCCCCAAGGACAAGTTCTTTGAGAAGGTCATCAACCCCTACCTCGCGGAGGTTCTGCAATGTCAGGACCCCGATCCTAAGTCACACAGGTCTAGCCTGTAACATATCATATCACTTTGCGGCCTCACGCACGGTATCCCCACGGGTGCCACCTTACCTGGCCCGGGACCGTTTGCGCTTTTTGGCATACGTATATGATAGTGTCGCTAGCATCCATATGACAGAGAACCCGGGCCAACATGACCAGTTATAAACCAAAAGTGGCACTAAATTACAAAGACGGGCATACATGACCCAGCAACGAACGTGTCGTTCATCAACGTATGAACCCAAGTCGTAGCAAGCTACAAGGACTTAAAGGAACAATGCGAGACATTTCCCCTAAGGGAGAGACACAGGAACGAAGAAGGACACATGCCGGCCAGCCTAAGTGTTCCGGAGCAATAGCAAGCTACCAAGGCTCAGTGGAAGCACTAGGAGACATTTCCCTGTAACATCATGGCATCACAACATAACTCAACAACTCATATAGATAAAGGCCTAGAAGAGCCATCATAGTATTTGTTACAAACAGGTCACATGACCCAACATACAGAGCATACAGGCAACGGAAACATAACATGTCTGAGTACAGACAACTACAAATGAAAAAGGTTGAGAAGCTTGACTATCTACAAGACCCTCCCAAGGTTACAAGATCGTAGCTGAGGCAACAATCTAAACGTCGAAGTCCAGGCGGAACCACTAGTGAGACTGAAGTCTCTCTGCAAAAACATGAATTAAGCAAACGTGAGTACAAAGGTACTCAGCAAGACTTACATCAGAACTAGCAACATATGGATCAGTATCAACAAAGGGGTGGTGGAGTTTGACTGCAGCAAGCCAGCTTTGACTCGATGGCTATCCTGAACTACGACAGCAAGCAACTATTTTGAGGTGGCGCACACGAGTCCACATATTCACCAATCAATACACCACTATGGATCCGCTCCCGTCTCCCTACGAGAAGGCCATCCATAGCACTCACGCTTATCTTGCGTGTTTTAGAGTATCCACTTTCACTTGTCTATGAATTGTACAGGTAACCTAGAAGTCCATTACCGCGGACACGGCTATTCGAATAGATCATATAAAACCCTGCAGGGGTGTACTTCTTCACACATGTTTCCACCACTTAGCGTCTGCACACGACATGTGCTCGGCAGACTTCAAGCGAAAGCCGACGTGGGTGTAGACCACGACCTAACCAACCACTCAAGTCTCTAGTCCAGGTTTATCTCTTATTTGGGTTCCATCCGTGGGGAGATCCGGCCGGGGTGTCGCTCACGGCCCCAAACGATGTGTACAGGGTTCCCGAGTCACCAAACGGGCGACCGGTACACCATGCCATGTACCTGCCGCATCACAGCCCACCCCGAGGGTCAGCGCTACGCACGACCTCCAGTAAACTACAAACACCAAAAACTAGTTGCAACTCCTGGACAGAGGACAAGGGCAGTCAATAAGTTGAGCGGGGTCATATTTCAGGGCCCAACGTGTGGTAGTAGCTGTTCATGGATCAACCAACACTGAACTCAGTTCCTGAGGACGGCTGTAATGAGACAACCCACCATGTACTCCTACATGGCCTCTCATCGCTACCTTTACCAAATTGTGTTCACACACTTAGCTCTCAACAGTAGAACATGTTCACCACATTCCAATTCATCCCCGATGAATCAGACCTGACACAACTCTAAGCAATAGCAGGCATAACCATAAAGCATGAATGAGTAGGCACAACATGGCTCAAACAACTCCTACTCATGGTAGTGGGTTTCAACTATTTACTGTGGCAATGACGGGTCATGCAGAGGAAAGGGGTTCAACTACCGCAGCAGGTAACAGTTGAAGCGTTGTTGTCCAAATGCAGTAAAAGAGAGCCAGAGTGAGAGAGTGGGATTGTATCGGAATGCTCAATGGGGTTTTGCTTGCCTGGAACTTCTGAAGATATCATTGGGTCTTCATCGGTGTCATCGATCACATCGTCGGAACCACGTATATCGAGAGGGGACAAAAACCGGCAACAGAGAAAGAAACACAATCAATGCAATGCACAATATGATGCATGACCATGACATGGCATTATGCTGTGATTTGAGCTAATGCAACTAGCAGTGATTTAAATGAAGTTGATTTGAACCAAAGGTTCAAATTCAAACTCCCTATGTGATTATTCAAATGCCATGATTTGACTTGATCAGCAAGTTTAACTTGTTCAAACATGCATGAAAATGCCATAAACAGATTCCTTGAATTTTTTTTGATCATTTTTCATATATAAATTATTTTCATTGGAGTTATAGATTATTTTCTGTGATTTTTAGAAGTTTTGGCTATTTTCTGAAATAAATAAATCATTTAAGATTTATTTTAAATTCCAGAAAACATTACTGCGTCCGCATGACGTGTGTGTGACGTCACCAAGTCAACAGAGCGGTCAGGTCAAACCTGACGTGTGGGGTCCGCACGTCAGTGACTCTACTAATTAACAGGGTTAATTAGCACTAGTTAAATTCTAAACTAAACTTAGATAGGGCAAGGCCCACACGTCAGTTACTAACTAACTAACCAATAAATTAATACTAAACTAGGTTAACTAACAGGGTGGGCCCCACTTGTCATTGACCCAAGGTCGGCTGTTAGTGGTCAAACAGGTCAAGCCGACTGGCGGTTAGCCGCCGGCGGCGACAGGCGCGACGGAGGGGCTCGGAAAAGGCCCTCCGGCGACCAAATCAACGGCTGAGCCCATCCACGAGTAGCTGGAACTCGCACGCGTCGATTGGTGCCCTCAGCTTCGCCAGAGGTGGCCTAAAGTGACGGTGGCGACCTCAGACGCGGCGGGCGGCGTTCGAGTGATGAGGGAAACGGTGCTACGGAGTACGGGAGAGAGAGGTGAGCAGTGCTATAGCTTCCTGGGAGCACGCTGAGCACGTTGGGATGCACGTCCGTGAGCTGTAGCAGCTATGGCCACGGCGGCGCCATGGCCGGCGGGGCGAAGCTCTCGGGCGCGGTGGCTAGGCTAGCTAGGGGAGGCAAACAAGCTTGGGGAGAGAGGGGAAAGACGGCGAGGCTCACTGGGAGGTCGGAGCGTAGCTCAGTGGGCTCGGGGTCGACCTGGAAGCGGCGAATTCGTCGATGGCGTCCGGTGGCCGTGCGGAGAAGACGATCTCGAGGACAAGGCCTCAGGGCGTCCGGGGTCCTGTGGTTCAGCGTAGAGGTGCGCGGCAGCGAGGCGGAGCTCATGGGATAGCTAGCTGGGCATGGGGAGAACGATGGACGCGGGGTGTTGCGGCGGCGCGCTCCGGCAGTGCTCGGGCGCGGGTGAGGGAGAGAGCAGGGGGAAGAGACGAGGACGAGGGAGAGACTGAGGGGGTCCAGGGGGGTGCGTGGCATCGTCCAGAGGCATCCAGGTGAGCAGGCAGGGAGGAGGTGGCCGGCCGTGTGCTCGCGCGCTTCGGCCACGCGCGGTGTCTGACTGGCGCGGGGAGGAAGACGATAGAGGGGGAAGCGGTGGTGGGCTGGGCCAGCCAACTGGGCCAGCTAGGCTGCACAGGTGAGGTAAGGTAAGGTTTCTGCTCTGTTTTATTTTTGTTATTTTTTCTTTTTATTTCTTTCTTTCTGCCACTGTTTGAATTTAGACAAAAATTCAAACAAGTGCCAAATCATGACTGAATATTTTTATGTTGCTCACTGGACTTTTCCAGGAGCACATAATTAATTCAAAGTTATTTGGAATTATATTCTATATATATTGTGAATATAACCCCAAATTTAAATACAATAATGATTTAAATTCAGTGCCCAAAATATTCCTAAAATTGTTCTTTATTTTTGATTTGGTGCAAAAGCCTTGCCAAAAACATCAAACAATTAATAGGAACACTTTGGAAACATTGAATGCAATTTTTTTAACTGGACCTATTTGAAAACTGAAGTGCTAGGGTTTGATCATCCCCATTTCCAAGTTTCTGAGAAAATTAGACATGATGCACACAAGACTAACTAGACCAGAGCAGACCAGAACTAGGGATGTGACAACTCACCCCCACTAAAAAAGAATCTTGTCCCGAGATTCAAGCGTAGGGTAAGATGAAGGGAGGACGCAACTAACACAATCTTCACGATCCAGGTTGCACTTCATAGGAATGTTGATTTCTTGCATCATGTTGATCTTGACATCCTTGCTTTCGAGGTCTTTGTCCAACACGATGACGACGAAAGAAACTCTACAAAATTGATCTTCTGAACGATCGAACAACTCAGGATCAACTCATGGAGTGAGACGTTGAAACATCTCTTGAGCTGAGACACGGAACACACATCCAAAGGGATGGAGTGAAACAAAAGATGAATGTTCACTTAGTGGCAATAATTCCACACCTAAGAAGATGGTGATCGAGGTCACCAGACGGGGCACGTTAGAGAAGATGACTCGTGGAATCATCCCCTTAAGTGGCAAAAAGAATTACTTTTGATATAGACATCATTGAAATTCTCTGTACCAACCTAAAGCAGAACTCAAGCGATCATTTGAGGTAGTCCAAAAGAATGGCATACTACGATTAGAATGGATGATGTGGACTACCTTGTTGAAGACAATGCAATGGGTTATTTTTTTCCTAACACCAGAAATGGATGGGACCCATGGTAAAATGGCACATTGGCGGTGCAAGCTGGGAGCAAAACGCAAATGCTGGGAATGATTCTGATAACTGGGAAGAAACCCAACAATAGAGAGTGAATCTACTCTTTGAGAGGTTATAGCATAACCAAGAACATTGGGAGCAATCCCGGTTAGTGCCAGTGATAACACCTAATGCTTGTGCGTGCTCTCAAGAACTTGAGTATTTCCATAATCATCAAGGTTTTACCATTATCCCTGCCAATGGTGCTGACAACACAACATACGATCATGATGAATAGCAATGGACGATGCAGATGCAAAGGAAGATAACACTTTCTCAGATTTCACCTTAGCCGTGTCAAGGGGCAAAATCTGGATGATCGACCGAGAGGCATTTAGCCCTCCGCTTCTAATGTTCTCCTTGATGTGCTAGCACAACCCATTTATTAAAATGATTTGGTACCTAGAACGTCAAGTAAAAGGTCGGACTTCAGGACCACAAAAACCATAAGGAACAACTAGGGAGAAAATCCTACGAAGTCCTTATGGGGAGGTGGCCAACTTCTCCAATCAAGATACTACAACAATAGATCTTCTGGCTGGGTGTGTTGGCCACGACATCCACTTTACCAGTTATCGAGAGACCAACATTATAGTTCTTGGAAAATGATGCAACCATCATATCTTCCTTAGATTCAGTTCTGGTTGGTGTGAGGATATTCCAGACTCATCGAGTCTAGAAGAAAAATGAAAGTGTGTAACACAAATCGACGAGATGGCGTTGCGAAATTCTCGGGGAGTGAACTACGATAGCAAGCTCCAAAACATGAGCTAGTTATGCTACGTACCTGTGAACACGTTGTCCCGGACAAGCATGACCACATGGTAGTCTTATAATAAAATACTACTGAGTTTAGATTGGGAATCATCATTCAAGACAGCGAAGTCTTGTGCATGTCCGTCTGGGCCCTTCGGGAATAGCATTTGAACTTCTTATCCTTTAACAAATCAATCAGTGGCTTGGTGTGCTAGGAAATACCGATGGGATGGAGGCAGCTAATCTCTCAAGCCATAGTATACTTCTCACGTGCATGACTGACTTGGGATGATTCCAGAGGAAGCAAAACTAACTTTCTCGAATTCATTGCGGCAACTTGCACCCAATGCACGTGAACTGGGAGAAAGTCACTTCTTGCACCAAACATATACTTCATGAACAGGACATGAAGATGATTCTTATAAAAGTTTCCAACACTAGCTGGATGTTCAACGAAATCATGGAGATGATAAGGATGTTTGTTGATGGGCTCAACAATAGTTCATCTAGGTTTCCATATAGATGGAATTCCATAACTATGTGAACAAAGTGATAGCATTGGTCAGACCAATAGATGTAATGGTGTATGCTCGAGGGATCAACCACGAGTAAGACAACATTATGAATAGTATTGGTTCTGATTTGACTTGACAATAGCCCACACTCAAGTCAAAGTTTTGTCAAGACAATGGATCTAACAACTGATCACAAGGATCAATCGATGAAGATATCATCTTTCTCCAACAAACACACAAACACGAGGATATCCCTTTGGCAATGAGCTAAGTTAGATCAAGCTTTTATCTTCCAACTCTCCAAGTTCTTGTTTAGCTTAACCAACTATCTCGGGATATCCAACACAGATTCTTGGATACGGGGTGGTTTATAAGTAGACCATATTGATCACGAATACAACATAGAGGTCAGGGAACAACCTGGTAATATTTCTGAGAAGATATCCAGAAAATCACGAACCACCGATATGTTAAGAAGCTCGAGAACAATCTTGCTTTTCAGGGCAAGACGATATGATCAAAAGAGCGAGAGATTGACACAATCCTAACTCACTGATCAAGGAGTGCACCAGGAAAGATGGACTAGTAGCACGATCAATCTTAGAATGGTGATTCAGTAACCAACACGCTAAGAATGAGATTGTTGTCCTTTAACTACCAAGCAACGAAGTTTCTAGGAGTATTGATTTCACACATCACCATTCACGTGTCAGCATTCCGGTTACAATAACACGGAGGCCGAGGAATAAACGATGATGGCGAGAAGTATCACCGTATCAAAAGTTCATAGGAGGTGGTGCAATTCCCATGACATTCTTGACATAAGAGATGGTAATACTCCAAGATAGAGCAAAGCAAAAGCTGGATTGGAATTTTGATCTGTGGAATGCAACTGCTTTGACCCAGTCCTAGATATGGATGAGGTACTGGAGTTTGTTTCTCCAAGTCATTCTAAAATGGAATGGAGTGACGGACCACAAGAGTAAAAGGCATTGACACGAGTGCACAAATACTCCTGACTATCAACTGATAGACGGGGGTCATAAAACAACTAAAAGGGACAACTCAAAGGAACATATAACTTTCCGAGTTGTGGATGCATAGACTAGCATGTCGAACTTTCAACATATTTCTTCCAAATAACCCATGCAGAAAGGTAGGACTGGCAGAGTCACAACATGAATGGAGAACTGCTCAAGAGCACTCTGGTTGTGATCTTTTGGTTCAGAAGAACTCCTGCCATGATGGTTCATGGTATTGGAAGAACGATAACCACGGACCTCGAGGACTATCACCAGGTTACCAATATCCTAAAGGTACGAGACAACACTATCAACATGAAGTAAGTAGAACGAATCTTGGGTTCAAGAACCCGAAAGTAGAATGCCTACTAACTAAATGGCATCACGGAATGCTTTCGAGAATGATGGCCAGAATCATCACACTGGAATACAAAGTATTGCTAGATTACTGGGTGATACTCTAGACACCTAGGGTCATAATAATAACTCCAACATATGTGTCGAGGTAACAGAGTACCTCAACACACTGGTTAGTGTGGTTAATCTGGCCCAAAGGAGCATCGGGAATAGGAGGGAAAGATTTGCAACTGCATCAGACTATTTAGAAACCTTGGATGACTCGGACAGCATAACGACTATAAATGCTCAAAAAGGATTTTGAGATCCAAGCAAAAGGTAGCATAACCACTTAACATCATAATGACAAAGTTCTGAGACCAACAGTTGAGCACACAGAAATAGTAGAAGCTGAACTGAGAGTTGAATCCACCAGTAACGTGATCCTGATAAATAGAATGAGAATCCTAGTTTCTTAATCCTAGTAGAAAAGAAGAAGATGACTCGGATCAGAAGGGCATAGGGTAAAGGAGTAAAAAGAGCCTTACGTTCCCTTCCACAATCAATTCCCTTAATATAACTAAAGAGTTTCTAGACACAACTTCGACCAGTTTGGCTTACTAATCCTACAGGCAGTCGGGCTCTAATACCAAAGCTGTCAGGTCCCCGATCCTAAGTCACACAAGTCTTGCCTGTAACATATCATATCACTTTGCGGCCTCACGCACGGTATCCCCACGGGTGCCACCTTACCTGGCCCGGGACCGTTTGCGCATTTTGGCACACGTATATGATAGTGTCGCTAGCATCCATATGACAGAGAACCCGGGCCGACATGACCAGTTATAAACCAAAAGTGGCACTAAATTACAGAGACAGGCATACATGACCCAGCAACGAATGTGTCGGTCATCAACGTATGAACCAAAGTCGTAGCAAGCTACAAGGACTTAAAGGAACAACGCGTGACATTTCCCCTAAGGGACAGGCACAGGAACGAAGAAGGACACATGCCGGCCAGCCTAAGTGTTCCGGAGCAGTAGCAAGCTACCATGGCTCAGTGGAAGCACTAGGAGACATTTCCCTGTAAGATAGGCTACCAAGGGTAAACAACTAGGTGTCGGATCCCACACATAGCAATACACATTAAACGTACGCATAACATGCAAGTATGTGTTGTACAACATGGCATCACAACATAACTCAACAACTCATATAGATAAAGGCCTAGAAGAGCCATCATAGCATTTATTACAAATAGAGGTCACATGACCCAACATACAGAGCATACAGGCAACGGAAATTTAACATGTCTGAGTACAGACAAGTACAAATGAAAAAGGCTGAGAAGCCTGACTATCTACAAGACCCTCCCAAGGGTACAAGATCGTAGTTGAGGCAACAAGCTAAACGTCGAAGTCCACGCGGAACCACTAGTGAGACTGAAGTCTCTCTGCAAAAACATGAATTAAGCAAACGTGAGTACAAAGGTACTCAGCAAGACTTACATCAGAACTAGCTACATATGCATCAGTATCAACAAAGGGGTGGTGGAGTTTGACTGCAGCAAGCCAGCTTTGACTCGGTGGCTATCCTGAACTACGACAGCAAGCAACCCTTTTGAGGTGGCACACACGAGTCCACATATTCACCAATCAATACACCACTATGGATCCACTCCCGTCTCCCTATGGGAAGGCCATCCATAGCACTCACGCTTATCTTGCGTGTTTTAGAGTATCCACTTTCACTTGTCTATGAACTATACAGGTAACCTAGAAGTACATTACCGCGGACACGGCTATTCGAATAGATCATATAAAACCCTGCAGGGGTGTACTTCTTCACACGTGTTTCCACCACTTAGCGTCTGCACACGACATGTGCTCGGCAGACTTCAAGCGAAAGCCGACGTGAGTGTAGACCACGACCTAACCAACCACTCAAGTCTCTAGTCCAGGTTTATCGCCTATTTGGGTTCCATCCGTGGGGAGATACGGCCGGGGTGTCGCTCACGGCCCCAAACGATGTGTACAGGGTTCCCGAGTCACTAAACGGGCGACCGGTACACCGTGCCTTGTACCTGTCGTGTCACAGCCCACCCCGAGGGTCTGCGCTGCGCACGACATCCAGTAAACTACAAACACCAGAAACTAGTTGCAACTCCTGGACAGAGGACAAGGGCAGTCAATAAGTCGAGCGGGGTCATATTTCGGGGCCCAACGTGTGGTAGTAGCTGTTCATGGATCAACCAACACTGAACACGGTTCCTGAGGACGGCTGTAATGAGACAACGCACCATGTACTCCTTCATGGCCTCTCATCGCTACCTTTACCAAATCATGTTCACACACTTAGCTCTCAATAAATGGACATGTTCACCACATTCCAATTCATCCCTGATGAATCAGACCTGACACAACTCTAAGCAATAGCAGGCATAACCATAACGCATGAATGAGTAGGCACAACATGGCTCAAACAACTCCTACTCATGCTAGTGGGTTTCAACTATTTACTGTGGCAATGACAGGTCATGCAGAGGAAAGGGGTTCAACTACCACAGTAGGTAATAGTTGATGCGTTGTTGTCCAAATGCAGTAAAAGAGAGCAAGAACGAGAGAGTGGGATTGTATCGGAATGCTCAATGGGGTTTTGCTTGCCTGGCACTTCTGAAGATATCATTGGGTCTTCATCGGTGTCATCGATCACATCATCGGAACCACGTCTATCGAGAGGTGACAAAAGCCGGCAACAGAGAAAGAAATACAATCAATGCAATGCACAATATGATGCATGACCATGACATGGCATTATGCTGTGATTTGAGCTAATGCAACTAGCAGTGATTTAAATGAACTTGATTTGAACCAAAGGTTCAAATTCAAACTCCATATGTGATTATTCAAATGCCATTAATTGATTTGACCTGATCAGCAGGTTTAACATTTTCAAACATGCATGAAAATGCCATAAACAGATTCCTTGAATTTTTTTGATCATTTTTCATATATAAATTATTTTCATTGGAGTTATAGATTATTTTCTGTGATTTTTAGAAGTTTTGGCTATTTTCTGAAATAAATAAATCATTTAAGATTTATTTTAAATTCCAGAAAACATTACTGCGTCAGCGTGATGTCTGTGTGATGTCAGCAAGTCAACAGAGCGGTCAGGTCAAACCTGACGTGTGGGGTCCACATGTCAGTGACTCTGCTAATTAACAGGGTTAATAAGCACTAGTTCAATTCTAAACTAAACTTAGATAGGGCAGGGCCCACACGTTAGTGACTAACTAACTAACCTAATAATAATACTAAACTAGGTTAATTAACAGGGTGGGCCCCACTTGTCATTGACCCAAGGGTGGCTGTTAGTGGTCAAACAGGTCAAGCCGACCGGCGGTTAGCCGCCGGCGGCGACAGGCGCGACGGAGGGGCTCGGAAAACGCCCTCTCGCGACCAAATCAACGGCTGAGCCCATCCACGAGTAGCTGGAACTCACGCGCGTTGATTGGTGCCCTCAGCTTCGCCGGAGGTGGCCTAAAGTGACGGCGGCGACCTCAGATGCGGCGGCCGGCGTTCAGGTGATGAAGGAAATGGCGCTACGGAGTACGGGAGAGAGAGGTGAGCAGTGCTATAGCTTCCTGGGAGCACGCTGGGCACGTTGGGATGCACGTCCGCGAGCTGTAGTAGCTATGGCCACGGCGGAGCCATGGTCGGCAGGGCGAAGCTCTCGGGCGCGGTGGCTAGGCTAGCTAGGGGAGGCAAACAAGCTTGGTGAGAGAGGGGAAAGACGGCGAGGCTCACTGGGAGGTCGGAGCGTAGCTCAGTGGGCTCGGGGTCGACCTGGAAGCGGCGAATTCGTCGATGGCGTCCGGCGGCCGTGCGGAGAAGACGAGCTCGAGGACGAGGCCTCAGGGTGTCCGGGGTCCTGTGGTTCGGCGTAGAGGTGCGCGGCAGAGAGGCGGAGCTCATGGGATAGCTAGCTGGGCATGGGGAGAACGATGGACGCGGGGTGTTGCGGCGGCGCGCTCCGGCAGTGCTCGGGCGCGGGTGAGGGAGAGAGCAGGGGGAAGAGACGAGGACGAGGGAGAGACTGAGGGGGTCCAGGGGGTGCGTGGCGTCGTCCATAGGCATCCAGGTGAGCAGGCAGGGAGGAGGTGGCCGGCCGTGTGCTCGCGCGCGTCGACCACGCACGGTGTCTGACTAGCGCGGGGAGGAAGACGACAGAGGGGGAAGCGGTGGTGGGCTGGGCCAGCCAACTGGGCCAGTTGGGCTGCACAGGTGAGGTAAGGTAAGGTTTCTGCTTTGTTTTATTTTTGTTATGTTTTCTTTTTATTTCTTTCTTTCTGCCACTGTTTGAATTTAGACAAAAATTCAAACAAGTGCCAAATCATCTCAGGATATTTTTATGTTGCTCACTGGACTTTTCCAGGAGCACATAATTAATTCAAAGTTATTTGGAATTATATTCTATATATATTGTGAATATAACCCCAAATTCAAATACAATAATGATTTAAATTCAGTGCCCAAAATATTCCTAAAATTGTTCATTATTTTTTATTTGGTGCAAAAGCCTTGCCAAAAATATCAAATAATTAATAGGAACACTTTGGAAACATTGAATGCAATTTTTTTAACTGGACCTATTTGAAAACTGAAGTGCTAGGATTTGATCATCTCCATTTCCAAGTTTCTCAGAAAATTAGACATGATGCACACAAGACTAACTAGACCAGAGCAGACCAGAACTAGGGATGTGACAACTCGCCCCCACTAAAGAAGAATCTCGTCCCGAGATTCAAGCGTAGGGTAAGATGAAGGGGGGACGCAACTAACACAATCTTCATGATCCAGGTTGCACTTCATAGGAATGTTGATTTCTTTCATCATGTTGATCTTGACATCCTTGCTTTCGAGGTCTTTGTCCAACACGATGACGACAAAAGAAACTCTACAAAATTCATCTTCTGAATGATCGAACAACTCAGGATCAACTCATGGAGTGAGAAGTTGAAACATCTCTTGAGCTGAGACACGGAACACACATCCAAAGGGATGGAGTGAAACAGACGATGAAGGTTCACTTAGTGGCAATAATTCCACACCTAAGAAGATGGTGATCGAGGTCACCAGACGGGGCACCTTAGAGAAGATGACTCGTGGAATCATCCCCTTAAGTGGCAAAAAGAATTACTTTTGATATAGAGATCATTGAAATTCTCTATACCAACCTAAAGCAGAACTCAAGCGATCATTTGAGGGAGTCCAAAAGAATGACATACTCCGATTAGAATGGATGATGTGGACTACCTTGTTGAACACAACGCAATGAGTTAAATTTTTTTTGCCTAACACCGGAAATGGATGGGACCCATGGTAAAATGGCACATTGGCGGTGCAAGCTGGGAGCAAAATGCAAATGCTGGGAATGATTCTGATAACTGGGAAGAAACCCAACAATAGAGAGTGAATCTACTCTTTGAGAGGTTATAGCATAACCAAGAACACTGGGAGCAATCTCGGTTAGTGCCAGTGATAACACCTAGTGCTGGTGCGTGCTCTCAAGAACTTGAGCATTTCCATAATCATCAAGGTTTTACCATTATCCGTGCCAATGGTGCTGACAACACAACATACGACCATGATGAATAGCAATGGACGATGCAGATGCAAAGGAAGATAACACTTTCTCAGATTTCACCTTAGCGGTGTCAAGGGGCAAAATCTGGATGATCGACCGAGAGGCATTTAGCCCTCCGCTTTTAATGTTCTCCTTGATGTGCTAGCACAACCCATTTATTAAAATGGTTTGGTACCTAGAACGTCAAGTAAAAGGTCGGACTTCAGGAGCACAAAAATCCATAAGGAACAACTAGGGAGAAAATCCTACGAAGTCCTTATGGGGAGGTGGCCAACTTCTTCAATCAAGATACTACGACAATAGATCTTCCGGCTGGGTGTGTTGGCCACGACATCCACTTCACCAGTTATCTAGAGACCAACATTATAGTTCTTGGAAAATGCTGCAACCATCATATCTGCCTGAGATTCAATTCTGGTTGGTGTGAGGATATTCCAGACTCATCGAGTCTAGAAGAAAAATGAAAGTGTGTATCACAAATCGACGAGATGGCGTTGCGAAATTCTCGGGGAGTGAACTACGATAGCAAGCTCCAAAACATGAGCTAGTTATGCTACGTACCTGTGAACATGTTGTCCCGGACAAGCATGACCACATGGTAATCTTATAATAAAATACTACCGAGTTCAGACTGGGAATCATCATTGAAGACAACGAAGTCTTGTGCATGTCCGTCTGGGCCCTTCGGGAATAGCATTTGAACTTCTTATCCTTTAACAAATCAATCAGTGGCTTGGTGTGCTAGGAAATACCGATGGGATGGAGGTAGCTAATCTCTCAAGCCATAGTATACTTCGCACGTGCATGACTGACTTGGGATGATTCCGGAGGAAGCAAAACTAACTTTCTCGAATTCATGGCGGCAACTTGCACCCAATGCACGTGAACTGGGAGAAAGTCACTTCTTGCACCAAACATATACTTCATGAATAGGACATGAAGATGATTCTTATAAAAGTTTCCAACACTAGCTGGATGTTCAACGAAATCATGGAGAAGATAAGGATGTTTGTTGATGGGCTCAACAATAGTTTATCCAGGTTTCCATATAGATGGAATTCCATAACTATGTGAACAAAGTGATAGCATTGGTCAGACCAATAGATGTAATGGTGTATGCTCGAGGGATCAACCACGAGTAAGACAACATTATGAATAGTATTGGTTCTGATTTGACTTGACGATAGCCCACACTCAAGTCAAAGTTTTGTCAAGACAATGGATCTAACAACTGATCACAAGGATCAATCGATGAAGATATCATATTTCTCCAACATACACACAAACACGAGGATATCCCTTTGGCAATGAGCTAAGTTAGATCAAGCTTTTATCTTCCAACTCTCCAAGTTGTTGTTTAGCTTAACCAACTATCTCGGGATATCCAACATAGATTCTTGGATACGGGGTGGTTTATACGTAGACCATATTGATCACAAACTCAACATAGCGGTCAGGGAACAACCTGGTAATATTTCCGAGAAGACATCCGGAAAATCATGAACCACAGATATGTTAAGAAGCTCGAGAACAATCTTGCTTTTCAGGGCAAGACGATATGATCAAAAGAGCGAGAGATTGACACAATCCTAACTCACTGATCAAGGAGTGCACCAGGAAAGATGGACTAGTAGCACGATCAATCTTAGAATGGTGATTCAGTAACCAACACGCTAAGAATGAGATTGTTGTCCTTTAACTACCAAGCAACGAAGTTTCTAGGAGTATTGATTTCACACATCACCATTCACGTGTCAGCATTCCGGTTACAATAACACGGAGGCCGAGGAATAAATGATGATCGCGAGAAGTATCACCGTATCAAAAGTTCATAGGAGGTGGTGCAATTCCCATGACATTCTTGACATAAGAGAGGGTAACACTCCAAGGTAAAGCAAAGCAAAAGCTGGATTGGCATTTTGATCTGCGGAATACAACTGCTTTGACCCAGTCCTAGATATGGATGAGGCACTGGAGTTTGTTTCTCCAAGTCATTCTAAAATGGAATGGAGTGACAGACCACAAGAGTAAATGGCATTGACACGAGTGCACAAATACTCCTGAGTATCAACTGATAGACGGGGGTCATAAAACAACTCAAAGGGACAACTCAAAGGAACATATAACTTTCCGAGTTGTGGATGCATAGACTAGCATGTCGAACTTTCAACATATTTCTTCCAAATAACCCATGCAGAAAGGTAGGACTGGCAGAGTCACAACATGAATGGAGTACTGCTCAAGAGCACTCTGGTTGTGATCTTTTGGTTCAGAAGAACTCCTGCCATGATGGTTCATGGTATTGGAAGAATGATAACCACGGACCTTGAGGACTATCACCAGGTTACCAATATCCTAAAGGTACGAGCAAACACTATCAACATGAAGTAAGTAGAACGAATCTTGGGTTCAAGAACCCGGAAGTAGAATGCCTACTAACTAAATGGCATCCCGGAATGCTTTCGAGAATGATGGCCAGAATCATCACACTAGAATACAAAGTATTGCTAGATTACTGGGTGATACTCTAGACACCTAGGGTCATAATAATAACTCCAACATATGTGTCGAGGTAACAGAGTACCTCAACACACTGGTTAGTGTGGTTAATCTGGCCCAAAGTAGCATCGGGAACAGGAAGGAAAGATTTGCAACTGCATCAGACTATTTAGAAACCTGGGATGACTCGGACAGCATAACGACTGCAAATGCTCAAAAATGATTTTGAGATCCAAGAAAAAGGTAGCATAACCACTTAACATCATAATGACAAAGTTCTGAGACCAACAGTTGAGCACACAGAAATATTAGAAGCTGAACTGAGAGTTGAATCCACCAGTAACGTGATCCTGATAAATAGAATGAGAATCCTAGTTTCTTAATCCCCGTAGAAAAGAAGAAGAAGACTCAGATCAGAAGGGCATAGGGTAATGGAGTAAAAAGAGCCTTACGTTCCCTTCCACAATCAATTCCCTAAATATAACTAAAGAGTTTCTAGACACAACTTCGACCAGTTTGGCTTACTAATCCTACAGGCAGTCAGGCTCTGATACCAAAGCTGTCAGGACCCCGATACTAAGTCACACAAGTCTAGCCTATAACGTATCATATCACTTTGCGGCCTCACGCGCGGTATCCCCACGGGTGCCACCTTACCTGGCCCGGGACCGTTTGCGCATTTTGGCACACGTATATGATAGTGTCGCTAGCATCCATATGACAGAGAACCCGGGCCGACATGACCAGTTATAAACCAAAAGTGGAACTAAATTACAGAGACAGGCATACATGACCCAGCAACGAATGTGTCGGTCATCAGCGTATGAACCCAAGTCGTAGCAAGCTACAAGGACTTAAAGGAAAACGCGTGACATTTCCCCTAAGGGACAGGCACAGGAACGAAGAGGGACACATGCCGGCCAGCCTAAGTGTTCTGGAGCAGTAGCAAGCTACCAAGGCTCAGTGGAAGCACTAGGAGACATTTCCCTGTAAGATAGGCTACCAAGGGTAAACAACTAGGTGTCGGATCCCACACATAGCAATACACATTAAACGTACGCATAACATGCAAGTATGTGTTGTACAACATGGCATCACAACATAACTCAACAACTCATATAGGTAAAGGCCCGGAAGAGCCATCATAGCATTTATTACAAACAGAGGTCACATGACCCAACATACAGAGCATACAGGCAACGGAAACATAACATGTCTGAGTACAGACAAGTACAAATGAAAAAGGCTAAGAAGCCTGACTATCTACACGACCCTCCCAAGTGTACAAGATCGTAGCTGGGGCAACAAGGTAAACGTCGAAGTCCACGCGGAACCACTAGTGAGACTGAAGTCTCTCTGCAAAAACATGAATTAAGCAAACGTGAGTACAAAGGTACTCAGCAAGACTTACATCAGAACTAGCTACATATGCATCAGTATCAACAAAGGGGTGGTGGAGTTTGACTACAGCAAGCCAGCTTTGACTCGGTGGCTATCCTGAACTACGACAGCAAGCAACTCTTTTGAGGTGGCACACACGGGTCCACATATTCACTAATCAATACACCACTATGGATCCGCTCCTGTCTCCCTATGAGAAGGCCATCCATAGCACTCACGCTTATCTTGCATGTTTTAGAATATCCACTTTCACTTGTCTATGAACTATACAGGTAACCCAGAAGTCCATTACCGCGGACACGGCTATTCGAATAGATCATATAAAACCCTGCAGGGGTGTACTTCTTCACATGTGTTTCCACCACTTGGCGTCTGCACACGACATGTGCTCGGCAGACTTCAAGCGAAAGCCGACGTGGGTGTAGACCACGACCTAATCAACCACTCAAGTCTCTAGTCCAAGTTTATCGCCTATTTGGGTTCCATCCGTGGGGTGATTCGGCCGGGGTGTCGCTCACGGCCCCAAACGATGTGTACAGGGTTCCCGAGTCACCAAACGGGCGACCGGTACACCGTGCCACGTACCTGCAGTGTCACAGCCCACCCCAAGTGTCAGCGCTGCGCACGACCTCCAGTAAACTACAAACACCAGAAACTAGTTGCAACTCCTGGACAGAGGACAAGGGTAGTCAATAAGTCGAGCGGGGTCATATTTCAGGGCCCAACGTGTGGTAGTAGTTGTTCATGGATCAACCAACACTGAACACAATTCCTGAGGACGTCTGTAATGAGACAACCCACCATGTACTCCTACATGGCCTCTCATCGCTACCTTTACCAAATCATGTTCACACACTTAGCTCTCAACAGTAGGACATGTTCACCACATTCCAATTCATCCCCGATGAATCAGACCTGACACAACTCTAAGCAATAGCAGGCATAACCAGAAAGCATGAATGAGTAGGCACAACATGGCTCAAACAACTCCTACTCATGCTAGTGTGTTTCAACTATTTACTGTGGCAATGACAGGTCATGCAGAGGAAAGGGTTTCAACTACCACAGCAGGTAACAGTTGAAGCGTTGTTGTCCAAACGGAGTAAAAGAGAGCAAGAGCGAGTGAGTGGGATTGTATCGGAATGCTCAATGGGGTTTTTCTAGCCTGGCACTTCTGAAGATATCATTGGGTCTACATCGGTGTCATCGATCACATCATCGGAACCACGTCTATCGAGAGGGGACAAAAACCGGCAACAGAGAAAGAAACACAATCAATGCAATGCACAATATGATGCATGACCATGACATGGCATTATGCTGTGATTTGAGCTAATGCAACTAGGAGTGATTTAAATGATGTTGATTTGAACCAAAGGTTCAAATTCAAACTCCATATGTGATTATTCAAATGCCATTAATTGATTTGACCTGATCAGCAGGTTTAACATTTTCAAACATGCATGAAAATGCCATAAACAGAGCCCTTGAATTTTTCTGATCATTTTTCATATATAAATTATTTTCGTTGGAGTTATAGATTGTTTTCTATGATTTTTAGAAGTTTTGGCTATTTTCTGAAATAAATAAATCATTTAAGATTTATTTTAAATTCCAGAAAACATTACTGCGTCAGCATGATGTATGTGTGACGTCAGCAAGTCAACAGAGCGGTCAGGTCAAACCTGACGTGTGGGGTCCACACGTCAATGACTCTGCTAATTAACAGGGTTAATTAGCACTAGTTAAATTCTAAACTAAACTTAAACAGGGCAGGGCCCACACGTCAGTGACTAACTAACTAACCTAATAATTAATACTAAACTAGGTTAATTAACTGGGCGGGCCCCACTTGTCATTGACCCAAGGGCGGCTGTTAGTGGTCAAACAGGTCAAGCCGACCGGCGGTTAGCCGCCGGCGGCGACAGGCGCGACGGAGGGGCTCGGAAAACGCCCTCCGGCGACCAAATCAACGGTCGAGCCCATCCATGAGTAGCTGGAACTCGCGCTCGTCGATTGGTGCCCTCAGCTTCGCCGGAGGTGGCCTAAAGTGACGGCGGCGACCTCAGACGCGGCGGCCGGCGTTCGGGTGATGAAGGAAACGGCGCTACGGAGTACGGGAGAGAGAGGTGAGCAGTGCTATAGCTTCCTGGGAGCACGCTGAGCACGTTGGGATGCACGTCTGCGAGCTGTAGCAGCTATGGCCACGGTGGCGCCATGGCCGGCGGGGCGAAGCTCTCGGGCGCGGTGGCTAGGTTAGCTAGGGGAGGCAAACAAGCTTGGGGAGAGAGGGGAAAGAAGGCGAGGATCACTGGGAGGTCGGAGCGCAGCTCAGTGGGCTCGGGGTCGACCTGGAAGCAGCGAATTCGTCGATGGCGTCCGGCGGCCGTGCGGAGAAGACGAGCTCGAGGACGAGGCCTCAGGGCGTCCGAGGTCCTGCGGTTCGGCGTAGAGGTGCGCGGCAGCGAGGGGGAGCTCGTGGGATAGCTAGCTGGGCATGGGAGAACGATGGACGCGGGGTGTTGCGGCGGCGCGCTCCGGCAGTGCTCGGGCGCGGGTGAGGGAGAGAGTAGGGGGAAGAGACGAGGACGAGGGAGAGACTGAGGGGGTCCAGGGGGGTGCGTGGCGTCGTCCAGAGGCATCCAGGCGAGCAGGTAGGGAGGAGGTGGCCGGCCGTGTGATCGCGCGCGTCGGCCACGTGCGGTGTCCGACTGGCGTGGGGAGGAAGACGACAGAGGGGGAAGCGGTGGTGGGCTGGGCCAGCCAACTGGGCCAGCTGGGCTGCACAGGTGAGGTAAGGTAAGGTTTCTGTTCTGTTTTATTTTTGTTCTGTTTTCTTTTTATTTATTTCTTTCTGCCACTGTTTGAATTTAGACAAAAATTCAAACAAGTGCCAAATCATCTGTGAATATTTTTTATGTTGCTCACTGGACTTTTCCAGGAGCACATAAATAATTCAAAGTTATTTGGAATTATATTCTATATATATTGTGAATATAACCCCAAATTCAAATACAATAATGATTTAAATTCAGTGCCCAAAATATTCCTGAAATTGTTCATTATTTTTGGTTTGGTGCAAAAGCCTTGCCAAAAATATCAAACAATTAATAGGAACACTTTGGAAACATTGAATGCAATTTTTTTAACTGGACCTATTTGAAAACTGAAGTGCTAGGGTTTGATCATCCCCATTTCCAAGTTTCTGAGAAAATTAGACATGATGCACACAAGACTAACTAGACCAGAGCAGACCAGAACTAGGGATGTGACATGCAACACGCTCGAACCATCGAGGTGCGTGAGGGGGTGCTGCACATCCGCAATGTTGGGGGGCCAAGGAGGACCGGAAGCTTGGAGACAAGACTCGAAGCCATGGAGCAGCAAGTTTTCAAGTGCCAAGGTATGGTGGAACGAGGACTCAACGCCAACCACATGATGATCACGGAGTTCACCAACAACCACAAGCTGGACGCCAAGACCATTGGGGAGGCTATCTTCAAGCTCCACGAGAAAATCGAGCACCTCCAAGCCGAGATCTATGACCTGCAAAATCATAACTGTGAGTATGAATATGGATTCAAGAAGATGAGTTTGGCTGCAGATCTAAGGATACTGGAGACTCGATCATCCTTCTACGATGGTGAGCCCCTGCCTTGGAAGATGGACGGCAAGCTTACATCATCAACAACTCCATCGTCACCACCTCCGAAGAAAGAGACATAATCATATGGTTATGGGCACTCCCCTTGGCAACTTCCAAGCTTGGGGGAGATGATCAGGTATCGTATCATCATCACACTCATATCTTTACCGTTTTTCTTAGTTCGATCCTTTTGGTAATATCTTGATCTAGTAGAATAAAGTTTAGTATGATCTAGTTGTGAGCTTTGCTTTATGATATTATCTATGTAATCGAGTCCGTGAACTTTATATAATAAAGTTTATTTTTGAGTCAAGGGCTTGATTATCTCACTATGATTATGAGAGGACAAAAGAAAATATAAAAATAATCAAATGATCATATTGATCTTATGGAAAGTAATGATTTCACATCATAAAGAGTATGATGAATAAAAGTTGTTGAGAGTTGACAAACATAGTTTTGGTCATCGTCGCAATTAATGGGAAGTAATAAGGAAAGAGAGGTTTTCACATACAAATATACCATCTTGGACATCTTTTATGATTGTGAGCACTCATTAAAATATGACATGCTAAAGAGTAGATGTTGGACAAGGAAGACAATGTAATGGGTTATGTTTTCTTATATCTGAAATAAAGTATATTACCATGGATCATCCAACATGTTGAGCTTGCCTTCCCCCCTCATGCCAGCCAAACTCCTTGCAACAAGTAGAGATACTACTTGTGCTTCCATACATCCTTCAACCCAGTTCTGCCATGAGAGTCCACCATATCTACCTATGGATTGAGTGAGATCCTTCAAGTAAGTTGTCATTGTTGCAACTCTCTAAATATGTATGATCTATTAGTGTGGAGAAAATAAACTTTATACAAGCTTGTGATATGGAAGCAATAAAAGCGATGGACTGCATAATAAAGGTCCATATCACAAGTGGAAATATAAAGTGACGGTCTTTTGCACTAAGACTTTGTACATCCAACCATAAAAGCACATGACAACCTCTGCTTCCCTCTGCGAAGGGCTTATCTATTGTTCTTACCTTATAAGAGTCAAGGTGATCTTCACCTTTCCTTTTTACATTTTTTTCCTTTAGCAAGCACATTCTTTTGGAAAGATCCTGACATATATACCCACTTGGATGTAAGTTATCATGATTTATTACTATTGACATTACCCTTGAGGTAAAAGGTTGGGAGGCAACACTATAAGTCCCTATCTTTCTCTGTGTCCGATTAAAACTCCATACCCGTAAGTATTGCGTGAGTGTTAGCAATTGTGAAAGACTAAATGATAGTTGAGTATGTGGACTTGCTGAAAAGCTCTTATATTGACTCTTTCCGATATTATGATAAATTGCAATTGCTTCAATGACCGGGATCATAGTTTGTTAGTTTTCAATGAAGTTTCTGATTCATACTTGACATTGTGAATGGATTGTTAATTTATCATAAGAAATCATATGACAATATATATGTATGTTGCTATTATAGGAATGATCATGGTGCCCTCATGTCCGTATTTTATTTTATCGACACCTCGATCTCTAAATATGTGGACATATTTTTCGATATCGGCTTCCGCTTGAGGACAAGCGAGGTCTAAGCTTGGGGGAGTTGATACGTCCATTTTGCATCATGTTTTTATGTTGATATTTATTGCATTATGGGCTGCTATTACACATTATGTCACAATACGTATGCCTTTTCTCTCTCTTTTTACAAGGTTTACATGAAGAGGGAGAATGCCGGCAGCTGGAATTTTGGGCTATAAAAGGAGCAAACATTGGAGACCTATTCTGCACAACTCAAAAAGCCCTGAAACTCCACGAAAGTAAGTTTTGGAAAATATAAAAAATATCTGGCGAACGAAGTACAGGAGGGGGCCACTCACCGTCCACGAGGGTGGGTGGCACGCCCTACCCCCTGGGCGCGCCCCCTACCTCGTGGGCCACCTGGCAGCCCCCTGATGCCCATCTTCTGCTATATGAGGTGTTTTGACCTGAAAAAAATCATAAGGAGGTTTTCGGGATGAAGTGTCGCTGTCTCGAGGCGGAACCTTGGCGGAACCAATCTAGGGCTCCGGCGGAGCTGTCTTGCCGGGGAAACTTCCCTCCGGGAGGGGGAAATCATCACCAACAACTCTCCCATCTTGGGGAGGGTTATCTTCATCAACATCTTCAGCAGCACCATCTCCTCTCAAACCCTAGTTCATCTCTTGTATCCAATCTTTGTATCCAAACCTCAGATTGGTACCTGTGGGTTGCTAGTAGTGTTGATTACTCTTTGTAGTTGATGCTAGTTGGTTTATCCGGTGGAAGATCATATGTTCAGATCCATTATGCATATTAATACCCCTCTGATTATGAACATGAATATGCTTTGTGAGTAGTACGTTTGTTCCTGGGTACATGGGAGAAGTCTTGCTATAAGTAGTCATGTGAATTTGGTATTCGTTTGATATTTTGATAAGATGTATGTTGTCTTTCCTCTAGTGGTGTCATGTGAACGTCGACTACATGACACTTCACCATTGTTTGGGCCTAGAGGAAGGCATTGGGAAGTAATAAGTAGATGATGGGTTGCTAGACTGACAAAAGCTAAAACCCTAGTTTATGCGTTGCTTCGTAAGGGGCTGATTTGGATCCATATGCTTCATGCTATGGTTAGGTTTACCTTAATACTTCTTTTGTAGTTGTGGATGCTTGCAATAGAGGTTAATCATAAGTGGGATGCTTTTCCTAGTAAGGGCAGGACCCAAGCACCGGTCCACCCACATACCAAATTATCAAAGTAATGAACGTGAATCGTATGAGCGTGATGAAAACTAGCTTGACGATAATTCCCATGTGTCCTCGGGAGCGCTTTTCCTTATATAAGAGTTCATCCAGGCTTGTCCTTTGCTACAAAAAGGATTCGGCCATATTGCTGCACCTTATTTACTTTTGTTACTTGTTACTCGTTACAAATTACCTTATCACAAAACTATCTGTTACCGATAATTTCAGTGCTTGCAGACAATACCTTACTGAAAACTGCCTATTATTTCCTTCTGCTCCTCGTTGGGTTCGACACTCTTGCTTATTGAAAGGACAACGATAGATCCCCTATACTTGTGGGTCATCAAGACGCGATGGTCAGAAGCCCCCCCTTTAGCGCGCAAGCGAATTGTGTGAGAAGGAGAAACCAGCAAGGTCGCCTCCGCCGGGCTCCTGAGATTCATGCAGGTTAGTCTGACGAAATAGCACAACTTAGAACCGCGTCTACTACTGGGCCACCAATCGTTCCGCAGGAATACGAAGGCACCAAGGACCTGGTTAGGTGACGTGCGCGAGGCGGGATGCGAGTCAGAGCTTGATCTCTTGGATTTGTCAGTGTTGCAGGGACGGACCCAAGCACAAGCACCATGCCAATGTGTGTTGCCCCCGTTGCGGGATGAGCAGAAGTCCGTTCGGCAGCGAGGGAGGCCAAAAGAGGTGGTGATTAAGCAGGTGATGACAATAAGGTAATCCATAAGAGGAAATGAGCTAATCTAGGTGATGTAAAATGTGATACATGCCACAGGGACGGACCCATGCGGCCTGGGCATGATGCAGTCCAAGGGGCGCCCCCAACAGAGTAAGCTAAAGATGCAAAAAGGATACACATCGCAGGGGCGAGCCCGTGCGACTTGGGGATGATGCAGCGCGAGGGGCGCCCCCAACTGAACAAACTGAAACAAAGTCACCTGGCACCGATGCTGGAGTGGTGTCGACGTAGCTGGAGATGCTCGCTGCAGACGTCGCTCCTCACGAGCCGCCTGGCTCCTGGACCTCGCAAGGCTCCAGAGGTTCCGAGAGCTCGCGAAGAACCGATGCCACTTCCGCCAAGATCTCCTGATGCCTGGCCTCGCGAACCGCCAGGACTTCCCGCATATGGCACTGGTGAAGGGCCACCTGGTTCGGCAAGCCGGAAGTGATGTAGGGTGGAACCCTACATGGCCGATCTTTCACGAAAAGGAGGGATCCCGAGGAAGAACACAAGGGGCACGAGGAATAACACAAGATAGACAAGGAGAAAACACTCAATTCAACAAGCTTAGGTCACACAAATGCTAGATCCGGGTACACCAAGTGCAATACATGATACACGATCAACTAAGGACGATACAAGTGACGGACGTCATCTCCGTGAGGAGGTCTTGATGTTCTTCTCCGTAAAGGAGGTCTTGAATCCGGTGGATCTTCTCCGAGGAGGCCGCGGTCTCGTAGGAGAGGAACCACTAAGGTTTGGTATGAGCTAACACAAAGCTAACCCTAGTTAGTTTAGGTAGAGTGATATATAAAGTCTAGGAGGGGCGAAGGGGTACATGGGCTTCGGCCAATAGTCATGCACGCGGGCATTGTCCGGAAGATCCGGACATTGGTTCGAATGATCCGGGCTTCGGGGATTCGGATGATCCGGACATGTCTGTTCTGCTGCGGGTAGTCCGGATGTCCGGGTCTTGGTCCAGACGTCCGGGTGCGTCCGGATGATCCGGGCCGGGGTCCGGATGATCCGGGCCGGGGTCCGGATGATCCGGGCCGGGGTCCGGATGATCCAGCTTCGGCGTGGAGCTTCGGGTGTCGGGGGCGCACATTATCCGGATTCTCCGGACGTTGGTCCGGATCATCCGGGCTCTGTCCGGATCGTCCGAGACTTCGTCCGGATCATCCGGGCTGTCTGAGTCTTGGCTGGTTTCTCCTCCTTCTTCCTCCTTCGATTCCTCTTGTTCCTTGGCTTCTCCATGGTTGCTCCCGAGGTGCCTGAGTATGCCAAGAGTCTCTGATGAGGGTAGCAGCCATGTCTCATGTGAATCAGAGTGACGTAGGGAGAGGAGTGAAGTCACCTCGGTCTCGAGAGCTCGTGCTCGAGCGCGTGTCATGGGTCCACTTGGCACTTGGTGAGACGATGGTAGGTCCATGGGGATGACCTTGGGATGCTCCGCATCATCTCCCCTCCCTTGGGAAAGATCCGACCTCGGACCAAATCTTCATCACCATGAAAAGTGGAGAGATCCTTGACGTTGAAGGCATCGCTCACGTTGTACTTGTCACGTGGAATGTCGATCTTGTATGCATTGTTGTTGTAGCGTGCTAGCACCTTGAAGGGTCCGTCGGCCCGAGGTAGTAGTTTGGACTTGCGCTCGTTGGGGAAACGGTCCTTGCGAAGATGTAGCCATACGAGATCTCCCGGTTGGAACACCATAGGCTTCTTGTTGGCGTTGACCTTGGATGCTTGTCGATGTACTTGCCGCTCGATCGTTGTCCTTGTATCTTCATGTACCTTCTAGAGATAGCTTGCTCGAGAACTTGCATCCAAGTTGATGCGTTCTTGTAGAGGTAGAGGTAGGATGTCCATTGTGGACAACGGGTTGAAGCCGTAGACGACCTCGAAAGGGGACTTGCCGGTAGTCGAATGTCTTGCGCTGTTGTAGGCATACTCGGCGATGGGTAAGCATTGCTCCCATTCCTTGATGTTCTTCTTGATCAACACGCGAAGAAGCGTCGAAAGTGTGCGGTTGGTCACCTCCGTTTGGCCGTCGGTTTGTGGATGATATGCCGAAGAGAAAATGAGCTTGATTCCGAGTTTGGCGCATAGAGTCTTCCAAAAGTAGCTCAAGAACTTGACGTCTCAGTCCGACACGATCGTCTTGGGCACTCCATGTAGACGAATGATTTCCCTACAAAATAGATTTGCCACATGTGAAGCATCGTCGATCTTGTTACAAGGAATGAAATGAGCCATTTTAGAGAATCTATCGACGACAACAAACACGAAATCTTTGCCATTTTGAGTCCTAGGCAATCCAAGTATAAAGTCCATGCTTATGTCTTCCCATGGATGGTTTGGAATAGGAAGTGGCATGTAAAGACCATGAGATTGAGCTTTTGACTTAGCTTTGCGACATGTAGAGCATCGGTTGGTGAGGCGTGAGACGTCACGTAGCATCCTGGGCCAATAGTAGTTCTTGTAGAGCGTAGCAAATGTCTTGTCGCGACCAAAGTGTCCCATGAGTCCTCCTCCATAAGATTCCTGCAAAAGGAGCAAAAGAAGCGAAGACTTGGGAATGCAAAGTTTGTTAGCTCTCATAAGATAGCCATCCTTGATGTAGTAATGTTCCCAAGAAGTGTTAGTCAAACACTTAGCATAAGGATTTGCAAAGAAAGGATCATGCTCATATAAGTCTTTTATGTGCTCAAAGCCAATAACATTCAACTCAAGTTTTGTGACAAGCATGAATTTGCGGGAAAGCGCATCCGCCACCACATTTTCTTTGTCTTTGATGTACTTGATTACGTAGGGAAAAGACTCAATGAACTCACTCCACTTAGCATGATGCTTGTTCAACTTAGTTTGACCCTTGAGATACTTGAGAGTCTCATGGTCCGTATGAAGAATGAATTCATGAGGTCTAAGGTAATGTTCCCAAACGCGCAAAACTCTCACCAAGGCATAGAGCTCTTTATCATAAATTGGGTAGTTAAGTTGCGCTCCGGATAGCTTCTCACTAAAGTACGCAATTGGGCGCTTTTCTTGCATGAGCACGCCACCTATGTCGGTACCACTAGCATCACAATGAATCTCCCAAGGTTTATCAAAGTTTGGTAGGGCAAGAAGTGGTGCGTGGGTGAGCAAGTCTTTGAGCTTAATGAACATGGTGTCTTGCGAAGGACCCCACACAAAGGGTGTGTTCTTCTTGCTCAATGCGTGTAGAGGCATAGCAATTGTGCTAAATTCCTTCACAAAACGTCTATAGAAACCGGCTAAACCAAGAAAGCTACGCACTTGTTGGAGGTTCATTGGTTGAGGCCAAGTTTTAATTGCTTCAATTTTAGTTTCATCGACGTGAACACCTTGGGAAGAAACGACGAATCCTAAGAAAACGACCTTGTCAATGCCAAAAGTGCATTTTTTTTCCATGTTAGCGTACAAGCGCTCTTTCCGAAGGGTTTGTAAAATCATACGGATGTTTGTCACATGGTCCTCAAGCGACTTGCTAAAAACGAGGATGTCATCAAAGCAAACCACTACAAAGATGCCTATGTAGGGTCGTAGAGCAAAATGCATGAGACGCATAAATGAACCGGGCACTTCCGATAAATTCATTGGCATGACAAGCCACTCATATAACCCAAACTTGGTTTTGAAAGACGTTTTCCACTCATCATCCTCTTGAATGCGAATTTGGTAGTAACCACTTTTAAGGTTAATTTTCGAAAAGATGGTGGCACCACATAATTCATCAAGCATGTCGTCTAAGCGTGGGATAGGCTGACGGTATCTAACAGTGGTAGCATTTATCGGGCGACAATCGGAGCACATGCGAAAACTTCCATATTTCTTAGGCACGAGAATAACCGGAACGGCACAAGGGCTCAAGCTTTCACGTACATGACCTTTGTCGATAAGTTGTTGTACTTGCCGTTGTATCTCCTTGGTTTCCTCGGGGTTGACGCGGTAAGGAGCCTTGTTCGGAAGTGGTGCACCGGGTATGAGGTCGATGCGGTGTTCGATTCCGCGAAGTGGAGGTAGACCCAGAGGTAGCTCCTCGGGGAAGACGTCCGAGAATTCCTGCAACAATTGAGACAACACTAAAGGTGGAGGTGGTGAAGTGTTAGTAGGTTTGGCTTCCCCTTTGCATAAAAGCACAAGATGAAAGACACTCGAGGGGTTCTCACACACTTCTCTCATCTCGCTTTTGGTGGCGAATAGCACTAGTTGTTTCTTGTCACTCATCGTGGAGTCGTTCATATTTGGCTTGTGGCTCTCACTCTCCTTTTGGTGGCTCACTCTCTCACTACTCTCTCCACGATGGTTGGTAGGTATGTGTTTGTCGGTGCCTACTTGACTTGGTGACATTAGGTGTAGCACGAACTCCTTTCCTTTCATCTTGTAGCTATAATGGTTGGTCCGTCCATTGTGTGTGACTCCACGATCGTATTTCCATGGTCGTCCAAGAAGAAGGTGGCACACGGACATAGGGACCACATCACACTCAAGTGTGTCCTCGTAGGCGCCTATCTTGAAGGAGACTTGCACGGTATGCACGACTCGAAGAGTTCCGACGTCGTTAAGCCATTGGACCTTGTAGGGATGAGGGTGCTTCGACTTCACCAATTGTAATTTGTCGCATAGCTCTTCGCTTGCCAAGTTATGACAACTTCCTCCATCGATGATAACCTTGACGGAGCGTCCATTGATGCCGGCCTTGGTATGGAAGATATGACATCTTTGATCGTCATCTTGTTGATGTTGGAGTGTCAAGACCTTGGAGACAACGAGATTGGGACTCGAGTCATTATCGCAAAACACTTGATGGTCTTCATCTTCATTCACTTGGCGATGCATAGCTACATGTTCAAGTTCTTCCATCTCATCGCCGCTCATTGAGTCATAAGATCCGTCATCATTGATGATCATGATACGAACGGTCTTGCACTCAAATGACTTGTGGCCTCGCCCTTGGCACTTGAAACATTTGATGGAACTCATCTTGGAGTTGTCCTCGATTGGAGTTGTAGATGATGAAGCTCTTGGCTTGAAGTTGTTTGTAGGAGGTGGCCGACTTGATGTAGTCTCATTCTTGTAGCTTGACTTGTCACCGAAGTTTTTAGATGGCTTGGTAGAGGTAGGAAGAGCCGAAGTCGTTGACGCTTGGTTGCAGGAGCCGAAGTTCTTGGAGGTGAACTTGGAGTACTTGTAGTCCTCTTGAACTTGTCGCTCCGCTTTGGTGGCTTGATGTACTAGCTCGAGGAGATTGGTGTATGGTTGAAAGTCCGCAATCTTCTTGATAGGATAGTTGAGTCCATTCAAGAATCTCACCATAGTTTGTTCTTCATCTTCCGTGATGTTTGCTCGTATCATGGCAATCTTCATCTCCTTGTAGTACTCTTCAACAGACTTGGTACCTTGCTTGAGGAGTTGTAGCTTCTTGAACAAGTCACGATTGTAGTGTGTTGGCACGAAGCGTTCTCTCATGACTTCCTTCATTTGAGCCCAAGTAGTGATAGGAGGTTCGCCTTTGCGTTCTCTTCTCTCAATGATTTGCTCCCACCAAATGAGCACATAGTCTTGGAACTCAAGGGAGTCCATAGCAATTTTCTTCTCTTCATCAAAGTTGTGTAGGCGGAAGATCTTGTCGACCTTCAATGCCCATGAGAGGTAGTCTTCGGGATCAATTCTTCCAGAAAACTTTGGCATGGTGAACTTAATCTTGCCATAGCGATGCTCTTCATTGTTTGCTTGCCTATTGGGAGGGCGTTCTTGATTTGGACGGTTGTCAACCTCATGTTGCTCTTGGCGGAGTAGATGTTCGTTGTCATGGCGTACTTGCCGAGCTTGAGGTTCTTGTTGAGGTTGTTGCTCTTGTCGTGCTTGAGGAGGAACTTCTTGTTGCATTCGTGCTTGGTGGCATCTCTCTTGCATCTCATTGCGAAGGAAATCCTCTTCTTGACGAATGTGTCGATTGCGAGTTTCCACATTGCAATGTGAATCACATAATGCTCGTTGCGCCTCAAGAGCTTGAGCTTCTCGGAGGTGTTGCGCTTGACGATGAGCTTCGACATCTTGTTCTTCTTTGTGTTGACGTGCTCGCTCTTGTTGTTGTTGGCGTAGTCTTTGTTGTTCTTGTGCTTGCTCAAGTGTAGCTTGATTTTGACGATGTCGACTGTCTTGTTCGTCAAGTAGGTCTTGGGAGCTCTTGTCATGAAGTGGATTCCGGTTGTCATGTCAAGCTTGACGTGCGGCTTGATGAAGAGTGTTCGATGTATGGGTACTTGAGCCGTCCGTGGAGTCGGTGTGGCGACTTGAGCGGCTTCGTCTTTGAGAAGATGTGGAAGAAGAGCGTTGGTTGACTATCAAAGTCCGTAGCGCATCGAATTGAGTAGCCATGTTGGTGTTGATTATGTTGAATTGCTCTCTTGTTCTTGCTCCAAATTAACGCGCGTCGGCGGCAACTTGCTCAATGTGCTCTCGCATAGCTTCACTTTCTTGATGTAGAGCTCGTTGGACACCGAAGAGATGTAGTTTGGTGACGTAGTTGTTCAATTCTTGAGGATCATCAAAGAGCAGGTTCGTAGATGTACTTGGCCTATCCATCGTCACAAGCAAGTATGTGAGTAGGAGAAAGGAGAAGACAATACCAAATGTACCTTGACCAAAGTTGACAATGGATCAATGATCACTCAATAGTGTAACCCGGAAATAGCATTATTGGTACCAAGTCTTGTCGATTCTCACACCTACATAAGTAAAACTTTTAGAGGAGCTTGGTTAGGATGGTGGCAAGATTCAATGCAAAAAGTGAGTAAGATTCAATGATGTTGAAAATGATTCACAATTGACTCATGCAACAAGTAGATCACAAGCAATAAGTAGCACACGGAACACACGCACGGATAGATAAATGTGGTTGTGCAACCAAAATTGAGCGAAAATGTGGAAACCACGGAAAATGCTCGTGTTGCACAACGCTAGAGAGACGCTAACTGACTGCTTAAGAGGCGGATACGCACTTGTGCACGACCTATAAGAGCAATGTAATGACTTCCTATCACAAGTATGCTATGAGTGTATGATGTGTCGATGCTTTAGCACAAGATGATGTATTGCTATCTCATATGATCTCTTTTGATGCAAGGCGTTTGATGCTATTGTGCTTTGGCTTATAAGCTTTCGATGGCTCTTTCGATTAAAAGCTTATGAGCTCTTTCTTTGGCCACTTATGCGTGCTTCTCGGATCAAGGTAGCTATTGTGTATGCGGAACACTCTTATGTCACACGGAGATATGACAATGTAGTATGCAATGTCTATGAGTATCACTAATGTGCACAAGTGTCGTGGCCCGGCAATACTCAAATGGCTAGTATCGGTAGGAAAGCTACGCAAAATGGTTAATGAGGGTTTATCAATGCAAATGCAAGGTAGTAAACGAGGTGTCGTCGATGTTACCGTCCTTGTCGAGGTTGAGAGGTGGTCTTGTTGATGTCGTTCCGCTCCGAGATAGCCGCAACACAAACGGAAACGGAGAAAACCACAACTCAAAAGATCCAAGACACAAAGAGGTAAGACCGTAGGGTTTTGGGTAGGCAATGATGATGGTGGTGGTTGCTATGTTGAGGGTGTAGCGGAAGGGGTAGCTAGGGTTGTTGCGGTGGCGGAAAGGTGGTGAAGACAAACTGCAAAATGCAGTTTCGTCAGTGGAGGCCGGATGATCCGGACGGTGGCCGGATGATCCGGGTGGATAGCCGGATGATCCGGGGTGGTCAATCCGCTCGGGAAGAACTCGGGGAAGAGGTGGAAAAAGAATTTTTCTCGGATTTTTGGTGGTTTTTGAGGGTGGGGGAGGTGGGGAAAAGGGTAGTCCACTTGTCACACAACTCAACCACGGATCACAATCAACAAAATCTCATCAAAACACACAAATCACAAAAAAACTGTAGGGCTATTTTTGTGGGGAATTTTTGAATTTGGGGAAGAACACGACAAAACAAGGATAGAAAATGGTGGGGAGGCTCCAAATTCATGATGAACCAAGGCTCATGATACCATAGATGATGTAGGGAGGAACCCTACGTGGTCGGCCTTTCACGAAAAGGAGGGATCCCGAGGAAGAACACGAGGGGCACGAGGAATAACACAAGAGAGACAAGGAGAAAACACTCAATTCAAAAAGCTTAGGTCACACAAATGCTAGGTCCGGGTACACCAAGTGCGATACACGATACACGATCAACTAAGGACAATACAAATGACGGAAGTCATCTCCGTGAGGAGGTCTTGATGTTCTTCTCCGTAAAGGAGGCCTTGAATCCGGTGGATCTTCTCCGAGGAGGCCGCAGTCTCGTAGGAGAGGAACCACTAAGGTTTGGTATGACCTAACACAAAGCTAACCCTAGATAGTTTAGGTAGAGTGATATATAAAGGCTAGGAGGGGCGAAGGGGTACATGGGCTTGGGCCCAATAGTCATGCACGCAGGCACTGTCCGGATGATTCGGACGTTGGTCCGGATGATCCGGGCTTCGGGGGTCTGGATGATCCGCGGTGGCGTCCGGATGATCCGGACATGTCTGTTCTGCTGCGGGTAGTCCGGATGTCCGGGTCTTGGTCCGGACGTCCGGGTGCATCCGGATGATCCGGGCCAGGGTCCGGATGATCCGGCTTCAGCGTGGAGCTTCGGGTGTCGGGGGCGCGCATTATCCGGATCGTCCGTACGTTGGTCCGGATCATCCGGGCTCTGTCCGGATCGTCCGGGACTTCGTCCGGATCATCCGGGTTATCTGAGTCTCGGTTGTTTTCTCCTCCTTGTTCAGTGGCTTCTCCATGGTTGCTCCCGAGGTGCCTGAGTATGCAAAGAGTCTCTGATGAGGGTAGCAGCCATGTCTCATGTGAATCAAAGTGACGTAGGGAGAGGAGTGAAGTCACCTCGGTCTTGAGAGCTCGTGCTCGAGCGCGTGTCATGGGTCTACTTGGCACTTGGTGAGACGATGGTAGGTCCATGGGGATGACCTTGGGATGCTCTGCATCAAAAAGGCATGCGAACGTAGCTGTGAGGAGGACCCTCACACCGGCCCACCTGAGATGGCCAGTAGAGATCCTGAGACGTGACCCTGTTGAGTCCTGGGACGTTGACGCAGACGCGCAGCCCGTCGCCCGAGCTTGGGATGACAGCTGCACTCCGTGGTGCCGGGCGGCGCTTGCCCCGCATCGCCCTCGGCACCTGCAAGTCTTCGATGGTCTGGTTGATGAACTCCTGAGCGCTTGGTGCCTCTCGCCTTGTGTCCTCCAAAGGGAAGCATGTGGTGAAGCATGCCTCCACATGGTGCCCGAGCGCCACCCTCGAGACATTGGCTAGGTTGGAGGCTCTCCAGAGGAAAGCCCCCGAGCCCAGCCTGAGGGGGCGCCGGGCGCGCCTTCCTATGCGAGGATGGGAGGCGCCCCGTCCATGGGCACGGATCCTGAGGCACGGCTGCCGGGTACCGCATTTTGTGAGGCTCCAGTGCGAGCAGCTGCTTCTTCTTCTTCGGGATAGCTTCAGGGGGGTAGATAATGTCTTCGACTGCCGCAGCCTGGTAAGCGCGCTTGAGGGAGCACACTGCATCCTTTTCTTCGCAAGCGACGGTGATGATGTCCCAGCTCCCTGGAATTTTGAGAACATTGTAGCCATGGTGGGTCACGGCCATGAACTTGGCTAGGGCTGAATACCCAAGGATAGCATTGTACGGGAGGCGGATGTGAGCGACGTCGAAGTCGATGAGCTCGGTGTGGTAGTTGTCGCGGGTGCTGAAGGTAACGGGGAGCCGGATCTGTCCGGTTGGGTTAGTGGAGCCATCGGTCACTCCTGAGAAAGGCCTAGTGGGTTGCAACTGGTCATAAGGTACTTGGAGACGATCAAATGTGTCGACAGAGAGAACGTTGTGCCCTGCACCGCCATCAACGAGGGTCTTGGTGACTTGGACATTAATGATGACGGGTGAACAGAGCATTGAGAGAGCGCCAGCAGTTGTCGTGCACTTAAGCTGGTCAGCAAAGCAGAAGATGATGGCGCACTTGGACCACTTGAGCAGCCGTGTGGCTTCTATCCTGGGAAGAGCTGCGTTTACTTCTCGGGCGAACTTCTTGAAGAGGTGTTGAGAGGCTGGAGCCTGCGCACCGCCCAAGATGCGAGCGATGGCGCGAGGCTCCTAGAAGCCCCCAGCCCCCTCGTCTTGGTCGTCGTTCCTTCTTGGTGGTGGCAGCGGAGGGAGGTCGACCTTGCCCTAAGGACGGTCCTCACGAGGCTGGTCCCTCGAGGCACCCTCACGAGGTTGGTCCCTCCAGGCACCCTCATGAGGTTGGTCGTGCCAGCGGTCCTCACGAGGCTGATCATGCCACTCTTGACAGGGGCCGCGGTCGTCCCAGCACCCCCCGGTCCGGCTTCCTCCACGGCCATAGTCGCGGTCGCTGTGCTCGGGGCGTCGGCAGATGCACCCGTCGCGGATGGCCCTGAGCTCTTGGCAACCGTTGGTGTTGTGGTTGTGCACGTTGTGGAAGGCGCAGAATGGACGGCTGCTCTTGGATGACTCCGGGTGGTCGCGGCCATGCTTCATCTCTGGTTCGGCCACGAGCACGGCCACCCCATTGCGCTTCATGTCCTTGGCCTTGACCTTCATTTCTTTAGGGTCAGCAGCGAGGAGCTCGACGAGGGAAAGGCGCCCCTCGTCAGCTCTGGCGCACTTAGTCAAGAGGTTGAACAGCTCCAGGATCATGCATAGATCTTCGTGGATGGCGAGCTCCTCCTTCATCTTGACATCCCAGACGCCATCGGAGAATGCTGAGATGATGGCCTCGTCCGTAACCTTGGGGATCTTAACGCGGACGCTGTTGAAGTGCTGGATGAACTTCTGCAGGGTTCCTCTTGGTTGTTGTTTCATGCGCCGCGGGTCACCTGCGGCCGGCGGGCAGTCGTGGGTGCCCTGGAAATTGGCGATGAAACGCTCGCGCACCTCACCCTAGGAGGAGATTGATCCCGCGGGAAGGTTCAGGAGCCATAAGCGCGCCCTCCTTGAGAACCAGGGGGAACCAGTTCGCCATGATCTTCTCGTCGCAGTTGGATGGCTCGATGCTCAGCTCGTAGAGCTGCAAGAACTCATCAGGGTCGGGGGTGCCATCGTAGCGTGGAGGCAGGTCGGGCTTGAACTTCCCAGGCCAGTTGACATTGCGCAGCTTAGGGGTGAGGGCCTTGCAACCTGTTGTTAACATCGGAGCTTGTCGCAGAGGCGAAACCTGGTCTTGGTTTCCACGCGCCACCATTTTAGGGGCCGCATGGTCTTGAAGCTGCGGTGGAGGGAGCGCTGGCTCTCCTCCTTGAGGCCGCTGGATCTCGTGGCAGTTTCCTCCTTCATGCACGGGCGCCCCGGGCAGTGGGTCGCGCCGGGGGGGCGCGTGCCTTGGATCGTGGACGACACCTTGATGCGGAGATGGTGGAGGCACTTCACGGGCCACGTCGCCCGCAAGGGGTCGCGGGAGAGGTAGCAAGAGAGACGGGGAAGGAGAGCCCCCAGTGGCGCTGACGAGCTCGGCGATGCGGTCGAGCCAGTCCTCGCAGAGATCGTCGATGGGGCAGTAGCACAGAAGCTCACGCACCATGAGGAGCGTAGCCTGCGCGTCTGCGGGTCTACGACGGCCGTGGGATGGCGAGCCAGCGGGGGTCAGCGATGGGGTTGCGGTGCGTCCATCCCGCCGCACGGAGGGATGCAGCGACGAGGCCTGCTGCTTGTGCCGCGCCTGGCTGGTAGCTGCGTTGGCGGCGGGTGATGGAGAATGGCGAGGAGGTCCACCGGCGGAAGCTGTCTAAGCGACGCGGGCAGTGTGGGCAGCTCGTCGCTCAGCACGAGCACGGCGAGCGTCAGCCATGGAAGCGATGGAGCGGTTACGCGTCGACCGATGGAAGAGAGGCTTCGGCACACTCCTACCTCGCGCGCCAAATGTCGGATTTCGGGTTCCGCAAACCCTTGAGAGGTTCGAACTCTGGGGTGCGCACGAAGAACACTCCCTTCCCAGCGCGCTAACCCTACGATTCCACGGCCTAGCTCGACGAACTCAAAGAACAGGGACGCGGAGGTTTATACTAGTTTGGGCCACCTTGAGGTGTAATACCCTACTCTGGTGTGTGGGGTCGATTGCCTAGTATGGTTGTGGATGAACTAGTACAAGGGACGAACTACCTCCGAAGGAGAGGTGTTCTTGGGCTCAGATGAGCTTGTGGTGTCTCTTCTACTAGGCGAGCTCCTTCTCGGATTCGGATGAGCCTTTTTCTATTTGGTGGTGGCTAGATCCTATTTATAGTGGCCTCGGTCTTCTTCCCAAATATCGGCGGGAAGTGATCCCACAACGGCCAAATTTGAAGGGGAACAGCTAGTACAAGTTATCCTGGCAAAAGTAGTCTTCGCCAGCCAAAGGCTCTGGTGGTGACGCCGTGTCGGGCTCCAAGGTGACCTCCGTTCTGCAGCCTTGATGGTCCTTGGTCTTGTTGCACCGATATGGAAACCTTTGTATGATCCCTCGGGACTCCGCGCCTACGCTTACCCTGTTAGCACCAAAGAGGAAACTGGTACACTACGCTCGCTAGCGCCCGCGTGGCCTTGGTCGTCATGGCTCACGTCACGTGAACCTCGCGAGGTGCTCCTTGCATAGTTATCTCCACTCCTCGGGAGCCAGCCTAGAGAGGCTGCCCCCAAGGAGGTCTTGCTGTCGCCCACCTCGCGAGGCTTGGATCCTCGCGAGGGTCTTGAGTTGCAGTTACTGAAGCTGGGCCGTACCAGGTCGCTGATGGAGCCACGTCACGGGCCATAGGCAGGCAAGTCTGGGTACCCCCATTCCCAGGATGCCGACACTCGGGAACCGAGTCCAAGAGGGCGGCGGCATCGCTGTCCATACCACAAACTCGCGTGAGGAGCCCTCGGCGTGAGTTCGGGGACCTGCAACCCCAGCAGGACGCTAGCGGCACGACCCCCTTGCCCCTGGGCATACAAGGGCGGCGGGTAGCCAGGAGGAGGTCGCTCGCACCAAGGCCTCATCACATCCCGCCCCTTGCCAGCACCGCGGGGGAGGCGGAACCTCTTCTTCGACGGGAGCGCTTCTCGCTCCTCGCAGGGAGTTTTTCCTTTCTTAGCAGTAGAGAATCTCCTTATCGGCGCCATGGAAGCTGCAGCAAGAGGGCGAAGAAAGGAGGAAGAAGAGGAGGAGGGCTACAAGAGGAAAGAGATGGGCAACGGGGGCTTCACCCCCTACCCATTTATAGCCTAGAGGAGGCCAACTGTCACACCCTGCATTTTGTAACATGTCATTTGTATTAATAAAGCATGAAAATTTGGACCAACAAATTTTTTTGGCATCATTTGGCTTTTATTTGGAATTAAGTTTTTCTCTCTCTGATTTTCAAGTGCTCTCTAAAGTCAACTACTCCATCTTATATACTTCATCTCCTTACCCCCAAACTCCTGCCCAATGATCATACCAAGTGTATATAACAGTATAGTATATTCATATAAAAATATTTTGGCCAAATAGTATTTTCAAAAATTAGTTTTCCAAAAACCCCTGAATTGAGACTTGCACTGCAAGTACTTTATTTAGGGTGATAAATATCTTTGAAAAAGTATGTTTGAATCCTATTAGGTATAGGACTCCCAAAAACCACAAAAGTATAATTTTAAAAGTTATTTTCCTATTTTATTTAAAGGCTTTTTATTAAGGCCAGAAATGGTCTTCAATAGGTAAAAATTATTTAACTATTTCAAAAATATTTGCCAAAATTCAGGGAGACTCTTAGGACATATATTGTCCATATATAAGAGTTTCAACACTTGGTCATGTTCAAAATATTGGGCAAATCTCTCAGAAACCCTTTCTGGATATTTCAAGCTTTTGAAATATTTACAAAGGAAATATTCTCTAAAAATTCCAGGGAAATTCTATCATGTCAGATATGACATATTTGATGATCTTGCCAAGCCCCATGCCTTGGGAAACAAGAAAACATCATCAAAACCCCTCAAAACCATTCTGTCCTTTTTTGAAGTTTGAGCAACTTTACATCGCCAAACTTGTCCAAATGCTCTCAAACTTGGTGCACATACTAAAATGGTCTATTTATGCATCTAGACCAAATGGCACAAGCTTTGGAGAAGGGTAACTTGATCAGAGTACCCCAAAACCATTTTTGTTCAGATTCAAATTTGAACAACTTTACATTACCAACTTTTTACTTGTGACCTTAACTTTTGTGGACATACTCATAGCCCCAAATGATGACACTACACCAAATGGTGCATCAAGGAGGGATGATTTGCTTAACTTAATCTTGGAAAATCCATTTTTGTTGATTTCTAGGGTTTACCAAAGTTACATTGGCAAGTTTCTTCAAATGAGCTCAAACTTGGTGGAACACCCTATTTCTATATACCATTTGATCCTGTTAAGTCCCATGTCAATTGGAAATCATTTTCTTGCCCAAAAACACATCAAACACCTTCTTGTAATTTTCCAAAACTATCACTTTTACCTCTTTCCTTGTTCTCCTTGAGCTAGGCTTTTTACCACAGCTTCCCCAAGTCCCCTTGCACCTCCAGTAACTCTTCCCTGGCCTCAGCTCGATGATTGAGGGGGGTAAAACCCCATTTTACATTCCTGGACAGCCACTTTCACCCTTCTCTCTTATCACTCTCTCCTTCTAGAAGCCCTCCATGGCATCCAACGCCCCTTCCACATTCTTTACTCCCCCCTAGAGCCAATGGACAAGGTGGCCGCGTCTAGAGCGCGTGGGACACGGCCATGCCGGCCATATGGGCGCTCTAGAGCGCGCTACAGTGTGCTCCCACACTGTAGCCGCATCCTGCCCGAGGCACCTGACCACCTAGGGCGTCGGGATGGAGTCTCCCGAGGCCGCCTCGACGTCCACAACACGGCAGCTGGTCGGCCCCCTCCTCCTTCTCCCTCCTCTCGCCCCAGCTCGCACGCGCGCCGGCCACCCGAGAGCTCCAATGAGCAAGCCCACACGCGGGGTGCCCCTGGCCTCCCCCTGCTCTCCCTCTTCTCTCCCCTAGCTCTAGACCGCATCCAGGAACACCCCAGACACGGCGCCAGCTCCTCCCGAGCCCTGTGGCAACGAGCAGGAGCTCGCCGGCGCAAGGGTCCATGGCACCCCGCCGTTCGCCTATAAAAGGGACACCCCGCGCCCTACTCTCCTCACCACTCGCTTCCACACACACCTAATCATCCCCCTACACCACTCACGCCTCTCCAGACGAGCCCGAGCTCGAGATCGAGCTCGAGCTCCAACGCCTCGGGTCGTCGTCGACCTTAGGGTACAGGCCCTCTCCGCCGCTCCTCTTCCTCGATCTGGAACTGCGGCGGCTCACTCACCATTTCCCCCATCCTCCCCGCTTCTTTTGCAGCCGGAAACGGCCGGAACCATCGACGCCCGAAGCCCCTCCGTCGCGTGACCTCGCCGCCGGCGAACCAGGCCACCCCGGCGACTGCAACCACCTCCACCCGAACGGCGACTCAACACTGAGTCCAGCCGTGCCCTCGCCCGACCTCGCCGTTCCCTACATCGACGCCGGTGAGCTCGCCGGCCCTCTGCCGCGGGGTTAGGGATGACAGGCGGGCCCCGCCTGTCAGCCTCTCCTCTCCATTGTCTCTCTCTCTCTCGCTGACGCCTGGGCCCCGCCCGTCAGGTTTAAAACCTGGCGCGCGCGTAGGCACCAGTGCGCTGGGCCGCCTCTCTGGCTGGGCCTGCTGCGCTGCGGCTGTTCTGGCCCAGCAGGCACAGAGCCTTTTTCCTTTTTCTTTTTCTGTCAATCTTGCAAAAATTCCTCTGGCCTAAATATTAATCCAAATGAAATAATCCCAGTTCCTAAAATCTTGTAATATTCCAACCTATTTAATGATATAACTTTCACACGTATTCATGAACCTTTTCTGTAGTGTTCAAATTTAAATTTAAATTTGAACACTAAAAACTCTGTCCAAAAATCCATCTAGCCCATTCTGTCACTCCAAATCCAAAAATAAGAATTTTTCCCTCTTAGTTTTCCCTCTAGTATTTTATAAAAATAAGTTGACATTTTTCTGAGCACTTTGATTTTTCTGTTTTTATTATTGTCTTATTTTCCCGTTATTTTATTGCGACGATTAGATATCGTGTTTGACGAAGTTGCTGGAGAAGAAGAAGGGGAAGGATTTGAAGACTTTGAAGACCAAGCCAATCCAGGCAAGCAGCCCTATGACCATGATACCCCTCTTGTTCATCGGTACCCCTTTTTTCCGATTGCATGATGATGAAATATGACAGTGCTAAACTTGTTGGGAACCACCACATGGTGCATACCCCTACTCATAATCTTTACCATGTGCATAGATGCAAAGTCAAAAGATTAGTTGTTGATACATGATGTTGCATATGTACCATGAACCCTTTTTGGTTACGTTCTTTCGAAAACCCCATCGGGTGCCCCTAATGCCCGAGGGTGATGTTGAGTTAAGGCCACCACCTGAGGAAGAAGTGGTGTACCAAAGAGAGTTCTCGTGTGTGGGTAAAATAATGGATTAGATTTATGTGTGATTACCGTCCCAACCAAACATGTGCAACCACTCTACCCCTTATGGGACAGGGCATTGTTGATTACTTAGGCTGATACTAGCATGGTGCCCACATCACTAGTGACGGGGGAGACTTGAGGTCACTCCCGGGACGGGGTCGTGCTTGGATAGGCGACCATGACTGTTTTTACAGGGCACCGGACACACTGTTGGTCCCTTTGTGTATGTGTGACAATGTGAAAGGGCAAAGTCCCACGATCTTTCATTTGTACACGAGGGATGTGCACCAACGAGTGGACCCTATGTTAGTGTCGTCTAGGGAAAGGTAATGACCAGGTGCTTCCCCCGAGTACTTGAGGTACTGCGGGATCGTGGGTGACACGAAAGCTTCCCGGATCTTGTGGGTAAAGTGTGCAACCTCTGCAGAGTGTATACTATTCGAATAGCCGTGTCCACGGTCATGGACAGTTGGGAGGTGCTACTTAAACTATGTCCAGAATTTTACAATCTTGGTGAAAGTGTGTGTGTATTGAGTCAAGGTGGTGACTTGACTCGTTGATAGAACCAGAAATGAATTAAACTATATTTATGTTGATATCTGTAACATGTCCTCGAGGTTACCCAAGTACATTGATGCATGTCTCTCAAATGGAAGAACATCTTATCTAGCTTGTAGCTAGGTTGCTTATTGTTGTACAACTTGCATTGTTACCTTGAACCAAATCATGGGTTGCTTGCGAGTACATTCAAAGTACTCATTGGCTTGCCACTGGTTATTTAATTGGCCAGGCATGGAGGAGCAGGAATTTGAAGAAGAATTCTATGGAGACGAACATGCGAACTAGGACGCTTTCCCGGTTAGAATGGCTGTAGGGTTAAGGCAGATGGCATGGGTTCTACTTATCTACGAAGATTTCCGCTATTAGAGTTTATTTGCTATTCAGCCCATGAGGCTTTATTTATGTAAGACTTGGCCATAATGGTCATAATTTGTGTAAGACGGTATGTATGGATGTAAGACTCTTGTTATTCAGCTTCTGTGTGTTCAATGAGCATTGATCTCTGGGATCACTGTACACGTGCATTCGGTGATCTTGACTCTTAAGTCGGGGTCCCCACACCAACCGTCGGCCTCCACTATCTCATGTAATGATGTTTCTTCTGTGCATGCAGCAGGATCTCGTCAAGTCGGGCAGTTGTCGAGGCAGTGTGGGGAAGTGGAGACGCCCACGTCCAATCAAGTCACCACCCGTCGACCAAGGCCGCAGGCATTTGGGGCCCGCGGCACTTCGCCCTTGCCCCTTTGGCTTCGCCTCGAAGCCTAGTCCGTTCGCGCCATGGGCTCGGGGGCTACTGTCGGCATCCTGGGAATGGGGGTACCCAGACTTGCATGCGTGCGGCGCATGACATGGCTCCATCAGCGGCCTGGTACAGCCCAACTTCAGCAACCGCAACTCAAGACCCTCGCGAGGGTCCAAGCCTCGCGAGGCGAGCGACAGCAAGACCTCCCTGGGGGCAGTCTCTCTAGGCTGGTTTCTGAGGAGTGGAGATATCTATGCAAGGTGCACCTCGCGAGGTTCACGTGACGTGAGCCATGATGAGCAAGGCCAGGCGGGCGCCAGCGGGCGTAGTGTACCGTTTTCCTCTTTGGTGCTAAGAGGGCAAGCGCAAGCGCGGAGTCCCGAGGGATCAGGCAAAGGTTTCCATATAAGTGCAACAAGACCAAGGACCGTCAGGGCTGTAGAACGGAGGTCATCGTGGAGCCCGGCGTCACCACCAGAGGCTTTGGCAGGCGAAGACTACTTTTGTCAGGGTAACTTGTACTAGGTGTTCCCCTTCAAATTTGGCCATTGTGGGATCCCTTCCCGGCTATATTTGGGAAGAGGACTAAGGCCACTATAAATAGGACCTAGCCACCACCATAGAGGGCATCTCATCTTGATCTAAGAGAGAGCTCGCCTAGTAGAAGAAACACCACAAGCTCGTCCGAGCCCAAGAACACCTCTCCTCTGGAGGCTGTTCATCCCTTGTACTCGTTCATCCTCAGCCATACAAGGCAATCCACCACACACACTTGAGTACGGTATTACACCACGGGGTGGCCCAAACCAATATAATCCTCTGTGTCCCTTGTTCTTTGAGTTCGTCAAGCTAAGCCGTGGAATCATAAGGTGAGCGCATTGGGGAGAGAGTGTTCTTCGTGTGCACCCCGGAGTTCGAACCTCTCAAGGGTTTGCGGAACCCGAAATCCGACAAAAGTTCTTGTCATCGACTAGAGGGGGGTGAATAGGCGATTTTTATGGAAGTCTTCAAGACAGGCAATGTCTTCGAAGACAGACAATCAAAACCTACCTACACAGTATGCAGCAGAAGATAAACTAGACTAGACAGGCCATAGTCTAAAATGAAGTACTAAGTAAGCACGAAGACAAATAGCAGCTAGGTAGAGATGATCAGAATAGGAAGACAGTATGAGGCTAATTATGAGAACAGGAGTATGTCTTCATGCATTGAAGTCAAACAAGGCAAGCAAGCAATGACTTCAAGAAGCTAAACAATGAGTAAGGGTGAAGTGTAACACCCCGGACACACCCGCTGGTGGTCGTTACTCCTGGCGGGATCTAGACTTGTAATGCCCCAGATGTAACACTTTCCCAATATGGCAATATATAAACTTTGGCTTCATCAATTCCTTTCTGGGCTCTTCTTCATTTCGGGTTTCTTCGTTTTGTCGTGTGCGTGTGTGTGCATTTCATCCATGTCATGTTGTCATGTGCATTGCATTGCATTCGTGTTGTCACTTGCACCTGGTTCGACTCGTCTCTTCCCGCTGTCCGTTTCGAGTTCCGACGCTCACACAAGTGCCCGTGCCATCACCGAGTACTTATTTAGTGTGTGGCCGTGCAACGTTCCCGGAATGACGTGAGAGTTGTCGTGCGATGTTGTTTTGGTACGTGTAGGCGGCCTGTCAAGTTTCATCGCGTTTGGAGTTCGTTTGGTACTCCAACGGTTAACCTAGTGGGCTAAAAGAACCTCTTATTTAAGGCCCAAGACCCCCTCCACAACAGCCCACAAACTCAGCACATCCACTCCCATCATCTCGGTCGTCGAATTGTGATCGCGTGGCCGAAAACCGCTCCTCATTTGGAGTTTCCTAGCTACCAGAAACTATAAAAAAAAGTCCCCATCCCCGAAATCCAAGTGCAACCCTAATTTTTCTCCCGCTTCGCGCGCCGGACACGTCCGCGCAGCCACCGGACACGTCCGACCCGCGGTCACCTCATTCCAACCAATCGGAGGCCGCCACGTCATCCCCGCCGCCACGTGGCGACCTCCCATTCGCCGGGCCACCTCATCCCACTCCTCCACCGCCACCTCACCCGCCGACCGCCGGACAGCAGCCGGACCACCGCGGCGACCTCGCCGGACCGCCGCAGCGAGCTCGCCGGACTTCGCCGCCGCCATCGCCGACCTCGTCGGAAACCGCCGCGCCTCCGCCGGAAAACCACCGCGCCGCCGGGCCTTCTACACGCGCCGCCGCCGCCGGCCTTTACCCCCGCCGCCGCGCGCAGCAAGCACCACCGCCGGCCACCGCGGGCGCGCTGCTGCCGCCGCCTAGTTCGGCCGCCACCGCCGCCTAGCGCGGGCGCCACCAACCGCCCTGCCGCCGGCCTCCTCCGCCTACTGCCGACCTCCGCCTCGCTAGAATCCCGCCGTCTTCGGTCGCCTCCGTCCATCTCCGGCCATCTTCCTCGTCTCCGGCCATCTTCTCCGGCGAATCTCCGGAACGGGATGAGATCCACCAGTCCCCGATCCAAACGCCCGGATATCCCCGTCCCGGAATCCCTCCGCCCCACATTGACTTTTCGTGGAGGTGATTTTCACTAAGTCCCAGATCTGTAACATTTTTGTTGCCTCCTTTGCATGCCCGTAACTTTGTGCTCATAGATCCGTTTTGTGCATATGATATATCAAAATGATCGTGGTGATGTGCTCTACATTTTGTTCCAATGTGGCATGCTTGTTTGAGATCATCTAGATATCTTAATCTTCGTGACAAGATTGCTACTTGTTATAAACTACTGTAACTTGTTATTTTCATGCCATGTTTGAGATGTGATAACTTGGTGCATGTTTATCCAAATGAAGCAAATGATATGCCAAAATGTTCCTTGTGAGATGCTCTACATGTTGGTTGCTGTAGCATCCTTGTTAGGCTTATATTGCCATGTTAAACTTGGTTGCAAAAGTGCATGTGGCTGTTAAGTTATGAAACATGTTATGAGATGCTGATTTGAAGAGCTCATTGCTATTGATGTGTTTGTCCCCATGTCACATGTTAAGAAGTTTTAGAATCCCCATCATATGGTCTTTGCTGTGGTGCAAACCATTTTCCATGATATGCCTTGAGGTGACTTAAACATGCTTGTAAACATGCCATGCCAACATAACTATTTTATACTTAGTGAAATTTTGGCTAAGTCTGGAATCTGTCTTAACCTGTTGCTATGTTTGCTTGATGCCCTAGTCGAATCCATGCATGTTTTGGAGTGGCCAATGATCATTCCTTGTTGTCCATGTTTTTGTCTATCCATCCATGCCCTCACTTGCACTTTTGGCTTGTTGTAGCTTATTTAATTATTGCTCCCAAGTTGCTATAAAATATAACTGTCAGGTTTTTAACGTCATGATCAAAATGTTGTAGCTTGTTGCTATTGATCCATGCCTCCTATGGAGTTGCTCAAATGGAGTTGTTTGCTGTAGGATATGTCTACTTCATGTCCATGCTTCTTGTCACCATGTTTGAGTGTTGTACAGTATATATTTCTTGCTCCCAAGTTGCTATGTGGCTGTTAATTTCAGCTTTGCATTGTATCTTGTTTCGAGTGTATGTGTTGAACCGTTGCTCCGTTTTGAGCGTTCCCTATATGAAACTTGTGTGATTTTGCATGTAGAATCATAATATCATGTTGTTAACATGTTTGGAGTGTGTTTGCTTGATGTTTGAGTGTATCTTGAACCGTTGCCATGTTTGTCCTGTTTTGCTCATATCTTCTAGACCGTAGCTCCGAATTAAACAACTTTATATGAAACTTGACTAGAATTTCGTGTAGATCATCATGGTGCATGTTAACTTGCTGTTTAACAACTTTAACTTAAGGTTGTTCAGATCTGGACCAATTTCAACATATGCATATGAGGACTTATAAGATTTGCTTTATGTGGATTCCGGCCTCATTTAAACTTGTTGTCTTGTGTTGTTCTTGTGTGCTTCATCCCTTGACATGTATTGCATCATAAGTGCATCCTACTTGCATCATGTTGATTGTGCACTGCACCTTGTTTGATTCTCGTGTCACGTTGTGTTCTTGTGTTGAGTAGAGCCGGAAGCCGAGACCGAGAACGAGAACGAGGTTACTACCGAGGTTTAGTACGAGGAGCCGTCTTACGATCCCATCGACGACTCGACTGGCAAGATGACCTGACCCAGATATCATTACTATCTTTGCCTATTGCTAGATGTCTCGCTCTTTAGCTTATTGCCTCGATGCCCATGTTTGTTTGTCAGCCTCCTATTGTAACCATGAATCTGTCTAACCACCCAACCTAGCAAACATTTGTTTGGCTACGTAGGCTTCGCTCAGCCCCTCTTATAGCATTGCTAGTTGCAGGAGAAGATTTGAAGATTCTTGCTTCATGTTGAAGTTATTGTTGGGATATCACACTATATAAACTCTTAAACTAAATCATCTATACATTGGTAATGGGTGGAAGGCTAAGCCTCTTGCTTGGTGATTTGTTCCACTCATGCCACCCTAGGAACCGTATAAACCGGTGTTCTGTTCCTTGATTATGCGTTCCTAACACGGTTGGGGTTATGGGACCCCCTCGATAACCCGCTTAGCGCTAAAACTTTTCCAGCGAGGCCTGACCTTGGTTCTACATTTGCCTAACAACTAAAACTTGCCGAGGGAGTAATTAACCCGAGGATTAATTAATCAACCCCCCCCCCTGGGCCAGTGCTCGACTTGAGTGTTGGTCCAAACTAGAGTCGTGTGCGGTACCCCCCTTGGCAACTTGGGTTTTGGTCACTGTACGCTGTGCTCATCCGGTCGTGGCCTGAGACTAGATACGCGCGGCTACTGTTGGGGTGTCGGCACGCCGGGAGGTCTGGCTGGATTAGTTTTACCTTAGTCGGAGTATCTTGAGCACGGGATTCCGAGAATACTCGGGCCTTCCCACCTTGGAGTTGCGACTCCGCGGATCGTGAGCTTGTAATGGGCTGAGTTGGGACACCCCTGCAGGGTTTTGAACTTTCGAAAGCCGTGCCCGCGGTTATGTGGCAGATGGGAATTTGTTAATACCCGGTTGTAGCAAACTTGACACCATGTTCAGAACACACTACCAGCGTGAGTAACCGTGACGTTCATTTTCCGAAAGGGGTTCGGGAAGTGAACACGGTGGGGTTATGTTTGACGTGCTTTGATAGGATCACTTCGTGATCACTTTGACGCTCGTGGCACTTCTCTTCTCGCTCTAAACACGTAAGCTAGTGCTAGTGCAGCTGCAACCTTTTATTTTTCTTCAGCCTTGTTCCACACCCAAGGCTTAGATAGTTTTGCTACCCGGGAACGGGATTGCTGAGTCCTCCGTGGCTCACAGATTCTACACAACACCAGATGCATGTACTATGGTGAGCTACTTAGGTGACGGCACGGAGCTGTACTAGGAGTTCGATGAAGAACGTAGTCGATACTATGTGCACTATCCCGATGATCAGTAGTGGCTTCTACTAGGGGCGAGTCGGACCTTGTGGCTTTATGTATTTGGTATCTTTCATTTGGATCTTCGTCCGTAGTCGGACTGTGATGTTATTTGGATGATGATTTGCTTATGTAATGTATTGTGTGATGTGGCGAGTGTAAGCCAACTATCCTTTTTCAATTTCATCCCTGTTTTTACATGAGTCGTGCAAATATACCATACTTGAGATCATTCTAGTATGGGCTTATACCTTTAAGTCGTGCCTAGACACGTAGGAGGTATAATCCCATACTGGGCATTACAAGTTGGTATTTAGAGCCTTCTCCAACCTAGAAGCCCCCACTGATTGATCGAATCGTTGACGGTTGAGTCTAGGCACACACTTAAAAATGTTTTGAGTTCTATATATATCGGAGAGTAGGATTTCTTTTGCTCCTCATCTCTTTGCACTCTGGTGAGGATTCCTGACGATTACTCATCTTTTCTACTCTAAAAAATTCACCAATTTTTTTTAGGTTCACGCGAGTATTATTTGGATTGTTCCGATGTCTTTGTGACGAGAACATTGTTCTCGATGCCTCCTGTCATTTAGGGGTTGTGGCAGTGTCCCGGGGAGTTGAGCTCCAAGGTGTTGTCGTCACAAATATATCGCAGCAGTTCTGGAATACTTAAGATGGCCGACATCGAAAACTCTCGTATGCGGTTAGTGGCAAGATAACCCCGACATCACCTAGTACTCGGGAGGTAGTTTGGAAGTATTGCCATAGATTGTATAGTAGATGCGTTTCGAAGGTCCAAGGTAGACGGTTTCCGGAAATAACTGGTTATGTGTTGAACGATGGATACAGCTGGATGTAGGATTAGAGTTGAGTGCGCGATGCTTCCCCTGTATCCCCAACACCTGATTGCATAACTGGAAACTTTCGGAAATTAATAGGTGGGTTCATCTAGTAGCTCGTAGGCATTCTTCCAACGAATGCATGATATGGAGTTCGGGGTTCTACATTGAGTGAAGTAGTTTTATGGGCGTTGTTCCGACCGGGAGTTGCATCTTAAAGGGTCCTTGGCTATGCTGATCTGGGGATTGCAAAACCCTTTTGTAACACATTCCATAAGCTTTCAGCACGAATATGTCGAACGAAGCTTCTATCTTGTATTTGTTCTATATGTTCCTTGTTGTTTTTAATTACCTTTTGTTCTACCAAGTGGCTTCTCAAGAAGATTGTTGTTACCATTAAACTGTGGATTACATTCGTTCATCTTGTTCGAATGTTCTTGTCAAGACTTATGTTGCAATTTCTAGCCGTTGATTTAGCTTATATATTTTCTCAATCAATGGCTAATAGTTGTCATCTCATTCAGGATGGCTCCTAAAAGGGTTCCCAACGCTAACCCAGAGGGTGAAGAAGTTCCTGGTCGTCCTCCTTCCCCTCCTCCTCCGTCTGAGGCCTGGAGAGCAATTATGCAAGCGACGAACCAGAACACCCAGATGCTTTTGCAAATGATGCAGAACATTCAAGCAAATCAAGCAAATCAATGTGGTCATGGGAACCAAGGCCAAGGCAATTTGTTCAACCAACCTCACTTTGCTACACTCAACCAGTTCCTGGCAAACCAACCAAAGGCATTCAGTTACTGTGTGGATCCTCTAGATGCTGAAGACTGGATAACAGATATCAAGAAGCATTTCGAGTGCATTAACGTGAGACTTGAGGACTATGTGAAGTTTGCCGCCTTCCAACTCAAGGATCAAGCCGCAGATTGGTGGCAGCAGTACAAAGATTCCAGAGAAGGACGTGAAATCTCGTGGGCTGACTTCTGCAAGGATTTTTGCTCTCGCCACATTCCAACTAGTGTCATCGAAGGTATGCGTGAGCAATTCCGCAACCTGAAGCAAGGCTCAATGTCTGTTTATCAATACAATGTCAAGTTCCAGAACCTTGCCTGCTATGCCAAGAAAGACATCCCAGATGCCAAGAGCAAGATTTATCAGTTCCGTGGTGGTCTAAAGGATGAACTCCAACTAGCTCTCACCTTGTTCGAGCCTGATGAGTTTGATCAATTCTATAACATGGCACTTAAGCAAGAGGCAGCCCAGCTCAAGATGGAAGCTTCCAAAAAGAGGATTAGAGATGCTGTTCACTCCTCCTCTTCTTCCCAAGTGGTTGCAAAGCAGTAGAAGTTTTGGCTTCCACCTCCTCCAGTGATCCGACCTTCCAATAACAACAACAAGCATTCTGGTGGCCGTGGTTTCTCCCACCCACCCAACCCAAACAATCAGTCAAAGAATCACTTTCAAGCTTCGAAGTCAAGTGCTCCTTATCACCGTCCTCTCTCAGAAGTGGTTTGCAACAAGTGCTCTCAGAAGGGTCATTATGCTAACAAGTGCCCCAACCCAAGGCGCCTTCCGCCTCCTCCACCTGTTAGCACTGCTATTGTCAAGCACAACCCCAAGTCAGCAAGAGTGAATTTGATGAATGCAGCTCAAGCAGAGAATTCTTCAGATGTGATACTTGGTAACCTTCCAGTTAACTCTATTCCTGCAAAAGTCTTGTTTGATTTAGGTGCATCACATTCTTTCATGTCAAGACCTTTTGCATTGTCACATGATATGCCATTGCAAGCTTTGCCTAGTCCGATGTCTGTGCTTTCTCCGGGTTTGCTAATGAACTCCAAGAACTTTGCTGTGGATGTATCTATTTATATGGGTGATTACCGTTTTCTGGTTTCTCCGGTTATTCTCGGAAATTCCGACATTGATCTTATTGTTGGGATGGATTGGCTTTCCCAGCATGATGCTCACATTGATTGTGCAAATAAGGAAGTCAAGCTTACTCATTCCTATGAAGACGTGATTATCTTCGCCTCTCGAGATAACACAATCAGGCTATTCTCTCTCAATGACAAGGGCGAGATTAATGCCATCTCTCAAATTCCGGTGGTCAATGAATATGAAGATGTTTTCTCTGAAGAGCTTCCAGGCATGCCTCCGCATCGTCAAGTTGAATTCGTCATTGAACTCGAGCCCGGTACCAAGTCAGCATGTCGGCGTCCGTACAAGCTCTCCCCTGATGAGTTGAAGGAGCTGAAGAAACAACTCGATGAGCAAGAGCGTATGGGTCTAATCAGGCCTAGCACTTCTCCTTGGGGTTGTGGTGTTCTATTTGTCAAGAAGAAGGATGGCACGGAGCGCCTTTGCGTTGATTACCGGCCATTGAACAAGAAGACAATAAAGAACAAGTATCCGCTCCCCAACATCAATGAATTGTTCGAGCAGCTCAAAGGAGCAAAAGTGTTCTCAAAGCTCGATCTCCGGATGGGTTATCACCAGATCCGTATTCGTGAAGAAGATATTCACAAGACTGCATTCAGAACAAGCTATGGCTCTTATGAATACATAGTCATGTCTTTTGGCCTCGCAAATGCTCCACCCACCTTCTCGAGAATGATGCACTACATATTCAACCCCTACACCAACGAATTTGTGCTCGTCTATCTGGATGGCATCTTGGTATTCTCCAAGAATGAAGAGGATCATGAAAAGCACCTTCGTCTGGTTCTCGACAGACTCCGTGAACACAAGTTCTATGCCAAGTTCTCTAGGTGTGAATTCTGGCTCGATAAGGTCTTGTATCTTGGCCATATCATCTCTGCTGAGGGTATCTCTGTCAACCCCGAGAAAGTTGAAGCGATTGTCAACTGGGAACCTCCGCAGAACGTCAAGCAACTCCGAAGCTTCCTTTGTCTCGCTAGCTATTGCAGAATGTTCGTTGAGAACTTCTCCAAGATTGCCAAGCCTCTTTCCAACTTGCTGTAGAAGAATGTCAAGTACAAATGGTCTCCAGATTGTGATGTGGCATTCAAAACTCTCAAAGAAAAGCTCATCTCTGCTCCGGTTCTTACTCCTCCGGATGAGTCCAAGCCCTACGAAGTATTATGTGATGCTTCTCTTCAAGGACTTGGTGGTGTGCTAATGCAAGACAAGAAAATTGTGGCATACACTTCTCGTCAATTGAAGCCAAATGAGAAGAACTACCCCACACATGATCTCGAGCTAGCAGCAGTGGTACGCCTTGATCACGTGGAGACAGCTTCTGTTGGGCAGAAAAGTGGACTTCTTTACCGATCACAAGACCTTGAAGTACATCTTCACATAGCCGAACCTGAACCTTCGCCAGACTCGTTGGGTTGAAATGATCCAAGAGTATGATCCAAGCATCGAATACACACCTCGCAAGGCCAATGTCATTGCAGATGCCTTGAGCAGAAAGGCATATTGCAACAGCCTCCTTATCAAGCCATTTCAGCCTGAGCTTTGTGAAGCATTCAGGAAGCTCAACCTCCAAGTTGTTTCGCAAGGCTTTCTTGCAAATCTTCAAGTTGCTCCTACCTTGGAAGATCAGATCCGTGAGGCCCAGCTCAGTGATGCTATGGTGCAGAAAGTGAAACATGGTATTGCAAAGGGTACTCCCAAATACAAGTGCTATCGCATTGATGAGAAAGACACCTTGTTCTTTGAGGACAGACTTGTGGTCCCCAAGGGTGATCTCAGGAAGCTCATAATGAATGAAGCACATGACTCCCTCCTCTCAATTCATCCTGGAAGTTCCAAGATGTACCAAGACCTCAAGCAATCTTACTGGTGGACTCGCATGAAAAGGGAGATTTCCCAATTCGTGAATGAATGTGATGTCTGCAGAAGAGTGAAGGCAGAGCATCTACGTCTAGCCGGTCTCCTCCAACCTCTTCCTATTCCCGAGTGGAAGTTCGACCACATTGAAATGGATTTCGTCACTGGGTTTCCCAAGTCCAAGAAGGGGAACGATGCTATCTTTGTTGTGATCGACAAGCTAACCAAAGTAGCTCACTTCCTTCCAGTCAAAGAATCCATCAATGCAGCTCAGCTGGCAGAGTTTTACACTTCCAGAATTGTGTCGTTACATGGCATTCCTCAAGTTATCTCCTCAGACCGTGGAAGTTTGTTCACATCCAAGTTCTGGGACTCCTTTCAGTCAGCCATGGGCACTAAGATCCGTTTCAGCACTACGTTTCACCCTCAAACTAGTGGTCAAGTCGAAAGAGTGAACCAGATCCTCGAAGACATGCTCAGAGCTTGTGTCATCTCTTTTGGCATGAAGTGGGAAGATTGCCTTCCGTTTGCCGAGTTCTCTTACCACAACAGTTTCCAAGCAAGTGCCGGCAAAGCTCCGTTTGAAATCCTCTATGGCAGAAAGTGTCGTACTCGTCTCAACTGGTCCGAGACTGGTGAACGTCAACTTCTTGGCAATGACTTGATCTCAGAAGCCGAAGAAATGTGCAAAGTCATACGTGAGAATATCAAGGCCGCTCAGTCGCGTCAAAAGAGCTACTATGACGGCAAGCATCGTCATTTGGCTTTCGACATTGGGGATCATGTCTATCTCCGTGTTTCTCCTATGAAAGGCACCCAAAGATTCGAAATCAAAGGAAAGCTTGCTCCGAGATACGTGGACCCTTTCAAGATCCTTGGCAAAAGAGGCGATCTAGCCTATCAACTTGAGCTTCCATCCAACTTTGCAAATGTTCATGATGTGTTTCACGTGTCTCAACTCCGCAAGCGCTTCAAGACACCTGAATGCACTATTCGTTTGAGGAGATTGATCTTCAACAAGACTTGTCTTACCGTGAGGACCCCGTTGCTATTCTTGAAGAAACCGAGCGCAAGACCCACAACAAGGCAATCAAGTTCTTGAAAGTTAAGTGGTCACACCATACCGACCGAGAAGCTACGTGGGAACGAGAAGATAACCTTCGTTCCGAATATCCTTCCTTCTTCCAGTCCTAGATCTCGGGACGAGATCTTTTCGTAGTAGAAGAGAGTTCGTAATGCCCCAGATGTAACACTTTCCCAATATGGCAATATATAAACTTTGGCTTCATCAATTCCATTCTGGACTCTTCTTCATTTTGGGTTTCTTCGTTTTGTCGTGTGTGTGTGTGCATTTCATCCATGTCATGTTGTCATGTGCATTGCATTGCATTTGTGTTGTCACTTGCACCCGGTTCCACTCGTCTCTTCCCGTTGTCCGTTTCGAGTTCCGACGCTCACACAAGTGCCCGTGCCATCCCCGAGTCCTTCTTTCGTGTGTGGTTGTGTAACGTTCCCGGAATGATGTGAGACTTGTCGTGCGATGTTGTTTTGGTACGTGTAGGCCGCCTGTCAAGTTTCATCGCGTTTGGAGTTCGTTTGCTACTCCAACAGTTAACCTAGTGGGCTAAAAGAACCTCTTCTTTAAGGCCCAAGACCCCCTCCACAACAGCCCACAAACCCAGCACATCCACTCCCATCATCTCGGTCGTCGAATTGTGATCGCGTGGCCGAAAACCGCTCCTCATTTGGAGTTTCCTAGCTACCAGAAACTATAAAAAAAGTCCCCATCCCCGAAATCCCGGTGCAACCCTAATTTTCCTCCCGCTCCACGCGCCGGACACGTCCGCGTAGCCGCCGGACACGTCCGACCCGCGGCCACCTCATTCCAACCAATCGGAGGCCGCCACGTGGCGACCTCATCCCACTCCTCCACCGCCACCGCCGGACAGTCGCCGGACCACCGCGGCGACCTCGCCGGACTTCGCCGCCGCCAGCCGGAAACCACCGCGCCTCCGCCGGAAAACCGCCGCGCCGCCGGGCCTTCTACACGCGCCGCCGCCGCCGGCCTTTACCCCTGCCGCCGCGCGCAGCAAGCACTGCCGCAGGCCACCGCGGGCGCGTCGCCGCCGCCTAGCGCGGGCGCCGCCAACCGCCCCGCCGCCGGCCTCCTCCGCCTACTGCCGACCTCCGCCTCGCCGGAATCCCGCCGTCTCCGGTCGCCTCCGTCCATCTCCGGGCATCTTCCTTGTCTCCGGCCATCTTCTCCGGCGAACCTCCGGATCGGGACGAGATCCACCGGTCCCCGATCCAGACGCCCGGATATCCCCGTCCCGGAATCCCTCCGTCCCGCTTTGACTTTTCGCGGAGGTGATTTTCACTAAGTCCCAGATCTGTAAAAATTTTGTTGTCTCCTTTGCATGCCCGTAACTTTGTGCTCGTAGATCCGTTTTGTGCATATGATATATCAAAATGATCGTGGTGATGTGCTCTACATTTTGTTCCATTGTGGCATGCTTGTTTGAGATCATCCAGATGTCTTAATCTTTGTGACAAGAGTGCTACTTGTTATAAACTGCTGTAACTTGTTATTTTCATGCCATGTTTGAGATGTGATAACTTGGTGCATGTTTATCCAAATGAAGCAAATGATATGCCAAAATGTTCCTTGTGAGATGCTCTACATGTTGGTTGCTGTAGCATCCTTGTTAGGCTTATATTGCCATGTTAAACTTGGTTGCAAAAGTGCATGTGGCTGTTAAGTTATGAAACATGTTATGAGATGCTGATTTGAAGAGCTCGTTGATATTAATGTGTTTGTCCCCTTGTCACATGTTAAGATGTTTTAGAATCCCAATCATATGGTCTTTGCTGTGGTGGAAACCATTTTCCATGATATGCCTTGAGCTGACTTAAACATGCTTGTAAACATGCCATGCCAACATAACTATTTTATACTTGATGAAATTTTGGCTAAGTCTGGAATCTGTCTTAACCTGATGCTATGTTTGCTTGATGCCCTAGTCAAATCCATGCATGTTTTGGAGTGGCCAATGATCACTCCTTGTTGTCCATGTTTTTGTCTATCCATCCATGCCCTCACTTGCACTTTTGGCTTGATGTAGCTTATTTAATTATTGCTCCCAAGTTGCTATAAAATATAACTGTCAGGTTTTTAACGTCATGATCAAAATGTTGTAGCTTGTTGATATTGATCCATGCCTCCTATGGAGTTGCTCAAATGGAGTTGTTTGTTGTAGTATATGTCTACTTCATGTCCATGCTTCTTGTCACCATGTTTGAGTGCTGTAGAGTATATATTTCTTGCTCCCAAGTTGCTATGTGGCTGTTAATTTCAGCTTTGCATTGTATCTTGTTTCGAGTGTATGTGTTGAACCGTTGCTCCGTTTTGAGCGTACATGTAATGCCCAGGATGGGACTATACCTCCTACGTGTCGAGGCACGACTTAAAGGTATAAGCCCATTCTGGAATGATCGCAAGTTCGGTATCTTTGCACATCTCATGTAAAAATAGGGATGAAAGGGAAAAAGATAGTTGGCTTACACTCGCCACGTCACACAATTCATTACATAGCCAAACATCATTCAAATAACATCACAACCCGTCTACGGGTGAAGATCCAAAAGAAAGATACCAAACATACATAAAACCACAGGTCTAAATCGCCCCTAGTAGAAACCTCTACTGATCGTCGGGATAGTGCACATAGTAACGGCTACGGTCCTCGTCGTACTCCCAGTACAGCTCGGTGCCGTCACTTGAATAGATCGCCTGAGTACCTGCATCTGGTGTGGTGTAGAGTCTGTGAGCCACAGAGGACTCAGCAATCCCGTTCCCGGGTAACACAACTATCGAAGCCTTGGGTGTGGAACAAGGCTGAAGAAAGAATAAGAGGTTGCAGCAGCACTAGCACTAACTTACGTAAAAGAGAGCGAGAAGAGAAGTGCCTCGGCCGAAGAGGTGATAACGAAGTGATCCTAACTAAGCCAGTCAAACATAACCCCATCGTGTTCACTTCCCGAACCCCTTTCGGAAAATGACCGTCACGGTACTCACGCTGGTAGTGTATTCTGAACATGGTGTCAAGTTTTCTACAACCGGATATTAACAAATTCCCATCTTCCACATAACCGTGGGCACGGCTTTCGAAAGTTCAAAACCCTGCAGGGGTGTTCCAACTTGGCCCATGATAAGCCCATGATCCGCGGAGTCGCAACTCCAAGGTGGGAAGGCCCGAGTATCCTCAGAATCCCGTGCTCAAGATACTCCGACTAAGGTAAGGCTAATCCAGCAAATCCTCCCGGCGTGCCGACACCCTGACAGTAGCCGCGCGTATCTAGTCTCAGGCCACGACCGGATAGGTCAGCCTACAGGTATATACCAATCCTCGAGTTTCCTCGTGGTAGCCCCGCAGTCTGCCCAGTTTGGACCAACACTCATGTGGAGCACTGGCCCGGGGGTTGTTAATTAAGAACTCGGGTTTGCAAAGCCCTATGCAAGTTTTAGTTATTAGGCAAATAGTACCAATGTTGGGACTTGCTGGAAAAGACTTAGCACTTAGCGGTTTATCGAGGCGGTCCCATAACCCCAACCGTGTGAGGAACGTAAAATCAAGGAACATAACACCGGTTTATATGGTTCCTAGGGCGGCATGAGTGGAACAAATCACCAAGCAAGAGGCTTAGCCTTCCACCCATTACCAATATATAGATGATTTCAATTAAGAATTAATATAGTGTGATATCCCAACAAGCTTCAACAAGAAGCAAGAATCTTCAATCTTCTCCTGCAACTAGCAATGCTATAAGAGGGGCTGAGCGAAGCTTACTTAGCCAATCAAAGGTTTGCATAGGTAGGGTGGTTAGACAGATTCATGGTTACAATAGGAGGCTGACAGGAAAACATGGGCATCGAGGCAAAAGCTATAGAGCGAGACTTCTAGCAATAGGCAAAGATAGTAATGTTATCGGGGTCAGGTCATCTTGCTTGTCGAGTCGTCGATGGGATCGTAAGCGGGCTCCTCGTTCTCAACCTCGGTAGTAACCTCGTTCTCGTACTCGTTCTCGGCTTCCGACTCTACTCAACACAAAACACACGGGGCACGAAATCAACAAGATGCAATGCGCAAACCACATGATGCATGACTAATGCACTAAGGAAGCACTACAGATGCACGTAGGAAGCACAGAAAGTCAACATAGGAAACACAGAGATACAGCACAAGGAACATGACAATGTGCATCAAGCAAAATACTTCAAAACATGATAAGAAGAGGATATTATGAATCTACATGCAAAACCACACAAGTTACATATAGGACTTGCTCAAAACGGAGCAACGGGCTAAAAGATACACCCGAAACAATAAACATGCAAAAGCTGAAATTAACAGCCACATAGCAACTTCGGAGCAAGAAATATATAGTCTACAGCACTCAAACATCATGGCAAGAAGCATGGACATAAAGTATACATAACCTACATCAAACAATTCCATTGGAGCATCTCCAAAGGAGGCATGGATCAATAGCAACAAGCTATGACATTATGAACATGACAACAAAAACCTGACAGCAGTATTTTATAGCAACTTGGGAGCAAGAGTTAAATATGCTACAGCCACCCAAATGAGCATGTGAGAGCATGAATGGATAGCCAACAACATATACAACAAGGAATCATCAATAGTCACCCCAAAACTATCATGGATTTGCCTAGAACAACAAGCAAACATGGCATCTGGAAATTACAGATTCCAGACTTAGTGAAATTTCACCAAGTGTTGAAACAGCAGTAATATCATGGCATGTTTGTGAGCAAGTTTAAGTCACCTCAAATCAAAACATGTCAAGTGGTTTGCACCACAGCAAAGTACACATGATGGGGAGTCCAAAACATACAAGCATGCAACAAGGGGACAACCACATCAATAGCAACGAGCTCCTCAACTAGGCATCTCGTAAAAAGTTTAACAAACTAACAGCCACAAGCCTTTTTCAAAGGAGATAAACATGGCAAGATAAAATCTATCATGCAAGCTAAAACAACCAACATGTAGAGCATCTCATGATGAACATGTGGACATATTTGCTTCATTTGGATAAACATGCACGAAGTTATCACATTGCAAACATGGCATGAAACTACTAATAGCAGCAGTTTATAACAAGTAGCACTCTTCTCATGAAGATTAAGACATCTAGATGACCTCAAACATGCATGGCACAATGGAACAAAACATAGTACAAGTCACCACGATCATTTTGACATATCATACACACAAAATGGATATGCACAGTAAAAGATATCAACATCACAAATATGCATCAGAAACTGAAAAACTAGGGACTTAGCAGAAAAACGGAGTCAACCTCAGGGTCAAACGGGTCAACGGCCGGGCGGATCTGGCGGATCGGGCCGAAGCGGGTCAAACGGGTCCACCGGCCCATTAGGTCTTCTGGCCCAGCGTTGGCGATCTGGCGACCCGGCCTGGATGGAGGAGATTCCCCTCGAGCGGCCTTCGAGCGGCGGCGGCTGCTCCTCTTCGAGCCCGCCGGCGGGAGGGGCGCGGCGGCTGGGATCGGCCGGCGGGAAGGCGCGAGCTGGCCGGCGGTCGGCGGGGTGCGGCCTGGCCTGGCTGGCGGCGGTGCAGAGGCGAGGTGAGGTGGCCGGAGTAGGGGCCCGGCGGCGAGGGTGTAGGTGAGCTCCTGGCCGGAGGTGGCGGCGGCGAACTCCGGCTGGCGGCTGCGAGGAGGCAAGCCGGAGGCGGAGAAGACGAGGCGGCGGCGCGGATCTGGATCTGGCCCGGAGGAACGGCGCGGCGGGCCGGCCTGGGCCCCGCGGGCCCGCGCGATGGAAGCGGAAGCACCGAGCGGCGGAGTCGGAAGCACGGCGCGGCGAGGTCGGAAGCACGGCTCGGCAACGGTGGAAGCACGGTGCGGCAACGGTGGAAACCTAGGGTTTTTTTGGACGCAAAATTGGAGGGGGTGGACGTTTATATAGGCACAAGGAGCTAGGGTAGTCCAAATGAGGAGAGGTTTTCGGCCACGAGATCACAATAGAACGGCCTAGATGAAGGGAAGGGTTTGAGTTAGGTTGGTGGGCTGTTGGAGGGGTGTCTTGGGCCTCAAAGAGGAGGTACTTTTAGCCCACGAGGATAACTGTTGGAGCATCAAACGAACTCCAAACGCGACAAAACTTGACAGGCGGGTTACACGTATCAAAACAACATCGCACAACAAGTCTCATGCCAAACCGGAAACGTTACACAGCCAAACACAAAAGAATGACTCGGGGAAGCCTCGGGCACGTGTGAGAGCGTCGGAACTCGAAACGGACAACGGGAAGGAACAAGTGGGACCGGATGCAAACGACAACACAAATTCAATGCAATGCACATGACAACATGACATGGATGAATGCACACACGCACACGACAAAACGACGAAAACCCAAAAAGACGAAGAACCCGGAATGGAACTGATGGAGCCAAAGTTATATATTGCCAAAAAGGGAAAGTATTACATCCGGGGCATTACAGTGCCCTATATGAAACTTGTGTAATTTTGCATGTATAATCATAATATCATGTTGTTAACATGTTTGGAGTGTGTTTGCTTGATGTTTGAGTGCATCTTGCACCGTTGCCATGTTTGTCTTGTTTTGCTCATATCTTCTAGACCGTAGCTCCGAATTAAACAAACTTTATATGAAACTTGACTAGAATTTCGTGTAGATCATCATGGTGCATTTTAACTTGCTGTTTAACAACTTTAACTTAAGGTTGTTCAGATCTGGACCAATTTCAACATATGCATATGAGGACTTACCGGATTTGCTTTATGAGGATTCCGGCCTCATTTAAACTTGTTGTCTTGTGTTGTTCTTGTGTGCTTCATCACTTGACATGTATTGCATCATAAGTGCATCCTACTTGCATCCTGTTGATTGTGCATTACACCTTGTTTGATTCTCGTGCCATGTTGTGTTCTTGCGTTGAGTAGAGCCAGAAGCCGAGAAGGAGAACGAGAACGAGGTTACTACCGAGGTTGAGTACGAGGAGCCGCCTTACGATCCCATCAAAGACTCGACAGGCAAGATGACCTGACCCAGATATCATTACTATCTTTGCCTATTGCTAGATGTCTCGCTCTTTAGCTTATTGCCACGATGCCCATGTTTGTTTGTCAGCCTCCTATTGTAACCATGAATCTGTCTAACCACCCAACCTAGCAAACCTTTGTTTGTCTACGTAGGCTTCGCTCAGCCGCTCTTATAGCATTGCTAGTTGCAGGAGAAGATTTGAAGATTCTTGCTTCATGTTGAAGTTATTGTTGGGATATCACACTATATAAACTCTTAAACTAAATCATCTATATATTGGTAATGGGTGGAAGGCTAAGCCTCTTGCTTGGTGATTTGTTCCACTCATGCCACCCTAGGAACCGTATAAACCGGTGTTCTGTTCCTTGATTATGCGTTCCTAACACGGTTGGGGTTATGGGACCCCCTCGATAACCCGATTAGCGCTAAAACTTTTCCAGCGAGGCCCGACCTTGGTTCTACATTTGCCTAACAACTAAAACTTGCCGAGGGAGTAATTAACCCGAGGATTAATTAATCAACCCCCCTGGGCCAGTGCTCGATTTGAGTGTTGGTCCAAACTGGAGTCGTGTGCGGTACCCCCTTGGCAACTTGGGTTTTGGTCACTGTATGTTGTGCTCATTCGGTTATGGCCTGAGACTAGATACGCGCGGCTACTGTCAGGGAGTCGGCACGCCGGGAGGTCTGGCTGGATTAGTTTTACCTTAGTCGGAGTATCTTGAGCACGGGATTCCGAGAATACTCGGGCCTTCCCACCTTGGAGTTGCGACTCCGCGGATAGTGAGCTTGTAATGGGCTAAGTTGGGACACTCCTGCAGGGTTTTGAACTTTCGAAAGCCGTGCCCGCGGTTATGTGGCAGATGGGAATTTGTTAATATCTGATTGTAGAAAACTTGACACCATGTTCAGAACACACTACCAGCGTGAGTAACCGTGACGGTCATTTTCCGAAAGGGGTTCGGGAAGTGAACACGGTGGGGTTATGTTTAACGTGCTTAGATAGGATCACTTCGTGATCACTTTGACGCTCGTGGCACTTCTCTTCTCGCTCTAAACACGTAAGCTAGTGCTAGTGCAGCTGCAACCTTTTATTTTTCTTCAGCCTTGTTCCACACCCAAGGCTTAGATAGTTTTGCTACCCCGGTACGGGATTGCTGAGTCCTCCGTGGCTCACAAATTCTACACAACACCAGATGCAGGTACTATGGTGAGCTACTCAGGTGACGGCACGGAGCTGTACTGGGAGTTCGATGGAGAACGTAGTCGATACTATGTGCACTATCCCGATGATCAGTAGTGGCTTCTACTAGGGGCGAATCGGACCTTGTGGCTTTATGTATTTGGTATCTTTCATTTGGATCTTTGTCCGTAGTTGGACTGTGATGTTATTTGGATGATGATTTGCTTATGTAATGTATTGTGTGACGTGGTGAGTGTAAGCCAACTATCCTTTTGCAATTTCATCCCTATTTCTACATGAGTCGTGCAAGGATACCATACTTGAGATCATTCTAGTATGGGCTTATACCTTTAAGTCGTGCCTCGACATGTAGGAGGTATAATCCCATACTGGGCATTACAAGACTGGCCCCACAGATCAATACTAGTCTTTTCTGTGCACTTTGTCCTCACTCGTGCGCACTTGGGAGCAACTTCCCGGTCGGTCACCCATCCTAAAATTACTCCAAGCTGAGCACGCTAAAATTTTGAGTTCTTTTCGAATGGGCTCCTGGAAAAGAAGGAATTCCTTATTTGTATGAGTAGTCTATCGTCCCTAATAAGCCAGGCTATCACATACACCCGCACTCAGAGGAACTGACGTCCTCGTCGGGCCACATGAACGTTCCCTCTTGGCACATACGTCTGTGCATCTAGTCTGGTACATGTGCCATGATGTGTGCCACGACAGGTCACAAATGTCATGAACAACATGACCGCACACTTGTCCACAAACATCCATCTAACCGTGTGGGTTGGCTCTGATACTAACCTGTAACGCCCCGGACACACCCGCCGGTGGTCGTTCCTCCTAGCGGGATCTAGACTAGCCCCACAGATCAATACTAGTCTTTTCTGCACACTTGGTCCTCACTCGTGCGCACCCGGGAGCAACTTCTCGGTCGGTCACTCATCATAAAATTACTCCAAGCTTAGCACGCTTAACATTAGATTTCTTTCCGTATGGGCTCCCAAAAAAGAAGGAATTCCTTATTTATATGAGTAGTCTATCATCCCTAATAAGCCAGGCTACCGCATGAAGTTATAGAACTATTTGCTTGATGAAGACAAGGATTTGGTAGACCAGCTCCGGTTGCTATGACAATTGTACGTCTGGTTAGGTAGGATGAGATTGAACTCAAAAGACTGCGTCTTCACCTTATTCACCTTGAGCTAAGGACACATAGTCCTCGCCCAATCACTCTGGTAAGTCTTCAAGGTAGACTTCCAAACCTTCACAGACTTCATTCACCGGCAATCCACAATGGCTCTTGGATGCTCAGAACGCGATGCCCAACCGACTGGAAGATACACGGTCTTCAAGTGTAATAAGTCTTCAGATCACGCGGACAGAAAGACTTCAGTGATGCCTAACACTCTTTGGCTCTGGGTGTTTTGGGCTTTGTCCTCACAAGGATTCTCTCTCAAAGGCTTCGGAGGTGGGTTGCTCTCAAATGACAAAAGTCATGTCTTAATTCTGAGCCGCCACAAATTTATGGTGGAGGGGTGGGCTATTTATAGCCAGGAGGCAACCCGGCATGATTTGTCGGAAATGACCCTTGGTCATGGGGGAACCGACACGTGTCCAATGGTCGGATTTCAAACACACGCGGCAGCTTGACTTGGGCTACAAGTAAAGCTGACTTGTCCAACTCAGGACAAGATTCCCTCTCATTGTCTTCGCTCGAAGACAAAGGATTTGGGTTGAGCATCACATCAGTTTTCTGACTTTGTTCACTTGGACCCCACTTGATAGTTCGGTGGTTCCTATGACTCAAGTAAGAAGAAAAGGAACCAACTATGTCTTCATGCTCCATTGTCTTCAAATGAATGTCTTCACATGTCATTGTCTTCGACATGAATGTCTTCATGAACCACCATAATCTCCAATGTCTTCATACATTTTTAGGGGTCATCTTTGGTAGGTAAACTGAATCAATGAGGGACTTCTACCTATGTTATCCTGCAATTCTCGCAAACACATTAGTCCCTCAACCACGTTTGTTGTTAATACTCCAAAACCAACTAGGGGTGGCACTAGATGTACTTACAACTGCTCCTCCCCGGAGGGAGGCCTAGAGCTAACACCACACACCACCATCACCTGCTCAGTGTGGTGGAGGTGTGTAGGTGGTCTTCCCCGTAGGGTCCTTCCTACGGAAGGCCTTGGATGGGGGTCAACCCTAGGGGGAAGGTGGCTAGGTCCCGGACCATGCACTGGCTCTCCATGCCCACGAATGTGAGGGACTGTGTCACGCGAGGTCCCATGTTCAGCTCGAGCACGATCCTCAGCAAGGGCCCCGTCCAACCGCTCTTTTGCACATATGGCAAAGATCTGGTCCAGACGGGGCCCCTTTTCTCCACCGAACACAATATCACAATCTTCAGCCACATCTCCAATGTGTGCAAGGGGAACCGAAAACCGGGAACCATAACTGGATGGACTTGAAGAAGATGGAATCATACCTAGGGTAAGGTCGCGAGTGGCCGCTCACCAGGCCACCTTTTCCAAGATTGTCGGCACCCGCCCATCTGCAAGGGACATGTGCCGACTCAGGCGAGCGCTCTGCCTGGCCACTACCGTAAGGGAGGTGGTGGAGACGGTTGCGAGACCAACCACGGGGGAGCTAGGGCATGTCGTGCCCCCACCCGGGCCAGGCGTCCCTGGAGTGGCGAGCACGAGCGTCGGGGATCCCAAGGCCGGCGAAGGGGGAGACCCAGGCGTGCTAGTGTAGCACACCACCCCAGGTGAACGCGGACATGGCGGGGGGCGCACGTCCATCCCCGCATTTCCGGAGTCATCGTCGAAAGCCGAGACAGACGAAGATGCCGTCTCATCAGCAGGGGCCAGCTCCTTCCTGGCCGTGGAGGAACTAGAGCAAAGCGATGCCTGCGTCAGGGACGCGGGCTGGCTGTCCGTGTCCGTGGACCTATCCTTGGACAGATCATCACCCCAGCCATGTCTAGAGGCCGACAACACCGACGAAGGCGGTGGCACGCCACCCACAGGCTCCTCCTGAGTCCCCGGGTCCAGCTCGTACATGAGGTGCACCCCCTAGTCTTACCAAAGTAGAAGACCGGGGAGAGGTCGTCAGTGTCGTCAGGGGACTGGCACAGGACCTCGATGCGCGTCGTGCCATCATCGTAGAGGGAGGCCGAGTCGATCGAGAGAAGCTTGCCCACCAGCTCAGACACGACATGTGCACACTTTCCCCCCTCTGGGAGCCCGTAGATGTATAACCACGCCTGAGCTAGTGGTGGAATCGCAGTCGGCTCCGTCTCGGCCTTCTGCATGAAGATCACAAACTGTTAATCAGGCATTTGACTGTATCTGTGGTGCACACATTAAGCATCTCAGCCGACGGGAAGGGGACAGAGAAGACCAGCGGGGCTGTATCCATGACCACCCAAGAGAAGTCGTTGTCCGTGTAGTCGCCAATGTACGCAGATAACTTCGCCCGAATGACCTTCGCGGTGACCTCAACCGCCGGAGGTAGCTCCTGAGCCGGCATGATGGTAATCGTCGCCAAGTGTAGCCTGACAGGCGCGTTCGGCTCGACCGCATCCACATAGTAGAAGCTACCATCGACCGGCCCATACCCCAGATAGGCTAGTGTCGCGGGGCATTGAGGTGGGGCCACACACTCTCATCGGAAGTGACTAGTGCACCCACAGCAGATGCACATCGTCTCTTCATGGGTTCGGGGCCATCCCAACCTAGCATGAGGGGGCACCGGCATCGGCTCCTCCAACGTCATGCCGCCAACAAGCGAGGCATCCACCGGCTGCGAGGGACCTATGGCACCGGATTGGCCGCTAGCCACGCTCGCACGCTTCTTATTCTTGTGCTTCTTTCCCTTCACCTGGGCGGCCCCCAAACCCACAACATCAGTGTAGCGGCACGGGGGTGAATCCAGCGGCGAACCGGAGGCCGTGCCCCACCTGTCAAGGGAATCGGCCCTCTCCGGCAACCTCCCGATGGCATCAAAAGCTGGCCGCCATCACGTGAGCCCTACCCCACTTCTCACTCCGGGTCACTGTGGCCATGGCGGTCTGACCCCGTGAGCGAAGGCCTCCAGACTAGCTCCTCATGGAGCTCCACCTCGTGCCACACGTAGTGATGTAGGGTGGAGTCCCTAAGGCCGATCTTTCATGGAATGGAGGGGATCCCACAAAGAACATGAGGGAAAAGATCACGAGGGGAACGAGAGGAAACACTCAAATCAACAAGAAACGATCACACATGTGCTAGATCCTCAACCCAACGAGATACACGGTCCAAATCCAACAAAGGGAAGATACAAGGTAACTAGTTCATCTCCATGAGGAGGTCTTGAGCCCATGAGGGGTCATCCCGTGAGGGGTCTTGAATCCGACGTGGATCTTCTCCGTAGAGGCCGCGGTCTCTCTATGGAGTACAACCACATGGATGAGCAAAGCTCTAGGTCTCAAATGAGCTAACACATTGCTGACCCTAGTTAGGAGGAGGTGGAGGTCTATTTATAGTCTAGGGGCGAAGGGGTAAGTTGGAGGAATACATGGGCCGGAGGCCCGATGCACTGTGTGCAGACAGGGGCCGGATGTCCGGCGGCTCGCCAGGAGCCGGATGTCCGGGCCTCTGGCCGGATGACCGGGCTAGACTGACTCGTTCCTGAGCTCTCTGGATAGCATGGGCTGGATTTCTGGGTAGGTGCCGGATGTCCGGCCCGTCGTGGGGGGTCGGATGTCCGGCCGCTGTAGAGTTGTTTGGCGTCCGTTTCTCTGTGGGATTCTTCTGGTTCATGGCGTCGGATGTCTGGGCTCGTGTCGGATGTCCGTATGTTGTAGCTTCGCGGCGACTCCATTTGAGGCACTTCACAGTCCGCTTCCATGTAGACTTGGCCTATGCTTTGAGCATCTCCATGGTCGTCTCCTCGGTTCCTAAGAACAAGTAGTGTCTTTGCATTAGGTAGCAACCATGTCTTACATGCAGAAAGGGAAGATTTGGAAAGGAGCGAGTTCACCTTAGGTCCAATGGTGTATGCTCAAGGTCTCATCGTGTGGACACTTGGGACTTGGGGAGTAATCATAGTGTACACGGGGATGATCGTCGGATGCTCCGCATCATCCCCCCCCCCCCCTTGGGAAAGATCCGACCTCGGATCGAGAACCTCATCACCAAGGAAACGGTTGTCGTGGACGGACTTGTAGTTGGACGGAGTTGAAGACATGGCGCAATCCAAGTACTCCAAGGTGTCGTCGAAGTGGTATACATGCAATAAGGGCAAACACAAATGACATTCAAAAATACAATGGTTAGCGCACACAAGGTGTCCATCAAGTAAGCATGAGTCCGACCTAAAAGATCGTGTGTGGCAAGGCACAAGATGCTTATCCAAAATATGTAGAATGACATGTAAAGCATTCATGCGAGCAAATTCATTTGTGGTGCACACAAGGTGTTGTGAATGTGATCAATGCAACCATTGTGCAAAATGATGTCATAATGGGACTATGTATCAAAAGCATGAACATGGAAATGGATGCTCAATATGTGTATGTTATCATGCAATTGATGGTGGGAAATGCCATCATGATGTATGAATATGCCATCAAGAAAGATCACAACAAATTTGCTAAGGAAATGCACAAGTTCAGATATCATGGATGACATGGGAATACAAGATGCAACAAGGCAATCATAATGTGAGTCAATCCATGCATAAGGTGCAAATTTGTGATTAGTATGATATATCCATCGAGCATGGCATGTGGACACACAATGAACAAATATGTAGGTTTTGGTGCAATGTGTCAAAGGGGTGTCGATGTACCAATGCTCAATGTCGTGGTGTGAGTGGTGGTCCGGAGGTGCATCCAATAAGTCCGAGCGCTCCACAACTTGAAGGTCCATAGGGTCCATGTCCAATGCCTGTCCTCCATCCGATAGATTTATCATATAGACAAGAAGAAGGAGAAGACAATGAAAGAATGGCCCATCCAATATGCGTAATTGAGGATGGCGCAAAGGGAAGCAGTACACCTTTATGAGGATGTCAAAAATGTTGGTATCGCGCATCATGTAGACCTTTGCATGAGCAATATATCTCGTGATGGTACCGCCTTGTGAATCCTTCAAAATGAAAGAACATGACAAACACTCGGAAAAACAAATGAGGTTAGCATGAATGCAAAACCTATCATTCGTGTGGTAAGATACCCAACAAGTGTTTGCATCATGCTCGTCATAAGAAATGACGAGGGAGTATTGCATAGTATGGAGGCATATGATGCGAGAACAACCAAATACAATAGGCTTAATCAAACAAGCATGCATCGCAAGTAAGGTGTCCAAGTCTCCAAGATCAACGAACATAGCATTGTTGCACTTGCTAGAAGTGAATATGAGAGATGAACTTAATGGAGACAAGTGACAATGATCAATGTAAATCATGTGAGATGCATGAACATATATGTCATCAACCCAAGAAAGCGAGTAAGAATGGAACATGGGTGATGCGACAAAGCAAGTAATCATAGTGATCAAGTCAAGCAAGCTAGTAGTGTGAAGATGCAACGTACTAGAGGTAATCATGGCAATCATGTCACGTGTGCAAATAGTGGACATGAATAATGCACATGGCATATCACAAGCATGAAAGCAAGATATAAGCAAAGTCTCATCAATGTATTGGCGATAGGTCGTATGGAAGTAGCAATGGGACATCATGACTCTCCCAACACAACAAGCATCAATAGCATGGGGCACAAAGAAATCATGGCAATAGCTACTAGGATCTCCACCGAGCATGCAAATAAACATAGTGGTAGTAGAATGGTGAATCATGGGTAAATGCAAGCATAGGTCACAATTTCATGGCAAAGTCATAGCAAGAGGCATAACATGCAAAGTGAACATGATATAATGGGCAATATAATGGGCATAAGGTGACAAGTAATAAATAGCTGCTACTTCTCGATCTTGCGTTGTATTCCCTCGAAGAGGAAAGGGTGATGCAGCACAGTAGCGTAAGTATTTCCCTCAGTTTTTTAGAACCAAGGTATCAATCCAGTAGGAGACCACGCGCGAGTCCCTCGCACCTGCACAAACAAATAAGAACTTCGCAGCCAACGCGATAAGCGGTTGTCAATCCCTTTATGATATTTTTGGTATTTTTGGATATAAGAATAGAAAGTAAAAGCGGAAAAGTAAAGTAGATTGTAGATAGATATGTTGAGAATAGACCCGGGGGCCATAGTGTTCTCTAGTGGCTTCTCTCATGATAGCGATATTCTATGGCGGGTAAACAAATTACTGTCGAGCAATTGATAGAAAAGCGAATAATTATGAGCCTATCTAGGCATGATCATTATATATAGGCATCACGTTCGAGACAAGTAGACCGAAACGATTATGCATCTACTACTATTACTCCACACATCGACCGCTATCCAGCATGCATCTAGAGTATTAAGTTCATAAGAACAGAGTAACGCCTTAAGCAAGATGACATGATGTAGAGGGATAAACTCAAACATAGTGATATAAACCCCATATTTTTATCCTCGATGGCAACAATACAATATGTGCCTTGCTGCCCTACTGTCACTGGGAAAGGACACCGCAAGATTGAACCCAAAGCCAAGCACTTCTCCCATTGCAAGAACTATAGATCTAGTAGGCCAAACCAAACTAATAATTCGAAGAGACTTGCAAGGATATTATAATCATACATAAAGAGTTCAGAAAAGAACCAAATATTTCTCATAGATAATCTTGATCATAAACCCGCAATTCATCGGATCTCGGCAAACACACCACAAAAAGAGATTACATCAAATAGTTCTCCTCGAAGACCGAGGAGAACTTGGTATTGAGATCCAAAGAGAGAGAAGAAGCCATCTAGATACTAGCTATGGACCCGAAGGTCTCTGGTAAACTACTCACAACTCATGGTGAGGCGATGATGATGATGTAGAAGCACTCCGTGGAAGATCTCCCCTCCGGCGGAGCTCCGGAATAGGCCCCAAGATGGGATCTCAGGAGAACAGAAGGTTGCGGCAGTGGAACTAGGGTTTTCTCTGTTGTTCTTATGGTTTCGGGCTACGTAGATATATATATGACGAAGGAGGGCACCGGGGGCCAGACGGGGTGCCCATGAGGCAGGGGGCGCGCCCTATAGGGGGGGCGTCCCCACCCTCGTGGACGCCACGTCAGCCCTACTCTGTGGTTCTCAAGTCTCCCGTGCGTATTTTGCTCCAAAAATATCTCTCCCGAAGGCTTCATTCCATTTGATATTCCTTTTCTGCAAAACCCTGAAATAGGCAAAAAACAGCAATCTGGACTGGGCCTTTGGGTTAGTAGGTTAGTCCCAAAAATAATATAAAAGTGTATAACAAAGCCCATTAAACATCCAAAACATCATAAATAATAGCATGGAACAATCAAAAATTATAGATACGTTGGAGACGTATCAATAGCCCATAGTCGTGTGAGAGGTAAGTAAAAGAGATGCGCGTAGTCGTTGCACGAAGATAACGGTGGTAAGGATAATCCCTGGGATCCCAAATCGTCGTTGCTCTCAAGAGTTCGTTTTGTCAACTCTTGGGATTGAGAGGTTGACAAGTATACTTGAGTACCTACACAAAACAAATACAAAGGAAAAATTGTGTGTGCGTGGTATATGTACACATCATCCATCATGATGCGCACATGCATGTGTTCGTTAGCACAAAATAGCCAATGCTCAAATAAATTAGATGTGTGATATAGAAACATGTCATCCATCATGAGAGGTTTGTTATTATGTATAGCATAATGGAGACTCAAATTGTGTAAAGTAACACTAGAACTATGTAGAGCATTGTTATTCATGGAATGCATATGGTGCACCCAATCATGGTAATCATGAAAGGTATGGCATGCATCAAGATCTCCTAGTATGTATGAGGAAAATATGGGGGGTCTCCTCATGAGAATTAGTGGGAAAATCACATGGAGAATATTGACAACATCCAAAACAATGCATATCCGAAACAATGTGTTCATGGCATGGCATAGTAGATGAATTGCGCAAATCATGTAAAGGAAGCTTAGCAATATCATCACAAGAAAAATAAAAGCCAATGACCATCACCTTGTCATCTATGCCATAAGTGCATGGGATTTACTTTAATGGCATATGCATAGTTACTATGAAGAGATTGCAAATATGTCATATTGTTGATCTCATGCATAGCATATGACAAGTTTAAAGGGTTGTCAAACATGATGTGAACAAAAGAATTTTCACATGTTATCCTATGGAACATAGCATCACAACTAGGCAACTCAACATGCTCATCATCATATTCATCATAAATTGGTAAGTCATGACATGAGGAATTCGCACTAGCATGAAGCATGGTGATAGGTGTGTCAACATCATGCAAGCAATCATTGGTGAGATAGTCCACTAGTGGGACAAGATAAGCACCATCACCTATGTTACCTTTAGAGCTCCGCTCATGTGTTGTAGGTAAGGTTGCAACTCGATGGTACCATGTGGGGTGCATCTTCTTCTACCTTGGCCATTGGGTTTTCCATTGGAGGGATGGACTCGTCGGGGGTAGGCATGTCGTCATGTAGGAGACCTAGCACCAAAGAGAACACACTCAGAGTAGAGGTTAAGTCATTAGAAATCATAGTGGCCTCACATGCCCTCTCAACAACCTCACTCACTCCCTCTTGGATGCTCTCACTCGTATGGTTGGTGGAGACACTCAAATGGCTCTCAACCTCACATAGAATGTGTGGCATGCTCTCATGTGTGGGTCTAGTGGTAATCACTCTCATCCTCTCAAAGGAAATGCTCTCAATGTCACATATGGTGGAGTCACTCATGTGGTGGTGACTCTCCTCACATGGAAATTGGGGCATCTCATGATATATGGCTGTTGGAGAGATGTAGGTGCGAACGTCTCCAAACTCAACTCCTTTCGCCGCCTCATCCATAACGCCTCCAAAGATGAATGTCGTAGGATGTGGCAAATCATCACTCTCCTCCGAGATTATAGAGAAGGTCTCATGTTTGCTTGTGTAGCTTGAGCCGGAGTAGGAGTCCAATATGGGCGTCGTCTTCATGGTGTCAAAGAGGTTCATGCTCATCTCCTTGGTCGAAGGGGGTGGCCCTTGCTCGACCGTCTTGTCGCCGACTTGATGTGGGGACTTCCGAAGATGAAAGTCTCGCCCTCGCTTGTAGCTGGTCGCCTCGTTGTGGAAGATGTCGATGTAGGCGAACTCATGGGGAGTAGGCAAAGATGTCGTATGTCCAAAGGCGAAGATGCCTTGGTAGCACTTGGCGAAGATGCCGAAGTGGTGGTTGTAGCGTAGCTACTTCTTGGTGGTGCTTGTCTCGCGGTCTTCTCTTTTTCTTATGAAGCTTGGCCTGTTCGTGGGGTAGAGATTGTTCAGACTTGTAGGTTTGCGCTTGTCGAACATCTTCATGATGATGCCGTTGCTGTCGTGCTTGAGCTCGTAGAAGATGTCATTCATCGTCGTCGTGCACAAGATGTTGGAGGTGACTTGCCCTTCATGATGATGTTGATGGTCGCCATGGCGGTGTGGACGTGGACGACTTGTGCTTTCATCATGTTTGCGCTTCGAAGACTTGTGACTTAAATGTCGCCGTCGTGAAGATGATGAAGGGGAAGAAGTTCGAGCGATTATCAAGGCACGTAGCTCGTCCACTCGAGTTGCCATGTTGGCCTTGGAAGCTTCGATGGCATGTTCCATGGATCTGTCGACGTAGGTGTTCACGCCATCGTTGTCAAAGACCGGAGATGAAATGCCTTGCCTATCCATCACAAGACTCGATAAAATGTGAGCGGGAGAAAGAGAAGAACTAGACCAAAGTACCTTACCCGATGTTCAAAATGGATCAATGATCACTCAATATAATGTATCAAGGAAATAGCACAATTGGTACCGATTCTCGTCAATTCTCACACCTACACAATAAGGCTTATGGAGTAGCTCGGTGAGGATAGTGGCACAAAAAATGGATGCAAAATGTTAGCAAGAGTCAGTAATTTTGAAAGAGATTCACAAATTGGCAAATGTAAAAAGTAGAGCGATAGCAAAGAATGCCACATGGAAACACACGCACGGATTGATAAATGTGGTTGTGCAACCAAGGATTGAGCGAAAAATGTGGAATCCATGGAAAATGTTCTTGTCGCACAACGCTAGAAAGACGCTAGTCGATTGCTCAATAGGCGGATACGAACTTGTGCACTACCTATATGAGACAAAATGTAGCGACTTACTATCACAAGTATGCTATGTATGTATGATGTTCTGGTGCTTTAGCACAAGATGATCCAAGATGATCGAGTATGGTATGATATGATATTTTGTGATGCTATGGATCTTGCTTACAAGCTTCTTTGTGGTTCTTTTGCTTAAAAGCTTTTTGGCTTTTTTTTCTCTTTTGCTCTCTTTTTGTTAGCCACTTATGCAAAATTCACTAACCAAGATAGCAATTGTGCATATGCGGGAACAATCTTGTGACACAAGAGATGATATAATGATACCAAGATGATATGGTATGTATGCAATAGAAGCGCGGATCGATGATCACTAATGTGCACAAGTAACGTTGCCAGCAATACTCGAAGGCTAGTCTTGATAGGCAAGTGACGCAAAATGGGCTAGGGGTTAACAATATAATGGCAAGTGGGAATATACAATGATGTCGTCAAAGTTACAGTCCTTTGCTTACGGTGGGGTCAATGGTGAAGTGGTCAATGTCGATGACGACCTCAAGGCGATGATGAGATGCGGTGTTCTTGATGTAGAACCATTCCTAATTAGCCAAAACACCTTAGGAAACAGAAAAACCACGAACTCAAAATCTCAAATGTCAAATGGTGGTAGCGGAAATGCGGTGGTGGTTGCGAAATTAAAGGTGGATCAAAATGGGTTAAGGTGGTGGAAGGGTATGATGGGATATACACGGTGTCGGAGTTGAAGGCACGGTCCCTAAGTAGCCAAAACACCTTAGGAGACACAACCCACAACTCAAACAAGCTCAAACAAAATTGGGTTAGGTTGGGTTAGCTATGTATTGTGGGAAAGGTTATGCGGAAGTGGTGGTGGTGGTTAATGAAGAAGTGATCGTCCCTAAGTAGTCGAAACACCTTAGGAGACTCGAATCACTACTCAAGCAACCACTAATGCTATGGTGGACAAATGTGTTAGGTTGCGGAAGGCTATGGTGGCTATGTGGATGATATGGTGGAGGGCCTAGGGAAACTTGCCGAAATTCACAAAATTTGATGGATTCAAATGTTGATGGTAGTATTTTTGTGGTATGGGGGATGTCAATAGCTTCCAAACGAGCTAAAGAACATCAAAATCGGACTCCGGATAAATTAGTTATGGACAAAAATGTGAAACACGGGAGGCTGAAATGCCAGGGGTCGGACATCCGGGGTGGGGTCCTGAAATCCGGGACCTGATGTCCAGAAACTTGCGCAATTTTGCCCTCCAGGAGCTGGATGTCTGGCCGGGGACCCATATGTCCGGTCCGATGGCCCAGATGTCCGGCCCGATGAATCCAGATCTCGTTTGGGGCGGAATTTTTTTAATTGGGGTGGATATTGACGATTCCAAGGGCCAAAATGGAGAGATTTCGTGGATGGAAAGGGTGAGAAAGATGGGCGAAAACTAGATCCACTTGAAACCAAGCAAATCCATTGATCAAAATCAACAAAACATCATCAAACCAACAATTGGAAAAAAAATGGGGCTACTTTTGGTGGGGATTTTCGAAATTGGGGAAGAACACAACAAAATTAGGCTAGAAAACAAGGATGGGGCTCCAATTTCGTGAGAAACCTTGGCTTGTGATACCAAGATGATGTAGGGTGGAGACCCTAAGGCCGATCTTCCACAAAATGGAGGGGATCCCACGAAGAACACGAGGGGGAAATCACGAGGGGAATGAGAGGAAACACTCAAATTAACAAGAAATGATAACACATGTGCTAGATCCTCAACACAACGAGATACACGATCCAAATCCAACAAAGGAAAGATACAAGGTAACTAGTCCATCTCCGTGAAGAGGTCTTGTGGCCACGAGGGGTCATCCCGTTAGGGGTCTTGAATCCAGCGTGGATCTTCTCCGTAGAGGCCACGGTCTCTCGGTGGAGTAGAACCACATGGATGAGCAAAGCTCTAGGTCTCAAATGAGCTAACACATTGCTGACCCTAGCTAGGAGGAGGAGGAGGTCTATTTATAGTCTAGGGGACGAAGGGGCAAGTTGGAGGGATACATGGGCCGGAGGCCCGATACACTATGCGCACATAGGGGCCGGATGTCCGGCGGCTCGCGAGGAGCCGGATGTCCGGGCTAGACTGGCTCGTTCTTGAGCTCTCTGGATAGCGTGCGCTGGATTTCCGGGTAGGCGCCGAATGTCTGGCCCGTCGTGGGTGTGACACCCCGAGACCGATGCGCCAGGTGTCAGCCAGTTATTCGTCGTCGTTGCCATGTCATCTTCTTGCGTGTCGCATCTTTGCCTTGTCATCGTGTGCATTGCATCATCATGTTTTCAAACCTTGCATCCGTTCGGGTTCCCCTCGTCCTTTCCGTTGTCCGTTCTGAGCCCAGACACACTCACACGCGCCCGCGGCGCCTCCGAATTTTTATTTTATGAGTGGCCGGAAAATGTTCTCGGAATGGGTTGAAACTTGGCGTGTGGTCTTATTATAGCATAGGTAGACCGCCTGTCAAGTTTCGTCGCATTCGGAGTTTGTTTGATAGCCCAACGGTTAACCGTGTTAACCGTTGGAAGCCTTTCTCTTTTGGCCCAACACCCCTCACCAACAGCCACCAAGCCCATCCTAACCCCCTCCATTATCTCGGTCGTCGGATCAGGATCGTGTGGCCAAAAACCGCTCCTCATTTGGACTCTCCTAGCTCCCTCTACCTATAAATATGTGCCTCTCCTTCCAAATCACAGATGACACCCTAAAAAAATCCTCCCTCCGCGCCACCGGACGTGTCCGCGCCGCCGCCGGACATGTCCGCCGCCCCCACAGCCAATCAACACGCGCCACGTCACCCTGCCGGCCTTCTCTCTCCACCGCGCCACCGCGGCCCGCTCGGCCCACGGCGGGCCCGCGCCCGGGCCGCACCGGGCCTCGCGCTCCCCCGCGCCCCCAGCCGCCTCCGCCGCCGCCCATCGCTGTCGTCCTCTGCTCCGCATCGCCCCGCACTCGCCTCTGCTCCGCAGCGCCGGACCCAGGCACAGCCGCCGCCGCCGCCCCTCGCCGGATCCGGCCTCCCCTTGCCCCGATCCGGCGAGCTCTTCCTCGCCGCCGGCCTCCCGCGCGGGGCCGCGACCGCCGCCGCAACGTCCTCCCGCCTCCCCTCGTCCGAGCGGGAGGAAGACGACGCTGACCGCCCCGCCTTGTGGGCCTCCTCGCGCGTCCCGTGGGCCGGTCCATCTCCAGCGTCTGGCCCGGCCTGCATCGCCCCCTCCTTCTGCCAGCTGGGCCGAAGCCCATGTGGTGAGCCCACCTATCCCGCGCCTTGTGCGTCCAATAGCTATCTTGCGCTCACTAGTTTTCCCAGTAAAATGGCTAAGTCCTTTTTCTGTCATAATTTGTTGCATACTTTGCATGGTTGTAACTTGTTGTGTGTATATCCAAATGATGCAAATAATATGTCAAAATGATCGTGGTGATATGCTCTTCACTTTGTTCCATTGTGGCATGCTTGTTTGAATTCGTCTTGATGCTCTAATCTCTGTTGCAAGAGTGCTATAAGTTTAAAACTACGGTTAACTATAGTTTTGTTGCATGCTTGTGGTGATGATAACTTTGTGCATGTTGGTCCAAATGGAGCATATGATATGTCAAAATGTTCATTGTGAAGTGATCTACATGTTGGTTGCTGTAGCATTCATGTTAGGTGCCATATTGCCATGTTAATCTCTGTTGCAAAAGTGCATTTGGCTGTTAAGTGCTGAAACTTGTTATGAGATGCTGATTTCACTTGATCATTGCTATTGATGTGATTGTCTTCATGCCACATGTTTTTATGTTTTAGAAGCACAATCATATGGTCTTTGTTGTGGTGCAATCCACTTTCCATGATATGCCTTGAGGTGACTTAAACAAGCTTGTAAACATGCCATGTTGATGTTGCTGTTTTATAAGTGAAAAACTGCTAAGTCTGGAATCTGCTAAACCTGATGCTATGTTTGATTGATGCCCCACTCAAATCCATGCATGTTTTAGAGTTCCCAATGATCATGTATTGTTGTCCATGTTATGCTCTATCCATCCATGCCCTTACTTGCTCATATGACCTGTTGTAGCTTATTTATTTCTTGCTCTCAAGTTGATATAAAATTTACCTGTCTGGATTTTATCAGCATGATCAATTTGGTGAAGCTTATTGTTATTGATCCATGCCTCCTATGGAGTTGCTCCAATGGAGTTGTTTGATGTATGTTATGTCTACTACATGTCCATGATCTTTATGTTCTTATTAGAGTTGATATGCTTGTTGTTTTGTGCCTCCGAAGGCAGCATCGTGATGATGTTTTTGCCTTCCCAGATTTTGACCAAGTCTGGATAAATTTATTGCAACTTGCCATGCTTGTTTAATTGTGTTCCAGCAAGTTTTTGGGTGTGTTATAAGTTCATGCTTGTTAAGTATCATGTCTATTTCACATCCATGCTTCTTGTTATCTTGTTTGGGTGCTGTAGCATATAATTACCTTGCTCCAAAGTTGTTATGTGGTTGTTAACTTCATCTTTGTATTGTAACTTGTTTTGCTCGTATCTTTTAACTCGTTGCTTCGTTTTGAGCGTGTCCTATATGAAACTTGTGTGATTTTGCATGTAGAAGCATAATATCATATTGTTTTCATGTTTGGAGTGTGTTTGCTTGATGTTTGGGTGCATCTTGCACTGATGCCATGCTTGTCTTGTTTTGCTCATATCTTCTAGGCCGTAGCTCCGAATTAAACAAACTATATATGAAACTTGACTAGATTTTCATGTAGATCATCATGGTGCATGTTAACTTGCTGTTTAACAACTTTAACTTAAGGTTTGTTCAGATCTGGACTAATTTAGAAATGTGCATATGAGGACTTACCGGATTTGTTATGTGTTGATTCCGGCCTCATTTACACTTGTTGGTATGTGTTGTTCTTGTGTGCTTCATCCCTTGCCATGTTTTGCATCATATAGACTTGTCTTGCATCATACTTGGTTGAGCATCTTGTCATGTTCTTGTGTTGTGTGTTTACCGTGTTGTGTGCTTTCTTCCCGCTAGTTTTTTTCCGTTGCGATCGTGAGGATTCGTTCGACTTCACGTGCTTCGTCTTCAAGGCTTCTCCTTCGTATTCTTCATGGACTCATTCTTCTTCCTTGCGGGGTCTCAGGCAAGATGACCATCACCTTGGATACCTTTACTATCATTGTCATGCTTAGTTGTCTCGATGCTATCGTTATATGTCGCGCTACCCATCATTTATTGTCAGCCTCTCCTTGTTGCCATGAAACCTCTAACCTTTGACACCTTCCTAGCAAAACCGTTGTTTGGCTATGTTACCCGCTTGCTCGGTCCCTCTTATAGCGTTGTTAGTTGCAGGTGAAGATGAAGATTGATCCATGTCGGATCTTGTTGTTGAAATATCACAATATATCTTATATATATTAACACACATATATACTTGGCAATTGGTGGAAGGCTTGGCCTTTTGCTCGGTGTTTTGTTCCACTCATGCCACCTTAGGAGCCGATAAACCGGCATTATGTTTCTTGATTTTGCGTTCCTTACACGGTTGGGTATATGGGGACCCCTTGACAGTTCGCCTTTGAATAAAACTCCTCCAGCAAGGCCCAACATTGGTTTTCAATTTGCCTCATAATAAAAACTTAATTAATTAATTAAATTGCATAGGGGGTCGCGTCCCCGAGGATTCTTTCTACATAGCAGGGCGGCCAGTGCTGATGGTGTTGGTCCCAAATAGAGCACTGTGCGGGACCGCCCCTTGGCAACTTGGGGTATCTGGCTCCTGTACGCTTCGCTCATCCGGTCGTGGCCTGAGACGAGATACGCGCGGCTACTATCAGGGTGTCGGCACGCCGGGAGGTCTTGCTGGACTTGTTTTACCATTGTCGAAATGTCTTGTGCACCGGGATTCCGAGCCTGATCGGATTGTCCCTAAGATAAGGGGTAATATTATTATTACTTCTGCTGATCGTGAGAGCTTGTGATGGGCTAAGTTGGGACACCCCTGCAGGGTTATGATCTTTCGAAAGCCATGCCCGCGGTTATGTGGCAGATTGGAATTTGTTAATGTCCGGTTGTAGAAAACTTGACAGAGGATCCGAAGTAAAACACATAACTGTGTGAGTAACCGTGACTGTCTCTTTTCACTTTGAAAAGAGAACACGGTTGGGTTATGTTTGACTCGTAGGTAGTTCAGGATCTTTAGCGATCACTACTAGATTGCGACCGTTTGCGTAGATGCTCATCTTATTCTTATACTCATAAGTTAGCCACCATATTATGCTTAGCCGCTGCTGCAACCTCACCACTACCCTTTTCCATACCCATAAAGCTTTGCTAGTCTTGATACCCATGGTTATGGGATTGCTGAGTCCTCGTGGCTCACAGATACTACAACACCAGATGCAGGTACCGCTGAGAACAGTGCAGGAGATGGTTCAGAACTTCACTGGGAGCTCGATGAAGAGAGTGGTCGTATGTTTGTGACGTTTTTCGACGATCGGTAGTGGTTCCTACTAGGGGCGATCGGACCTTGTGTTTATGGTACCTTTCTCGTTTGGTTTTCGTCCTTAGTCGGACCCTGTGTTTTGGATGTTGTATGTTATTGTATTCATTGTGTGACGTGGCGAGTGTAAGCCAACTATCTTTTTACTATTTCATCCCTGAAGTTTTTACATGAGTTGTGCAAAGATACCATACTTGAGATCATTCTAGTATGCACTTATGTCTTTAAGTCGTGCCTCGACACGTGGGAGACATAGTCGCATACTGGGCATTACAGTGGGGCGTCGGATGTCCGATCGCTGTCGAGTCGCCTGGCGTCCGTTTCTCTGTGGGCTTCTTCTGGTTGATGGTGCCGGATGTCCGGCCGCTGTAGCTTCGCGACGACTCCATTTGAGGCACTTCACGGTTCGCTTCCGTGTGGACTTGTCCTATGCTTCGAGCATCTCCATGGTCGTCTCCTCGGTTCCTAAGCACATGTAGTGTCTTTGCATTAGGTAGCAACCATGTCTTACATGCGGAAAGGGAAGATTCGGAAAGGAGCGAGTTAACCTTAGATTTAACAACGTATGCTTGAGGTCTCATCGTGTGGACACTTGGGGCTTGGGGAGTAATCATAGTGTACATGGGCACGATCGTCGAATGCTCCGCATCACGTCGGCCTCCTAGCGACGGGCGTCCTCCTCGTGATGACGCGCACCGGTAGTGCCCGGAAGTAGGGATGACAATGGGTACCAATTACCCATGTACCCTGCGGGTAAAAGCCCTATTAGGGTAAGGGTATGGTACAAAAATTTACCCATGGGTATATAAATAGCGAAATCTGAAACCCATCGGGTAGAGCGGGTACGGGTATGGGATCGTATAACCCATACCCACATACCCATGTACCCATATAAAAGTAGACAAGTACGGCCATGTTATCTCTACGCTTTGTCGTGAACTCAAAATGATTTATTTTGATGTTTTGTTATTTACGAGAAGTGATATTGTTTATCAAATGTGTTGTTGTTTAGGATTTGTTGTTCTTTATAAGTATGTGTTGTTGTTATAATGTCTTGTTGTTTATAAAATGTTATTATATGTTGCTTTTTATGACCGAGTTTTTCATGTTGATGCTTTGTAAACATGGGTAATTTTACCCGCGAGTGCCCATCTACCCTGTAGGGTAACGGGTATGGGGAAAAATTGTACCCATTGGCGGGTATGGGAAAGAGTGATGGGTATGCTCAAGGAGGACGGGTAAGGGTATGGGGTGGCTTCACCCGCACCCAAACCTTGCGGGTGCCATCCCTACCCGGAAGGGGCAGGCAAGGATCTTGGCCGCCATCACGGCCAGCCGAGCGGCTACCACCGCCGGACTCACAAGCAAGCGGGGGACGGTAGGGTGTAGTAGTTCGGCGGGAGGCATTTCGACGGTCGTTGAGCCGGCGGTCGTCCGTCCCGCGACGCGCACCATCGCCGGCCGGCGGAGGGGGGCGTGCGACGGGCGGGAGGAGTATGGCTTCTCCAGCGGGCGCTTGGGACGAGGGGTCGCATCGCTAGGGAGGCGCGGCGCCTACATGACGGCTTAGGCGTAAGTGCGGTCGTGGCCAGGGACGGACGGCGGCGCACCGGGATGGTGGGACGGTGCCGGTGGACGAGGGAACGAGGCGGCGCGGGGAGGAGAGACAGTGAGCGGACGACCTAAACCGAGCTATGTCAACCCTGGATCCAGGGGAGCCCAAGCGAGGAAGCGAGGGTCCACTTCGCCCCGTCTCACCCACCGCCACCGGGTCGGGTAAGTCGGCGCGAGGGCCCATTCCAAGTTAACAGTCCAGGGCTAATAGGGCCCCGGGCGACAAGACAGGTTGAGGCATGGCCCAGTAGACCCAACCGCCAGAGGGCCTCCCTGACTCATAGCTCCATACCGGCCGACGAAGCCGTGCCGCCCTAGCCGGCCCAGTCCACACGGAGGGCCCCCTGATGCGGACCTTGACAGTCGATGGGCAGGAAATTGTCGGCGCCGCCGCGGAAGGGCCCCGGCCAGCAGTCGACCGAAGCTCCTCCCCCAGCCGAAAGCCCTCAGACCCTAGCGGCGCCGCCAACCTGCGGGCGTCGGCACCGCCATCCCTGGATAAGAGGACAGCAAGGTGAACCTCCCTCGACACCGCCGCAACAGCCGCCAAAAGCACGCGCACAGGACCCCGCCGCCCATGGCGAGGCTTCGACGCCACGGCGCACTCCAAGAACTCACCAAACACAGGAGGGGTGAGGGAGACCGGCGACTCCACGTGGTCATCTCTGTCTGGCACGTCGTCTTCCACGTCGGCCTAGTGAAACGGCGCCGGCGGCGAGCGCCATGTCGGTCGTCACGAATCCGCAGCGGCGCACCCCAGCCCAGCCACGCGGGGGCACTCGCCAACAGCGCCGGCCATCTCGAGTCTAGGCACCTTAGAGCATCTCCAGCCGTTGGCCTCCCAGGGGGCGCCTAAAATCACCGCCTGGGAGTGAGCCGGCGCAAAAAAAGCCCTGGGGACGAGTTGGTCCCCAGCCACCGGCCCCAGGGCCGGCCCCAGACGCGTCTAATTTTTTTCAAAAGAGAAAACGTTCGGCGAAGTTCGGCTAAACACGTCTAAAATTCGGCAAACTTTAGCATAAATTAGACATGTTCGCAGCTTTTTACATAGCAAATGTATTTAAAAAAGGAACTGGCTGAACGTGGAGTAGTCGCCGTCGTCGCTGCCATCTTCACCGCCGTCATCATCGTCGGCCTTCTCCTCCTTGACGCGGCCGTCCCTTGTGGACCCCTGACCGGCTTCGCCAACGCAGACTAGGGGCGGCGGTGCGTCGTCGTCGTCGTCGTTGTCTTCGATGACGACGACTCCTCTTTCGCCGCGGCCCCGAAGGCGCTGCTCGAACCACCGCATGGTGGCGCGCTGGCACTCCCTCGCCATCTTCAGGGCGTCCTTGCACGCCCATTCCAGGGTCGCGTCGTCGTCGAGCTCCACGTAGCCGTGCTCCGTCTTCACGACGCGGAGACCCGGCTCCGTTTTCACCGGCGTGAGCCCCGGCTCCGTCTTTGGCTTGACGAAGCGCGGAGGAGCCGACGAGGAGGCGCGCCGGCCACCCTCGTTGATGACGATGCCGGCGCTGCGAGTTAGGCGGGGCGCGCCACGGCGTCGGGCAACGGGGGAATTGGCCCTCCCTCGTTGCTGAGCCTCCACCCCGTCGGCCCGGCGCGCATATCCTGCGGCGCCGGGATATTGGCCTCGAACAGGAGCCACGACTCCTGTTCGCGGAGAGAGCTGCGGCCGAAGCTGTTGGCCGCCGCCTCGTCGCCGGGGAAACGTTCGGTCATCGAGAGAGGGAGAGGGAGGGCTCAGCGGTGGCGCACGGGAGAGGGAGAGGGAGGGCTCAGGGACAGCGCACGGGAGAAGTAGAGCTCGGCGGCTAGGGCTGGTGTGGCCACCGGCTTATATAGCCGCGCCCGTGTGTACGCCGCCCGTGAGGAATCAATGGCAAGGCTGACCGACGGCGGCAGCGCGACAGCCTTGGCATTGATTCCCGCGGGAACCGAGGCGATGGGGCGACGAAGCGCCCGTCTCGCTGACTCGGCGGGCCCGTAGCTGTTTCGCGCCAAAACAACTCGCCCCGGCGCCCCCGGGCGCCGGGTTCAGCCTGGATCCACCGACGCTGATTTCGGCGCAGGCCGGCGAAAATCGGGCTCCTGAGGACGCGACTGGGCCGCTTTTTCGACGTCGGCGCGGAAAAATCGCCTGGAGAGGCCTTTCTGGGGGCGCGGCTGGAGATGCTCTTAGCACATAGAAAAGTTATATTCTTGTTCATTACTCCCTCCGTTCCGATTTACTCGTCGTGGTTCACGACAAGTAAATCAGAACGGAGGGAGTAGCTTTTATTGAAGCAAAAGCTAAACCCAAGACATCACCTTAGGCACATAGGTAAATTTTATATTCTTGTTTTTAGATGTCTCCTCATTTGTTTTTATTGTAGCAAAAGCTAAACCCAGGACATCTATAACTTCATTTAACTTGTCTATACGAGCAGGATTTTGTACTACTCTAACGATATGAGGTTCCTTTTCCTTCAACATATAAACATATTCACTCAGCCCCAGGGGCATTACAGATAATTCACAGTCAAATCTGCGGTTTAACAGTTGTTTCAACCACACTGCTTTTGCACAGCTGGAAGTTTACAACGGCTTTGAATTACAGCGGCTTTCTCGTAGCTTACAGGCAGCTTTTTTAGAATCTAGCAGCATTAAAGAGACTTGAATATGTAGAGCTGAGCAGCAATCAGGAGTACCGCTTCAGCAGGAACAACTGAGCAGCAACATAATCAATTAAGGTTTGATTTGTCACCACATCATCAATTTCCTCAGTACAGTTAGCAACAAATTAGTTGAATAGAGCACAGAAAAACACATCCAACGATATAACATGATAATTGACTAGAAATTGTAGAAGCCTGATGGTAAAAAATAATGATATGGAACACAAGCAGGCGGGAATTAGGGAAAATAGCACCAGGTACAATAAAACAATAATTATTGGGTCGGGTACATGTCAGACCATATGATAATTTTACACACAGACGACTTTAATATCTTAGCCATACAAATATACAGAGTAGACCTAGGAGCTGTTCGGTGATCCACTAGCTCCGCCAAATTTGAGGATCTGCGGAGCACCTATTCCCCTGCTCTGGGATTTTTAACTTGCGCTCCGCCAGCTCCCGGAGCGAGAGTGTGGAGCGGAGGAGGGCCGAACAGGCCCCTAATGTCCAGTTGCCACACTGATGTATGTCATGAATCAGGCAGAGAATTCAGCGCTTATATTGAGCGAACAAACAACCAAAGAGAAGATTTTGTAATTGGATGTCACTCTACACTTTACAATTTTACACCCTTCCTGTTGTGCTTTACTTATAGAGTATTCACCATGGTCAATAAATCAAGACAACACTGCTGCCCTGGTATACAGAAACTCTGCTTGCAATATCTGATGCAAAGTACAAAGAGTATTATTGCCTAAAAACAAACACCAAAGTGACCCGCTATATATACAGCTTGAGAATTGCCCCGTGCCACTGTGCCAGGCAGGTAACGAGGAACCGATGACTACTTGAGGTTCATATAGCTTCCACTAAATTATTCATACTTTTTCCAGCACTTAATTATGGCATCATGTTGATGTGCCATCTCTCACAAGAGCCCGAACATCTCATGAAACAAGCAATGCACCACGAGATTAAATCAACAAGCATTTTCACCAGGACAAACCATGCATAACAACACATCTCCGGTCTTGCTTGTTCTAGTCCTGATGTACTGTGGCAAACTCATTCTTTATCTGCACAAGCTTCACAGAACCATCGCCACCACACGAAATGAAACCATTAGTCAAGACATGGATATCTGTTACAGCAGCCTGCAATAAACATGCAGAAGTATTAAAAAGAAAATTATGTCATAAGATGACCAAAAGTCAATAACAAGGTTGTTCAAAAATATCTACTCTATTGATATGGCATACCCTAACAACACCACCATAGCCCCTGGAGGTTGGTTGAAAAAAAGTGTGCCGCTCATGCAACTTCGGCCAATGAAAGACTAGCTGGGAATTTTTAGCATCCCAAAGCTTTACATCTCCATCTTTGCTTCCAGTCAAGAATAAGGTGGTATCTGGAATGGTCGATAGACTGGTGACACTCCCTGGAGATACGAGACAAGTGATAAGACAGAAAATCAACTTTACAAATGCTGAGTGTCATGGCAATGTGAGAGCTTACCTAAATGAGCCTTCGGTATATGCCAAATCATCCCACGGGAGCTACCCCCAGCAGAATTTTTGTGATGCTTACTCTTTCCAGTAGAAACGAACCGGAAATCATGCAATGCCACATCTCCACTTTTCCCACCAGTTACAATCAGCGGTGAGATGGATCCACAACCTATGTTGTTGTCAAACACAGAGAGAGAACGGGCTCCTCCTACAAGATGAAGTCCATGGTCAGCCATCCCTACTATATCCATAGAAAAAGTGCACCTCATAACCTTCAACTATTGCGAGTTCACATTCAACCTTTAATTCGTAAACAGTTTATTTTACCCCCTTGATCCCTTCTCACGTGGTTTGGTGCTGACACGAATGCTGTGTGGCAGACAGAGACAGACAGCCTCCCTCCCATGGCACCATCTCTCTTCTCACTTTCTCCCAGTTGATGTTTCTTGAAAACAAAAACTTTCCCCCAGTTGAGCCTCAAATCCCTAACGCTGGGAGCCCTCCAGTGGCAGCGACCAACGAGTCCCCAAGTAGCGGAACACAGACCTGATGGCCAGCTCCAGGAGTTCAGGGAAGGGGGGTCGTCCTCATTGATCCCGTCACAAGAAGGCGTTGGTATACATGGCTGTCTCGTGCAACTGTGTGATGCTCTCAGGGCATCCAGCCATGCGAACCAAGAGCTTGCAGCAGCAAGTCCATATGCTACAACACAATTGCAGATTGAGATTGGCTCTCTAGACACAGAAGACAAAGCTATGCGAAAAGGGGAGGGAGGGGGTATCACACATTGCATTACATCCTGATGTCTGTTCATACTGGGGCTGCAAAATGATTCTCTTAATGTTTTCACGCTTGAAACAGGCTTTTGCCCCACTTTGTATATAAAGCAACACGGCTAAACCGATACAAGGTGATGAGGAAACCCTTTTAGAAAGCAGGTCAAAGACAAAACAAGAGAACCGGAGTAGCCACACCCACCAGGAAGCAACCTACTCCCTCCGTTCCTAAATATAAGTCTTTGTAGAGATTTCATTATGAACTACATACAGAGCAAAATGAGTGAATCTACACTCTAAAATGCCATCTATATACATCCGTATGTGGTCCATAGTGGAATCTCTACAAAGACTTATATTTAGGAACGGAGGTAGTAGATTACTAACTGGAAATGAAACCGCACCTCCTTGGCAAATCACCGGGCATCGTTGCATCGGACACACCAGGTTGTCGCCAGCGAGGGCCGTCTGCCCTTCGCTCTGGGCCGTGGAGCGCCGATTCTGCCGGCAGACACCGAGGACCGAGAATGGTGACAACAAGATCACGTGTATAAGGTAGGAAGCAAGCGAGACCACCCTACGCCAAAGGAGCTTCGAGAGAGGACCCAAGCTTGCTAGCCGTGATGCGACCTGAAGGTACATGAGCCCCATGGCAAATGCCCCCGAGAGAGTGAAGACGATACGCACAGCCGCCACTGAGACCAAAGATACAGTCAAGGGTTCTGACCCATAGCCCTAGCGCCGGAAGGGGAAGGGGGACCACAACGACGCCCCCAAGAGAGACGCAGCACGCACATGCATTGCCGCAACTGTTGATGGAGCACAGAGCTTTCGCCCAAAGTCTTACCGCGCCACATCGACGTACCCGCTGAAGCACTACCAACATCAGGATCCTCCGCCGCCCCCTCCTTGTCATCCAAATAGCCAAGGAGAGAAGCCATCATTGCCGCAACGTCGCTCACCAGAGAGCCAAACTCGCAGTCCACCATCCAGGGCGACCGGCTCGGCATCCACGAGCCGCAGACCCAAACCCAAACCTAGTAAACGACTAGCACCCACTGGAGGAAAGGGCGGGAAGTGATGTGGAGCATCCCAAGGTCATCCCCATGGACCTACCTTCGTCTCCCCAAGTGCCAAATGGGCCGACGACACATGCATGTGCAAGAGCTCTGAGACCGAGGTGACATCTCTCCTCTCGTAACTCCCTTTCGAATCACATGAGACATGACTACTACCTCAAGTGGAGACACTTTGCATACTCAGGTACCAAGGAACTAGCCATGGAGAAGCTAAGGAGCAAGTACGATCGAAGGAGAGAAGCAAACGCAAAGACGGAGAAGAAATGGAGCAAGACTGGACTTGCCCGGATCATCCGGACCCTCAGCCGAACGATCCGGACCAAGCCCGGACGATCCGGGTAATGTGCCCGAAGACACCCGAAGCCAGCTAGCTGAAACCGGATCGTGGCCCGGATCATCCGGAAGAACGCGGATATCCGGACCAGGACCCGGACAACCGGACCAACCACAGCCCCCTCGACACACCCGGACCGTCCGGACGCCGACCCGGATCATCCGGACCCCCGAAGCCCAGATTATGCGGACCAACACCCGGATCATTCGGACCGTGCCTGCGTGCATGACTTGGGCCGAGGCCCATGTACCTCTACCTACCCCTAGACTATATATACTCCAACTCCGGCCACGTTTTATGGTTAGCATTGTGATAGCTCAAGATTGAGATAGAGCTTTGCTCATCCACTTATCCCTACTCCTATGGAGACCAAAACCTCCTAGGAGAAGATCCCCCAAGTGGATTCAAGACCCCCTTGTGGGGAGATCCTTCAAGGATTCAAGACATCCTTCCTCCAAGGATTGAGATGAACTAGTTCCTCTTTTGCATCCCCCTTTGTTGGATTTGGACCTTTGTTACCTCTTTGTGTATGTGGATCTAGCACATGTGTGATTGGATCTAGTTGATGTGAGTGTTTTCCCCTCGTGTGTTCATCGTGTTCTTCTGGAAATGCCCTCCATTTCGTGAAAGATCGGCCATTAGGGTTCCACCCTACATCAGAAAGGCCTCTCCTTTCCTCACTCGGACTACCCCCAACACATGGCGGCAAGCTGAGCAAGGAACGGCTCCAACCGCTTGGACACCCCAACCATCCCCGCTGGATGAAGGGGTAGTCACGCAGCAGCCACCGACTGCCATCTGCAGCGGTGGCCTCCAGGCCCTAGATGAGGCCCCGCCACCTGTGGAGACCAGATCCGTCCATGGCCCAGCCAGATCTCCCGGCCACCATCCCGCATCGCACAACCCAACAGTGGTCGGGACATCCCGCATCGCACAACCTGACGGTGGTCGGGCAAGGATGCGACAGAGACAACAGCCAGCATCCATCATGCAACAGAGCGAGGCACCGCGGAGAAGGCGGGAGCCAGCCTACAGGCCGCCGGCTAGCCGAGCCGGGCCGGACCAGGACCCGCGCGCCACGAGAGTAGAGGTGGCCGGGGCGAGAAGACATCAGCGATGCCACACTCATGCCACTGGTCGGAGCCACCGCCGCACCAGATCCGAACCATGCTGGTCCACCTCACCTCCAGGCCATCGCCACGCACACACCACACCATGCAGCCTTTGCGCCGCCGCCACGAACACTCGAAGTCACGTCACGTCGCCCCACGCCGAGCGTCGCGTTTCCACTCGGATGCACCGTCCCGTGCTTTCGACCACCGTGGGAAGGAAGGGACGCCCCGCCGCCACTGACAACAACTGGCTTCGCCCGGCAGCACACACCGGTGGCGGCTAGGTTTCCTCCCAGTCTTAATGTCTTCACTAAGCGGATTCTCGCCCACCCTCCAAGCTTGTGACGCTATATATCGTTGTTACATCCTCAACCGCATGAAGGTCTTTTCCCTTTCAAATTCAGCGTTCAGGAACGTATTCTAGGCAAGGGTCAAGCTTATCAGCTTGATCCTTCATAGATGCCATGCGGTAGGCTTGGGCCAAGGGTAAGGAGCTCAACGGTGGCGGAGGACCCAGTAGGGCAAGGGTTGGCAGCTGCCCTACCTTGATTTGTCGAGTGCATGCAATGTACTGTTAGAATTATAATATAAGTCATGTACCCCTCTGTATTTATCCCGTTGTATAAGGGGTTTCCTGCATATGTTCCACACCTGTACATGTATATATATCGGCCTATGGCCTCATGGGAATACAAGTTGCATATTCCTAACATGGTATTAGAGCTAGGTTAATTTTTTTGCACGCTGCAACTCGTGCTATCGATCCCCAGCCGCATGTCTCGTCGCGTCTCCCGATCGAAGCCCCCGACGCTCCTGCCTCGATCCCCAGCGGCTCCCTCCCGATCGGATCTCCCAGCCGGTCCTCCCGATCGGCCTCTCCCAGCGAGCTCGATCTCCAGCCGGCCCCTCCCGATTTCCCGATCGGCCTCTCCCAGCGAGCTCGATCTCCAGCCGGCCCCTCCCGATCTCCTGCTCCCAGCGAGGCTCCCAGCGAGGCTGCAGGCCCCAAGCGACGGGGCCCTGATCTCTTGCTCCCGCCCAATCGGCCCCTCCCGATCCGGCCCTCCCAGCGAGGCTGCAGGCCCCAAGCGACGGGGCCCTGATCTTCTGCTCCCGCTGATCTCTGCCTAAAAAAAAAATGTCTGCTGCATCGGGCTATGTTGCTGTCCCTCGCTGTCCGGTGATCTTTGATGGTACTAACTACACTGAGTTCACTGGCTTCATGCGCATTCACATGCGTGGCATCCGTCTCTGGGGTGTTCTTTCTGGCGAGGTCTGCTGTCCGCCACGTCCGGTTCCTCCGATGGCTCCTATTCCGCCGACTCCACCGGTTCTTCCTACGGATGCTAATCAGGCCGCCAAGGATGCGGCTAAGCTTGCTGATGAGGCTGCTGATCGTGCTTATGATGAGAGGGTTTTGGCTTATGAGGAGGCTCTTCAGACGTATCATGGTGCTCTGTCTGTTTACACCCAGTGGCTTGATGATGATGCTCGTGCTGCAGCTGTTCTCACTGCTAGTGTTCTGCCCCAGTTTGCTTCTGAGTTTCTGGGTCTTCCTACTGTCTTTGAGATGTGGACCCGTCTTCGTCAGCGCTATGAGCCCTCTGGTGATGCCCTGTACCTTTCTGTGGTTTGTCAGGAGCATGCTCTTCAGCAGGGTGACTCTACTATTGATGACTTCTATGCACAGAGTTCTGCTATCTGGCGCCAGCTTGATTCTCTCCGCAGTGCTGGTTGTCGTACTTGTCCCTGTTGTCAGGCTGTCCAGGCCAATTTGGAGTTCCATCGCGTCTACGAGTTCCTGTCTAGGCTTCGTAAGGACTTTGAGCCCCGGCGTGCTCAGTTGTTTGCTCGTGGCCGTATTTCTCTCATGGAGGCTCTTTCTGAGATTTGTGCTGAGGAGACTCGCTTACGTGGTGCTGGTTTGCTGGAGGTTCCCTCAGTGCTCGCTACTCGGTCTTCTTCCACGCCACCCGCTGCACCGACCCCTTCTCGTTCAAGTGCTCCGCCACTCTTGCCCACTCCTTCTGAAGGCTCAGGTCGTCCCCGTCCACATTATGACTACTGCAACAATGATGGTCATATTGAGTCCCAGTGCTACAAGAAGAGGAAACACCTGCGCAAGGCGCGATCATCATCTTCAGGGACTTCGTCCTCTACCTCGACAGCTTCAACCATTGCTTTGACTGAGCAGGATATTCTGAGACTTAAGCGTCTGCTCGCGGCTTCAGGTTCTTCCTCGACGGGTACTGCTGGTTCTGTGACTGATGCTTCCCGCCCTGAGCAACCGCCCTCTACACAGTCAGGTACATCCCCATGGGTTCTGGATTCTGGAGCTTCTTTTCATATGTCTTCTCATTCTTCCACTTTGTCCTCTCTTCGATTGCTGGATTCTCCTGTTCATGTCTTCACTGCTGATGGTACTCCACTTTCTGTTGCTAGTAGAGGCAATCTTTCCACTCCTTATTATGTTCCTGATGTTGCTCATGTTCCTCGACTTACCATGAATCTGTTTTCTGCTGGTCAGCTTACTGATTCTGGTTGTCGCATCATCCTTTGACGCTGACTCTTGTTCTGTCCAGGACCGTCGCACGCACACTCTGGTTGGGGCTGGCCCTCGCCGCCGTGATTCTCAGGGTCGTTGGGAGTTGGACTGGCTTCATGTTCCTTCCGCTGCCACCACCATCGCCAGTTCTTACGCTTCTGTCGCCTCCGTTACTGGTTCCTTCCAGCAATGGCATCATCGACTTGGTCATCTGTGTGGTTCTCGGTTGTCTTCTTTAGTTCGTCGAGGTCTTCTGGGGTCTGTCTCAGGAGATGTCTCTTTAGAGTGTCAGGGTTGTCGTCTTGGCAAGCAGATTCAGTTACCATATTCACATAGTGAGTCAGTGTCTAAGCGTCCTTTCGATTTAGTTCATTCTGATGTATGGGGTCCGGCCCCTTTCGCTTCGAAAGGTGGTCATAAATACTATATTATTTTCATAGATGATTTCTCTCGTTACACATGGCTTTATTTAATGACTTCTCGTTCTGAGGTGTTGTCTATTTATAAGCGTTTTGCTGCCATGGTTCATACTCAGTTCTCTTCACCCATTCGTGTTTTTCGTGCTGACTCCGCTGGCGAGTATATCTCTAAGATGTTGCGTGGTGTTCTTGCTGAGCAAGGGACTCTCTCTCATTTCTCTTGTCCTGGTGCTCATGCTCAGAATGGTGTGGCTGAGCGAAAGCATCGACATCTTCTTGAGACGGCTCGTGCATTGATGATTGCTGCCTCTCTCCCGCCTCATTTTTGGGCTGAGGCAGTCTCCACATCCACCTATCTTATCAATATACAGCCTTCCGCTGCTCTACAGGGTGGTGTTCCTTTCGAGCGACTTTTTAATCGTTCTCCCGATTATTCGATGCTTCGCTTGTTTGGTTGTGTTTGCTATGTTCTTCTTGCCCCTCGCGAACGCACCAAACTGACCGCTCAGTCTGTTGAGTGTGTCTTCTTAGGCTACAGTGATGAGCATAAGGGCTATCGTTGTTGGGATCCTATCGGTCGTCGGATGCGTATCTCTCGAGACGTGACTTTTGATGAGTCTCGTCCCTTCTACCCACGCCCATCTTCCTCGACTTTTTCAGTGCAGGATATCTCTTTCCTCACTTTTCCTGACTCACCTATCACCCCCGTCGAGCCTGTACCTCTCCGTTCCACTTCCTCTCCTTTTCCACCTCTAGTTGATTTGCGGTCACCATCCTCCCCGGTCTCCTCGCCTAGCATGTCACTGGGTTCTCCACCTTCATCTCCGGTGACTTCCTCCCCGGTCTCCTCTCCTAGCATGTCACCGGATTCTACACCTTCATCTCCGGTGACTTCTTCGTCGCCACCCCCCGATTCTACCTTGACGATTCTTCCTCCTATTATTCCATCTTTTCCTCAGCATTACACTCGTCGTCCACGACATGTCGATGCCTCTGCGGATAAGTCGTCATCTTCCTCTCAGCCTACTTATGACTTGCGTTCTCGTCCTCGTCCGCCTGTTGATCGCTTTGGATTTCCCACCGCTGGTGCTGCTGTTCTTGAGCCGACTTCTTAACGTCAGGCTGTTGTTCATCTTGAATGGCAGTTTGCGATGGCAGAGAAGATTGTTGCTCTTGAACGCATTGGTACCTGGGATCTTGTTTCTCTTCCTCCCGGAGTCCGTCCGATCACTTGTAAGTGGGTCTACAAGGTTAAGACTCGCTCCAATGGTTCTCTTGAGCGTCACAAAGCTCGTCTTGTGGCTCGTGGTTTTCAGCAGGAGCATGGTCGTGATTATGATGAGACTTTTGCTCCTGTGGCCCATATGACCACTGTTCGTACACTTCTTGCCGTTGCCTCTGCACGCCACTGGTCTATATCTCAGCTTGATGTTAAGAATGCCTTTCTTAATGGTGAGCTGCGTGAGGAGGTGTACATGCAGCCACCACCTGGGTATTCTGTTCCTGATGGCATGGTATGTCGTCTTCGTCGCTCTCTTTATGGCCTTAAGCAAGCCCCCCGCGCCTGGTTTGAGCGCTTTGCCTCTGTAATCACTGCTGCTGGTTTTTCAGCAAGTGCTCATGATCCAGCATTGTTCATTCACCTTTCTCCTTGTGGTCGGACTCTTCTTCTTCTCTATGTTGATGACATGATCATCACGGGGGATGACCCCGAGTATATTGCCTTTGTAAAGGCCCGTCTTAGTGAGCAGTTTCTTATGTCTGATCTTGGACCTCTTCGCTACTTTCTTGGGATTGAAGTCTCTTCTACCTTTGATGGCTTTTTTATATCCCACGAAAAGTATATCCAGGATCTTCTTGCTCGTGCTGCTATTACTGACGAGCGCGTTGTTGAGACTCCTATGGAGCTCAATGTTCACCTCCGTGCTACTGATGGTGATCCTCTCCCTGACCCGACGCGTTATCGTCATCTTGTTGGCAGTCTTGTCTATCTAGCTGTCACTCGTCCGGACATCTCTTATCCGGTTCATATTCTGAGTCAGTTTGTCTCTGCTCCCACATCGGTTCACTATAGTCATCTCCTTCGTGTTCTCCGATATATTCGAGGCACGATCTCTCACCGTCTATTCTTTCCTCGCTCCAGTTCTTTACAGCTTCAGGCCTATTCGGATGCTACGTGGGCTAGTGATCCTTCAAATCGCCGTTCACTTTCTGCTTACTGTGTTTTTCTTGGTGGTTCTCTCATTGCCTGGAAGACGAAGAAACAGCTTGCAGTTTCCCGTTCGAGTGCCGAGGCTGAGTTGCGAGCAATGGCTCTTTTGACGGCAGAGGTGACTTGGTTACGGTGGTTACTTCAGGATTTTGGTGTTTCTGTCACTACACCGACTCTGCTCTTATCTGACAGTACAGGTGCTATCAGCATTGTGCGCGATCCTGTGAAGCATGAGCTCACCAAGCATATTGGTGTTGATGCTTTCTATGTGCGCGCTGGTGTGCAGGATCAGGTTATTGCTCTTCAGTATGTGCCTTCCGAGTTACAGTTGGCGGATTTCCTGACGAAGGCCCAGACTAGAGCACAACATGGCTTTTATCTCTCCAAACTCAGTGTTGTTCATCCACCATGAGTTTGAGGGGGGGGGGGGTAGAGTTATAATATAAGTCATGTACCCCTTTGTATTTATCCTGTTGTATAAGGGGTTTCCTGCATATGTTCCACACATGTACATGTATATATATCGGCCTATGGCGTCATGGGAATACAAGTTGCATATTCCTAACATGTACAAGGCGTCTCATCGGCGCGACGGCATTGCCGGTGGCGAGTGAACAAAACCCGCCCTGCCTCAACTTCTGCCCGTCCTCCGCCACTAGAGCTCCAGCTCTCTTCTCGAACAGGTGCATGGACAGCCCCCTGCCCAGCCCCTGTGCCAGCTTCTGGTGAGTTCTTGGCAGACAAGCGCCACCCTTCAGACTGCATGTCTGCCCTGTCTCCTGTGTACTCCCAAGGGTGGCATGTGTCGACCAAAGTGATTGTTGGAAATGGCAAGAGCACAATAATTTGATCGAATCAATGGTTGACCTCTCCCTTGAGCTGGAAAACAAATTTGCCTGCCATTAGACAGAGTCCGGTGCGTATTCCACCAAATCCGCTTACCAGGTCTTCTTCCTGAGGAAGATAGAAGCGCCTCTGTAGCTGCAAAACTAGCGGGTGATGATTTTGTGGACTGGTGGCAACAAGCGTGCCACAGCTAGGAAGGGCACGTCCTCGATCACCATGTTGGTGGCATGGTGCATCTGGAAGCGTGGTTAACGTGGTCATCTTTGACAACACAGCTCAGCATAGCCCGCCTCCTTGACACTATCAAAGCAGAGACTAGGCAATGGGCAACGGCAGGTGCGAGGGGTCTTGCCGTGTTGCTACCGTTGGGGGCTGTACCTACCGTTTATTGGCGGGGTGTTGTAATTAGGAGTGTCGCCCATCTTTGCGCCCTAGGGTTATTGAAGCAGCACAAGGTTGTGGAGGAACAATTCCATCTTGCTGCTACAAAGTGTACAACACTAGTGTTTAAGGAACTATTTCAACATGTTGCGCCAGATATCACTCTAGAGGAGAAAATAGGCCCACATGGCAGCAAGAATTCAATCCAAAACTCCTAAAGCACAAGATCTCTACTTTTATAAAAAAAACACAATTGATGATGATGGTGTGCCTGCCATCTAACGTTTTGGACCGTTTGATCTTCATCTAACGCTTCCAAGGCAGGCAATCACATTTTTGCAAGAAGAACCCTCCACTCCACCTATATCTTCAGGAAACCCCATAGGCTCTCCGCCGGAGCAGTCCAGGCCGATCCATCCCACCTCTCCAATCAGCGAGAATCCTCTGGAAAGAAAACGAACCAGCTCAAGAAACCCCATAGATCCGACGAGGGGCGTGGCCGCTGCTGGCGCCGTCCGCCCCCATCGCCTCTCCAGCCTCTCCTCTTCCGCAACAGCACACCACCACTGTAACACCCCGGATGTAACAATTCCATTTATGGCAATATATGCAACGTTGACTTCATCAATTCCATTCTGGGCTCTTTCTTCATTTCGGGTTTCTTCGTTTTTTCGCGTGCGTGTGTGCATATCATCCATGTCATGTCATCATGTGCATTGCATTGCATTCGTGTTGTCACTTGCACCCGGTCATGCTCGTCTCTTCCCGTTGTCCGTTTCGAGTTCCGACACTCACACACGTGCCCGTGGCACCTCCGAGTCCTTCTTTCATGTGTGGCCGTGAAACGTTCCCGGAATGAGGTGAGACTTGTCGTGCGTTGTTGTTTTAGTACGTGGAGACCGTCTGTCAAGTTTCGTCGCGTTTGGAGATCGTTTGGTAATCCAACGGTTAACCTCGTGGGCTAAAAGCTCCTCTTCCTTTTGGCCCAAGACCCCCTCCACAACAGCCTACTAACCCAGCACAACCACTCCCATCCTCTCGGTCGTCGGATCGTGATCGTGTGGACGAAAACCACCCTCATTTGGACATTCCTAGCTCCCTATGCCTATAAAAACGTCCACCCCCTCCATTTGGGACGAAACCCTAGCCTCATCCTAGCTCCAGCCCCGCCTCGGAATCCGCATCGGGCGGACGTGTCCGCTCCGCGCCGGACGAAACCCCGCCGCCGCCCGCAGCCAGTGGCGTCGCGCCACGTGGCCCGCCGCCGTCCGTTTCCACCCGCGCCGACCGGGCCCGCCGAGCCCGCGGGAGGCCCGCCCGGCCCGAGATCTTCGCCCGCGCCCCCGCGCCTCCTTCCCCGCCGCCAGGCCGCCGCCGCACCATCGCCGCAGGCCGCCTCCGCTCGAGCTCCACCGCCGCAAATCCACGCCGCCGCACGCCCTCGCCGGCCCCCCGCCAAGCACCGCCGAATGGATCCGCCCGTCCCAGGAGCTCTTCGTCCGTCGATCCAAACGTTCCCGCCGGGTCTCTCCGTCCCGGGACATCCCCGTCCCGGGTTGACTTTTCGGGAGGTATAAATCCCACTAAGTCCCCGAATCTGTTAATTTTATTGCCTCCTTCTCCATGCAATATCTTTGTGCTCCGTGCTCCGTTTCGCGCATATAATATGTCGAAATGTTCGTCTCGTCGTGCTCTACATGTTAGCATCAACTTCATGCATGTTACAGTTCATCTAGTTGACTTAAACTTCGTGGCAAGAGTGCTTCGTGATGAAACTGTTTCAGCACTTGTTGTCTGTGTAAATTTGTTGGCATGTTCACGAGCTAGTAACTTTGTGCATGTTGGTCCGAATGAAGTGAATGATATGTCCAGATCTTCATTGTGAAGTGCTCTACATGATGGTTGCTGTAGTATTCATGATAGGTGTCATATTGCCATGTTTATCTCTGTTGCAAAAGTGCATTTGGCTGATAAGTTTCTGCACTTGTTATGAGATGATGTTTTGTCTTGCTTGTGCATATTAATCCATGTGTCATATGAGCTAGGTGTCAACATGAGTTGCTCTTTGGAATGTGCTCTACGTGATAGATTCATTTTCATGCCATGATATGTCTTGAGATGAGTGCAACAAGCTTGTTAACATGTCATCATGATGTTAAATTTCTGTTAAGTGTGAATCTGTTAATTTTCATGCCATGTTTCCATGTCGCCACCGTCATTGTTGTGCATGTTTAGAGTTGTCCAGTGGGTGTTCCTTGATGTATATGTTATGCTCTAGCTATACATGCTCTTGTTTGCCATGATGCCATGTTGTAGCTTGTACTTATGAGGCCCTCAAGTTGCTATAAAATGTTCCTGACAGCATGCCCAGATTTTGCTAAGTCTGGATAAACTTTTGCACTTTTGCCATGGTGTTTGGGACAAGTTCTAGTATGTTGTAGAAGTAGCCATGTGGTTATTCTTGAAGAGCATGTAATGTATGTTATTGACATGCCTTTTGCTTGCATGATGGCTTGCTGTAACTTGTTGTTTTCATGCTCCCAAGTGGCTATAAAATGTATCTGTCAGCATGTTATCAACAAGTTCAGTTTTGCCACGAGTATAGCTAGTGTTCTATGCATCCTATGAGCATGTTCTTGCCATGAGTAGCTTCTCAAATATGTCTTCTTGCTGTTGGTTATCTTAACTTGTCATGTTATGCTTTGAGTTGAGTTGCACAAGCCTGCAAACATGCCTACTCGTTGTAATTTTTGCCATGCCTTGTAATTTTTCACTTAAGTCTGAGAATTCTGTAAATTTATTGCAACTTGCCATGCTTGTTTAATTGTGTTCCAGCAAGGTTTTGGGTGTGCTCTAAGTTCATGCTTGTTAAATATCATGTCTATTTCACATCCATGTCTTTTGTCTCCATGTTTGGGTGCTGTAGCATAATTATTTCTTGCTCCTAAGATGCCATGTTGCTGTAAACTGCAGTTTTGCTTGAATCTTGTTTTGCTTGTCATTTGCAAACCGTGCATCCGTTTTCGGTGATCTTTATATCGATTTCAACCGAAATCTTCCCCTCTGTCCAATGACTTGCTTGGTTGCCCAAGATGAAGTCATTTCCATCATCTTCTCCTTAGGCTCAAGAGCTTCCTCATGCATACGCACATCATACTTGCATCCCCTGACATGTGTTGCATCATGTTGATTGTGCATTGCACCGTGTTTGATATTGTGCTGTTGTTGTGTTCTTGTGTTGGGTAGAGCCGGGAGCCGAGTCGGAGTTCGAGGTTCCTTACGAGGCTGAGTTTAAGGAGCATTACGATCCCTCCGTGGAATCAACAGGCAATATGACCATTCCCAGATATCAATTCTATCTTTGCCTATGCTAGATGTCTCGCTCTTTAGATATTGCCTCCATGCCTATTCCTGTTTGTCAGCCCTCCTATTGTTGCCATGAAACACTCTAACCACCCTCCTAGCAAACCGTTGTTTGGCTAAGTACGCATCGCTCAGCCCCTCTTATAGCGTTGTTAGTTGCAGGTGAAGATTTGAAGATTGCTCCATGATGAACTTGTTATTGGGATATCACAATATATATACCTGTTGAAATAATTCACCTATATATTGGTAATGGGTGGAAGGCTAAGCCTTTCTGCTTGGTGTTTTGTTCCACTCATGCCACCCTAGGAATCGGTAAACCGGTGTTATGTTCCTTGATTTTGCGTTCCTAACACGGTTGGGGTTTATGGGCCCCCCTTGATAATTCGCTCAGTGCTAAAGCTTTTCCAGCAAGGCCCAACATTGGTTTTACATCTGCCTAATAACTAAAACTTGCATAGGGTGTTGCAAACCCGAGTTCTTAATTAACAACCCGGGCCGGTGCTCCTCATGAGTGTTGGTCCAAACTGGGCAGACTGTGGGGCCACCACGGGGAAACCCGAGGTCTGGTATACACCTGTAGGATGTCCCATCCGGTCGTGGCCTGAGACGAGATACGCGCGGCTACTATCAGGGTGTCGGCACGCCGGGAGGTCTTGCTAGATTAGTTTTACCTTTGTCGAAATATCTTGAGCACGAGATTCCGAGAATACTCAGGTCTTCCCACTTTGGAGTTGCGACTCCGCAGATGTGAGCTTGTGATGGGCTAAGTTGGGACACCCCTGCAGGGTTTGATCTTTCGAAAGCCGTGCCCGCGGTTATGTGGCAGATGGGAATTTGTTAATATCCAGTTGTAGATAACTTGACACCTTATTCATGAATACACTACCTGCGTGAGTAACCGTGATGGTCTCTTTCCGAAGGGCTTCGAGAAGTGAACACGGTGGAGTTATGTTTGATCGTGAGTAGTTAGGATCACTTCTTGATCAACTTGGCGATCGTGGCACTTGTTCTCTTCTCGCTCTAAACTCGTAAGCTAGTGCTTAGTGCTTGCTGCAACCCTTGTTATAGCCTTTACCTCACCTAAGGTTTTGGTAGTTTTTGATACCCGGGAACGGGATTGCTGAGTCCTCTGTGGCTCACAGATCCAACACACACCAGATGCAGGTACCGTCGAGAACTATGCAGGAGATGGATCAGAGCTTTATTGGGAGTTCGACGAAGAGCGTGGACGTTACTATGTGTCTTATCCCGACGAACAGTAGTGGTTCTTACTAGGAGGATCCGGGCTTGTGTTATTTATGGTATCTTTTCGTTTGAATTTCGTCCGTAGTCGCACCCTGATGTTATTTGGATGATGTATGTTATTGTATTTCATTGTGTGACGTGGCGAGTGTAAGCCAACTATCATTTCACTTTCATCCCTGAATTTTATATGAGATGTGCAAAGATACCATACTTGAGACCATTCTAGTATGTGTTTATGTCCTTAAGTCGTGCCTCGACACGTGGGGGACATAGCCGCATACTGGGCATAACAACCACCTCCGCTATCCATTCCTCTTCGCCGTCTCCTTCGCCCCTCACCCATTTCCTTCGGCACCAACCACCGCAAGCACGTCGCCGGTGCCGTCTGTTTCCCGATGCCTCTCCTATCGCCGCAGCATCCCCGGCACCCACCACTGCTCCTCCTTGAGCCTCCTCCGCCCCTCCCCTGTCTCGGAGATGGCCTGATCTGGTGTAGTGGTTGACGGGGAGCTACTAATACTATGTTCTGCTCTGTTCATACCTGCAGCAATGCTTCCACGTCCTGTCTGCAGTTACAGGTGCGTCAATCTCCATCATCTCCATTGTTTTCGTCAGGTTCTTACCCGTGTGAGTCGCGTGTGTTGCTCTTGCATTCAAGAATTTTTGGTAAGCTATGCCATTCTTTCCCATTACTCAGATCTTCCTTGCCTTGTCCTTTAACACAGCCATGATTCATTCGGTGTTTTGACTTCTGAGTTGTGTTGTGAGATTAATTTGGTGCAGATTACAATTTCAATGGAGGATGAATGGTTTTTCAGATTAAGTGGAGAATAAATAATTCTTTAGAATACTTTTGTTCTGGTACAAATATATGACGTGGGTCGGATGGTAGATTGATTAAAACCTTTGTAAACAGTATACATTGAGAATTGCTATATCAATTATTCTTTCCTGCGAGTTGAAATAAAATCCTTGTAGTTATGAGCCTGGAAACGGCTTGCTCGTTTTTATTAATTTAGTTTTTCAAGTTCTCGGATAAAATGTTCGGAAACATGTTCGTGTTATCTCAAAAGCTAAGAAGTTGTGAGTGATGCCTACATGTATGAAGAAATAGGTGGATCATTTGTCCCTCTAACAAACAGGGTCATGTCAGATATTGAGATGATCCTTGATCAAGATATATAAACCACTAGCAGATACTGAAACTAATGTTTGAGTTGTCCCTCTTAACAAACAGGGTAATGTCAGACTATAAAATTCTGAAACCAATATTTCACCTAGCGGTGCCTTTGGCAGACAGCAATACCTGCACGTAGGAAACCTCACTTGTCTTGAGATGTATTGAATCTTATAGTAATGTAGGTAGCCAAAGCCAGCTCGAATCACTGGATTGATAGATGGATTAGCAAGACACGCATATATGAAAGCTGATTGGATAGCCACTGGAAGGTAATTAAGGTGCCTTACATTCATATTTCTTCAACTCACGTTGGTTACAAGCTATGTTTATATTTCTTCAACTCACTTATGATTACAAGCAAGGAGCCACATGCATTTGTATACGCCTATACGCAAAGAGCTACAGTGTGCTTTCGTATTCTTCCGTATTAGCTCTGTTTATTTCTCATGGAGTGGCTGACCTATGTAGTGTTGTAAAATACTCCCTCCGTCCCAAAATTCTTGTCTTAAATTTGTCCATAGATGAATGTATCTACTCATGTTTTAGTGTTAGATACATCCGGATTTACACAAATCAAAGACAAGAATTTTGGGACGGAGGGAGTACAAACTACCGGGCAAGCTAACATATTGCCATCTGCCAGTATTTCCCTTCATCTTATAAAACTGGAATGCTGAAGAACTGTCATGCAAGCATATTGGCATCAGACTTCAGGTGAGACTTCAGTTTACATCATCAAAGTGCTATTGCTCCTAAGATAGTTAAGTAGATTACTTGAAATTGGAAGAAATTGCTTTATGGAAACTCTACGTGTGATATACTAATTAATAAACAGGTACATAAGTTCATTCACGAGTTCGCCATCAATTTACTATGGTTGTCTTAAGTCATGGGCTACTAATGATATATAAATCTAGAGGTTGAACTCCTATTATACGCTGACTGCTGTCGATTTTCAAGAGAATAACGAGGCATGCTACCTGCTCTATTCTTCCGTGCATAACTACATATGAAGTTGTACCTTATTATCTACAGTTTAAAAAAAGCATTCTTTCTTTTTCATTTCTCATCACACTGATGTATACACTGTAATTATGTTGCAACCGATTGCGTCAAAGCGAGCCACTGAATTGGGCCAATGGATAGAAACACATAATTATGTATCTGGGCTCAGCTGGGAGGTACCACATCGCGACGTACTCTTGATGACGTGTTTTTTGTATTGAGCGCCGTATGCTTCATGAGGTGATTGATTTTAAGAATAAAGAAAAAACATCCATGTGCAAAGGACATATATGGTCCAAGCTATTATGTGGATTAGCTAAGGATAGGGTAGGAAGAGAAAGTAGAAATTGAAGAAATAGTGGCAAATAAACGAAAGAAGACGATCAGATATTCTGATGATACGTTGTTTTTTTGAAAATTGTCATGATTATGTGTCCTTGTGATTGCAATGTTTTAGCCAAAGTTCTTTTATTCATGCATCACTTCTATTTTGCATAGATGGCCGAAAACACATATATTTGTAAGCTAAAGCTGTAAAACAAATCCCCCCCCCCCCCTAACAAACATAAGCACCATATTCAAATCCACATTGTATCTCTTTAGGAATGGCGGCACCTCTAAGTTTTTTTTCCCGTGGCAACGCGCGGGCATCCAACTAGTCTAGTCCAAGATCTTAGATAAGAACACCAAGTTCTATTATGGGTACATAGGCTGAGTTACAAACTAGAGGTGAGACCACTATTTATAGGGCTTTGGGAAGGCATCACATCTCAACTTCTACTTATAGCTAGAAGACTCTAGAAAACATTATTAAGGTTCAGCTTCTACTCATAGCTAGAAGACTTTAGAAACATTATCTATAGGATAAGAAAGCAAATGCAACCTATGAATTAAGGACAAACTTATCTAGAATGGAGTAGAAGTGCGTAGAATAACTCAAAACAAATTTGACTTCTGATTTCTGTATTATTCCTCATCATCCATGACGCCACCTCCATGTCCCGGGCCTTCCTTCCCAGCGGTGGCGTGCCCTCGGTGCATCCACTCACCAACAGCACGTACGGTACCCCCTTCTCCAGCGGGGTAATCGCCACCGTACCCGTCGGCGGACCTTCACTCGCTCGGCAGATTGCCCACCTACACCCCCCCCCCTAGCTTTCCTGGCTTTCGCGGCCTACCTGCTACCTGTCATCGCA
>LR738711.1:395193016-395212945 GCA_902687465.1 Secale cereale | reverse complement strand
CCAGTCCCGCCTCCCTTCCGCCGTGCCGCAGCTCCCCCGCGCAGTCCCTCCTCCCTTCCCCCGCGAAGTTCAAGGAATCCGCCTTCCGCTGCGCTATAGCTCCCCCGCGAAGCTCAAGGAATGCCTTTTCCACTTCGTTAAGTCCCTCGCCGTCGCTTTCCTCGAGTCCTCGTTGTAGCCATGGCGAGCTCCTCCCTGCTGCCTCGGCTTGCGGACGATCCTCCTTCCTTCTCCATGGCAAGCTCCTCCTTGCTGCCTCCTTCCTTTCTGCCATCGAGCATGCCATGTTGGCGGCCAGATCCGCGCCTGCTCGTCAAGGTTGGACCTTGGTGAGTGCCGACCCCACGCCAGCGCCGGCCCGACCAACCTTGCTGCGTGCACTGCAGTTCAGGGTTCAGAAAACTTCACTGCACTTGCCAACGGTTCAGGGTTCAGAAACTTCAGACTTGCTTCTGCAGGGACTGGATGTATCTTAACTTGACTGCAATGCACTGCACTTGTGCAAGTTTTTTATGCATCTTGATAATCTTGATGTACTGTATTATTGACTGCTAAAGATAGATGTCAGACTTTTCTATGCATAGAGATAAATGTCAGATAAATGGCCTGCTAATTTTCTATGCATGTACTCCCATGGCCTCCTAATTTTCTATGCAGATCAAGATGCTAAAGATAATCTTGATGTATTATTGACATTTTGATCTCTGGATGCTGTTAAAGATTATCAAGAATGCTGGTTTGACATTTGGATCTCTGAATGATGTTAAAGATTATCAAGATGCACATTATCAAGAATGCTAGTTTGACATTTTGATCTCTGAATGCTAGTCTGGCCCATCGACGACGACGGCTCCTCGTGCTCATCGACCTCATGCACAACAGCACAAGTGCTCTGCAAGTCTGCATTGGGCAAAAATTTTGATATTTACTGTCAAGTTTGATCTTTACTGTGACAAAATGAACATTGGTTACTGTATGGTGCCCAAGTACTGTCAATTCTGTTTTTAGACCGTGTACGGTGGCCAACTACTGAAGTCAAAATTCACTAAGCTTGCGGGTACAGCAAGTTACAGTAGTGTTAATTTCTGAATAATTGTTTACAGTAAGCAGAATTGGTTAAGTCTGATTTGTACTGTAAGTACTGTCAAGTCTGATTTGTCAATAAAAACCAGTAACTTTGATTGGCTCATTTTCATGGACAGAATATATTTGGAGTATGTGCTCATGGACACCCCCCTACCTACTCAAGAGATGATTGATCTTGCCTCTAGGGATTGACCCATTTAGGAGTAGTTTGTCATTTTAAACACAAGTTGATCCAAGTTTAAAAAATTGACAGATTTGGACTCAAGTTTAAAAAAATGGACAAATTGATCCAAGTAATTCAAATAAACCCAAATAAATTCAAATGAATCCAAATAAAATCAAATGAATCAAATAAATCATTTCTAGAAAGGCTGCCATGGCACCATTCTAGAAATAAGTGCATAAAAAGGGCAACCCGGTGCATGTAGCTCCCGCTTGCGCAGGGTCCAGGGAAGGGTCCGACAACTTTGGGTCTATAGTGCATAGTGTCCAAATACTCATGTGATTTCAAACTTGTGGCCAAACTGTTGTGCATCATGTTTTTAGTAACGAGCTCAAGTTCTTAACACAAACTTGCTTAGATTTGGTTTTCAGTAAGGATCCCAAGTTCTCAATTATGACAACATTTGGTTTTTAGTGAGTCAAAATATTGCAGAGCTTTCTGATGATCATTGTCACTGACTCTAAATTTATGTTCAACACTTGAAGTAATTATGCAAAGTTTGAGAAGTTTGGGACTGGTCTTGTAGTGCCAAGTTTTGAACACTGACTTTATTTACTCTGAACACTGAGCATCAGAGTAGATTAATTACAGGAGTTATACTGCATGATTCTAGCATGGTTTTGCATCAGAGCATCAGAATGATTTTGCATCAGAATAATTACAAGAGTTATACTGCATGATTTTGCATCGGAGCATCAGAATGATTTTGCATCATTCTGAAATTTCAAGTTGAATCAGAGCATCAGAATGATTTTGCATCAGAGCATCAGACTAAGTGTTCAGAATTTTCCAACAAACTTTACTCAATTTGAATTTCAATTTCAGTACATATTTCTGCATTGTCTGTTTGTACACTTAGCTACAGTCAATGCTTAAGCTACAGTCTCTGCATTTATCTGTTTGTACACTGAATCAAATTAGATACAGTCTCTGCATTTGTCTGTTTGTACACTGAATCAAGCTACCATCAAATTTCTCTTACTCTATCAAATTACTCTTGGCTGTAGCTCTCAGACAAAATTAAGTGAATCAGAATTACTCTTGCAAATAAATTTCTCAGACAAAATTAAGCGAATCAGAATGAAGTAATGCTCTAACAGTTTGCATCAGGTTGTGCTTCTTCCTGGGTGTACACTGATTATTCCTGATCCACTCGATTCAGTGTTCAAATTATCTGAGTTTAATGAGCATTAATTGAACACACCTCTCAATTTCCTGACCCACTGCTCAATTTCACATGAATGATACACTTTGCAGCAGAGGCAGCAGAGGAGGCAGGAGGAAGTCATTGAGTAGTACCAGCAGAGGCAGCAGAGGAGGCGGGAAGAAGTCGAGGTCGGTCAATTAGAAGCAGAGGCAGCAACGGAGGTGGGAGGCGGTACTGGTCCTGCGAGCAGGTGGGTGGTGGCGGCCAGAGGGAGCGCGCCGATGGAGGAAGCGCACTGGCCAGAGGAAGCGCACCAGCGGGAGCTCGGGGCGCGACTCCTGTACGCCATCTCTTCAACGGGTGGCATCACCTGTGCCGCACGGAGGAGAGATGGAGGCTGGCGCCGGAATAGGAGATGGAGGCCGGCGGTGGGGGCTCCGGTGAGGCGGCGGAAGCCGTACGCGTTATGCAGGGGTGATGCAGGTGAGCAGCAGCGGCGCAGGTGGGCGGCGGAGCTAGTCCTGCGAGCTGGGCCGGCAGTAGCGCGCGAAGACTGACGGCGGCTCCGCTTGGGGAAGCTTTCGACGATGCCGACGGGGAAGAAGGAAGGTGGAGGCAGCGTGATTTGCACGAGAATTAAATCTCTGAGGGGGTTTTTTGCAAAAAGACAAAAATTGAACTACGGCCGGACAAGCTTTTTCGGACGGAGGGAGTACTCATTAATTGCAGTCTAAGGAGATCATAGAGATAAAAGCATCATCAAGAACATGTTTTCAGCATCATCTGTAAAAAATCCTAGTCCTCATCCACAAAATGAAAGAAACACCTGCCAGTTTGGCTCATTCAGTTCAAAGCACAAAAGCTAGGTGATGCGGAGCATCCCAAGGTCATCCCCATGGACCTACCATCGTCTCACCAAGTGCCAAGTGGACCCATGACACGTGCTCGTGCACGAGCTCTCGAGACCGAGGTGACTTCTCTCCTCTCAACTTCATTTCCGAGGTGACTACCCTCATCGGAAACTCTATGCTTACTCAGGCACCTCGAGAACGGCCATGGAGAAACTAAGGAACAAGAGGAATCGAAGAAGGAAGACGGAGGAGAAATCTGCCAAGTCCCAGACTGGCCGGATGATCCGGACAGAGACCCGGATGATCCGGACCCCAGCCCGGACGATCCGGATAATGCGCACCCCGACACCCGAAGCTCCTTCACCGAAGCCGGATCATCCAGACCCCAGCCCGGATCATCCAGCCGCGCTCGGACATCTGGACCAGGACCCGAACATCCGGACCTCCCGCTGCCGAAAAGACCCGGCCGGATCATCCGGACGCCGCACCGGATCATCCGGACCCCCGAAGCCCGGATCATCCGGACCGTGCCTGCGTGCATGACTTTGGGCCGAGGCCCATGTACCCCTTCACCCCTCCTAGCTTATTTATAGTGCTCCACCCATACTTTCTAGGGTTAGCTTTGTGTTAGCTCACTTGATACCTAGAGCTTTGCTCATCTAGTGGTTCATCTCCTCGAGAGTGACTGCGGCCCCTCTTCGGAGAAGATCCACACGGATTCAAGACCTCCGCTACGAAGAAGATCCTACGGGATACCCTCGAGGCCTCCTCCCGGAGAAGACTACCTTTGTATCGTCCGTTGTTGACCGTGGATCGTATATCTCTTTATGTATCGTGGATCTAGCACTTGTGTGACTATCTTCATGTTGATTTGAGTGTTCCTCTTGCGTTTTCCTGTGTTCTCCCCTTTGTGTTCTCCGTGTTCTTCGTGGGATCCTCTCCATTTCGTGAAAGATCGGCCTGGATCGGGTTGACCCCGCATCACTAGGCATGGCCCGTTTTGATTATGTTGCAATTTTATCATGTTTAACAATTCAACATAAAGAAAGAAATTACAATGTTCACACATAATTAGGAAAATACTCCCTCCATTCCAAATTAATTGAAGTTTGAATTTTGTCTTAAGTCGAGCTTCTTTAAGTTTGACCAAGTCTTTAGAAAAATTTAGTAACATCTAGAAAACCAAATTAGTCTCCTGAGATTGTTATAAAAATGTATGTTCATACTATATGTATTTGGTGTTGTATAGATCTAGCATGTTTATAAAGAGTTGCTCAAACTTAAACAAGTTTGATTTAGGACAACAAACCTAGAACGTCAACTAATTTGGAACAGATGGAGTACTGAATGGTTCAAAAACAATACCTTTCGGTTGGTAGCAATAGCAGCATTTTGCTCATTGGTTGAGTTGAGACATATTGCCTACACCATTGCAAGAGATGAAAATGCAGTGCACGAAAGAAAGCAAAGAATGAGTCATCTCAAGGAAAAAAAAGTCATTAGGCTTGACAGTGAATACCTCAAGAAGTTCCCCATTTCTCCTTAGAAGTTCCTTTGGGCTTTGAAAGCCTTTTTCTTCGATCAGGCATTTTCTTTTAGGTTCAAGAGAGGTTTCCACATCAGAAGAAGCCTTGTCAACAAATCCACACCCTTTCTCATTGTACTTGGAGCTAACACTGCATTTATTTTCTCCTCCATTACTTTGAGTAGAATCGTTTTCACACTCGACTTTTGTACTTTCAACCATATTCTTCCAAGATCTACTGAGCTTTGTGTTGTTTAATGGAAAGCAATTCACGTCTTCATTCACAAATGCTGCACAGATATCCACGGGGTTAGCAGACATTTCCCATAAAACATGAAACAACACCTCCATGTTCTCAGTGTTTGTGCCCTGAACTATATATGCGAGCTGATCGCGGCTAGTCTTGTTGGACCTTGGCTGAGACGACATATATTCTAACCAGAAAAGCACACTCGAATGTAAATTATTTGATAATTTCTCTCTGAAAAATGATGCATGAAGTCTTACTAATGAAGACGACATAAATTGCACGGAATCAATAACAAACTTTGCAGCAACTGAAGATGTGAGACCCTTAAATTCCTTCACGTCACTTGTACAAGCTTCAAGTTCAAGTTTCTCGTTTCCAATGAACTCTTTTAAGTGATATTTCATAAAGGATGACAATCCAATCCACAAGGAAGCACCTATCAAATGCCACTTTTCATCAACTGAAAGACTTGAATCCTCACTTCCTCCTGGTTGTCTCTTGTCCAATGAACCATTGGGCATTACCGCCTCTGTGTTAATTGATATACCATGACTTTTATGGTGCGCAGCTTGCATCAATCGGTCTAATAATACTTGAAATGACTCATCATTCGCAGAAGCACCTAACACTGGATTGCTCATGATAAGTAATGCCTTTATGTCTTGGCATAGCCAAGAAATAGAAAATCCTGTGTTGTAATCAAGGAGATCAATAACAGTAGATATGGCTGATGTCTTGTCCAATGCAGAAGTTCTACTGAGGTCATGTTTCAGGAGTAGCCTACTAGTACTCAGATAATGTGATAAAGTTGCTATAATGTATTTCATGTTCTCCATAGGTGTGCATGCAGTAATATTGGTGAGGTCTGTATTAAGAACAAAACAGATGAAGCAGCAGGAGACAACATATCGAGTAAGAAACTTAAAACTCTCCTTGCATGACACCAACAACAGATAGTCAATCGAACGGGAAGCGCAACCTTCAAGACAATGACTATTAGTTCCACCATCTGGTGATCTACAAACTGATAGCAGAACATATGCAAGAAATAATAAACCATCATGGCAACAGGAGGTAAGGATCTGCAATGTAACAGAAGCGGAATTTAGGATGGTTTGTACAAAAGGCTCTGTAAAATAACAAAGTGAAAGAAGCTGCTATCTCCTGATGTTACCTTATCAGCTATATCATAAAACTGAAGTGAGAACCTTTTATCAAATATTGATATTGCAGCACTAACACCACGTGTAAGTTCCTCGATGCCATGGCTGTTGTGCTCATTAAGGACCTTATCTTTAGCTAATGGTAAACCGCAATGTGCACAGAGAAAGTGATTTCTCACCATGCGTGACAAATAATTTGAAGCCATGGTTACTTTGAGTTCTGATTCAACATCATTAACGACAGATGATGAAAGCCAATTGGAAGAAGCACTGAAAGGGTTTAGTATTCCATTAAGAATCTTGTCATCTGCACCATGTTGTGAGCTGGTACCGTCCTTCTCAACTATGCTCGATTTACAAGATAGGCATTCAAGTGCTTCAAGCTAATGAGCAAAAAAAAAGGAGCAAGATTAAGGGTAATGCAAAACACCAGCAAGAACAGCTCAGCTGCTAAAAGATTATACTTACAGGTAGTCCACATCTGTTTAAGGCACATGTAGCCAGTGCAAATGAAAGCTTAGATAATTTTGCAGATAGAGCTTCACCAGCAGAGTTTCTGAAACTATTTTTCGTTGATAGGATTGCACAATACTGACCCAATTCTGGGTCTGCAAATACATTCTGACCACCATGAGTGTCGGATTCATCAAACAGTAGCTTGGGATGGCAGCCAAATAATTTACTTACAGACTGGGAGTAGTTCCCTAGCATCCACTGAAGATTTAAATGAAATTTAGTTAAGAAGCTTAAGGGTCCATTCTGAACTCGTCATAAACTATTTTGATTTTCGAAATTGAAAAGGGAAAAGAAAAGGCAGACATATAACATACTTCAAGCAGGCTTGAAAGCCAGTGGTCTCCTTTTTCAACTGCATCAGGGAGCAGCACATTTGAAATGAGGTTACGCTCCAAGGGCCCTCCACATCCCTCAACAAGCCGACAAATTACCATAGCAAGCTGTTCATCTTGAAGGTTCTTCGCACAAACATTGATGGCAGAGGAAGTATCACCTCCAAGCAGGAAAAATGCTATAGCAAGCTCCCATTGATGCCTTCCCAGTAGTACATAAGCATTTTTAAGAGCAGCAGCTTTGTTTTTTTCTTCCTAGATAGATTTATCTGAATAAGTACGATGTAGTGATATAATTCACTTCGCAACACAAATCATTACTGTAAAATGCATGAAATTCCTTCTGGCCATGTTTGATGCGCATTTCTCTTAAAAATATGGCACTGCCAGTATAGTGATACAGATATGAAGTGTGGCAAAAACTGATCATTTGAGATGTCAGGACTAGCAACTACTCCATCAGTCCTAAAATTCAAGGCGTATTTTGATTCGTTACACAAATTGAAACTACTGAACTAAAACCACGACAAGAATTATGGAACGGAGGGAGTACTTTGTTATATGTGGTTTATGTGACACGAAATTGACACCACTAGAATTGTATTAAAATACTTATGATGTGATTTTGAATCTTATAAACCATATATTAATAGAGTAATCGTTGATCAAAACCTTATGATACTGAATCAACATACGCCTTACATGTTGGAGTATTACTTTCTAAAAGACTTCAGTGTGTGCAAGTTCACATTTGCAACTATCGTATTAATACATAATAGGCATGACCGCATTGTTGAAGCTGTCAATAGATTGAACCGGCGACACCCAGGCCGACCCAGCTCATGCGCGGACGCCGACCGCGCTCGCCCCACCACCGCCCACCGCAACCCCTGCCACGGCGCCACCGATGGTCAACGCGCGCCCACCTGAGCCTGTGCGGGTCATTATGGCGCGCACCATCGAGATGGAGGACGCGGAGATGGTCCTGTCCCGTGCGATGGTCGCGTCCATCACCGGCAACCGCCCGTCTGTTTCTGCCGACGAGGTTGCTGCGCTGCTCTGGGACTCATTCGACCTCGCCGACGGCGACTTCACCGTCCACCGCCACCACCCGGAGGATTTCCTGATCCTCTTCAGCTCGCTGGCCATCAAGGAGCGTCTCGCCGGCGACCACTTCATCCGCTCGCCACGCTTCTCCCTCTCGATGCGGCCATGGTGCAAGCTCGCACACGCCGGCTGCAGCGAATTCGAATTCCACGTCGAACTCGAGCTGCGCGGTGTCCCTGCACACGCTTGGCACCTATCCACCGCCGAGCACATCCTCGGGAAAAGCTGCTGGATCGAGCGCCTCCACCCCCACACCCGCTCCAGCGCCGACCTCGCCACCTTCCGGCTTTCTGGGCGCACGCACGACCCCGACAAGATCCACCGCGCTGCCATCCTGGAGGTGGTCGAGCAGGTGCCGGCGGCCTTGGATTCCGACGCGCCCACCATCAGGACTCTGACCTACCCCATATCCATCGCGCTCGCCCGCTCCACCAGGATCAGGGCACCGGCGACACCCAGGCCCCCGGGCGCAGGGCCAGACCACGAGCGTGGCACCGGCGGGAACCGAGATCCCACCCCCGACCGCGGCCAGGGACGCGCGCGCCGCCGCGAACGCAAACGCAGACGCGCGGACACGGCCGCTCCAGGTCGGGCCGACGGCATGGCTATGGACGACCTGGGCTGGCGTGCGGCCAGACAGGCACGGTCGGATGGCTTGGCCTCGTCGCCGGCGTGGCCTACCAGCTCCGGCGCGGCGCCGCCCGCGAAACCGCCTTGTACGGGCATGTTACCATTGTCACAGTATATGTGGATTGCACTAGCCCTTTCCATCAGTTCGGACTTTTGGTTGCGTTGGCTAGTGCATGAAGCTTAACATGGTATTAGAGCTTTAGGTTTTTTCTCGCACGCGCAACTCGTGCTCTGTCGATCCAATCTCTCCGATCGATCCTCCCGATCTCGATTCGATCGATCTCTCGTCGCTAGCCTGGGGCGCGCCCGCCTGATCTAATCCCCTCCCGTCGCTAGCCAGGGATCGCCCGAGGGATCCTCCAGTCGCTCGCTGGGGTCGCACCTGCCACCGCTTGATCGATCCTCCAGTCCCCTCTCGATCGATCTCCTCTTCTCTGTCGAAGCAGTCGCTCGCTTCGGTCTGCTCGTGGCAGGCCCGATCGCTCCAGAGGAATCAGCACAGGCCCGTTTGTTCCAGCGTGATCTGCCTCTGCTGATTTGATTTCGGATCCACAAAAAAATGTCTGCTGCATCGGGCTATGTTTCTATCCCTCGCTGTCCGGTGATCTTCAATGGTACTAACTACACTGAGTTCACTGGTTTCATGCGCATTCACATGCGTGGCATCCGTCTCTAGGGTGTTCTTTCTGGCGAGGTCTGCTGTCCGCCACGTCCGGTTCCTTCGGTGGCTCCTATTCCGCCGACTCCACCGGTTCTACCTGCGGATGCTAATCAGGCCGCCAAGGATGCGGCTAAGCTTGCTCATGAGGCTGCTGATCGTGCTTATGATGAGATGGTTTTGGCTTATGAGGAGGCTCTTCAGACGTATCATGGTGCTCTGTCTGTCTACACCAAGTGGTTTGATGATGATGCTAAAGCTGCAGCTGTTCTCACTGCTAGTGTTCTGCCCCAGTTTGCTTCTGAGTTTCTGGGTCTTCCTACTGTCTTTGAGATGTGGACCCGTCTTCGTCAGCTCTATGAGCCCTCTGGTGATGCCCTGTACCTTTCTGTGGTTCGTCAGGAGCATGCTCTTCAGCAGGGTGACTCTACTATTGATGACTTCTATGCACAGAGTTCTGCTATCTGGCGCCAGCTTGATTCTCTCCGCACTGCTGGTTGTCGTACTTGTCCCTGTTGCCAGGCTGTCCAGGCCAACTTGGAGTTTCATCGCGTCTACGAGTTCCTGTCTAGGCTTCGTAAGGAGTTTGAGCCCCGGCGTGCTCAGTTGTTTGCTCGTGGCCGTATTTCTCTCATGGAGGCTCTTTCTGAGATTCGTGCTGAGGAGACTCGCTTACGTGGTGCTGGTTTGCTGGAGGTTCCCTCTGTGTTCGCTACTCGGTCTTCTTCCATGCCACCTGCTGCACCGACGCCGTTTCGCTTGAGTGCTCCGCCACTCTTGCCCACTCCTTCTGATGGCTCAGGTCGCCCCCGTCCACATTGTGACTACTGCAACAATGATGGTCATATTGAGTCCCAGTGCTACAAGAAGAAGAAACACCTGCGCAAGGAACGACCATCATCTTCAGGGACTTCGTCATCTACCTCGACAGCTTCAGCCATTGCTTTGACTGAGCAGGATATTCTGAGACTTAAGCGTCTGCTCGCGGCTTCAGGTTCTTCCTCGATGGGTACTGCTGGTTCTGTGACTGATGCTTCCCGCGCTGAGCAACCGCCCTCTACACAGTCAGGTACATCCCCATGGGTTCTGGATTCTGGAGCTTCTTTTCATATGTCTTCTCATTCTTCCACTTTGTCCTCTCTTCGATTGCTGGATTCTCCTGTTCATGTCTTCACTGCTGATGGTACTCCACTTTCTGTTGCTAGTAGAGGCAATCTTTCCACTCCTCCTTATTCTGTTCCTGATGTTGCTCATGTTCCTCGACTTACCATGAATCTGTTTTCTGCTGGTCAACTTGCTGATTCTGGTTGTCGCGTCAACCTTGACGCTGACTCTTGTTCTGTCCAGGACCGTCGCACGCACACTCTGGTTGGGGCTGGCCCTCGGCGACGTGATTCTCAGGGTCTTTGGGAGTTGGACTGGCTTCATGTTCCTTCCGCTGCCACCACCATCGCCAGTTCTTCCGCTTCTGTCACCTCCGTTACTGGTTCCTTCCAGCAGTGGCATCATCGACTTGGTCATCTGTGTGGTTCTCGGTTGTCTTCTTTAGTTCGTCGAGGTCTTCTGGGGTCTGTCTCAGGAGATGTCTCTTTAGAGTGTCAGGGTTGCCGTCTTGGCAAGCAGATTCAGTTACCATATCCACATAGTGAGTCAGTGTCTAAGCGTCCTTTCGATTTAGTCCATTCTGATGTATGGGGTCCGGCCCCTTTCGCTTCAAAAGGTGGTCATAAATACTATATTATTTTCATAGATGATTTCTCTCGTTACACATGGCTTTATGTCATGACTTCTCGTAGTGAGGTGTTGTCTATTTATAAGCGTTTTGCCGCCATGGTTCATACTCAGTTCTCTTCACCCATTCGTGTTTTTCGTGCTGACTCCGCTGGCGAGTATATCTCTAAGATGTTGCGTGGTGTTCTTGCTGAGCAAGGGACTCTCTCTCAATTCTCTTGTCCTGGTGCTCATGTCAGAATGGTGTGGCCGAGCGAAAGCATCGACATCTTCTTGAGACGGCTCGTGCATTGATGATTGCTGCCTCTCTCCCGCCTCATTTTTGGGCTGAGGCCGTCTCCACATCCACCTATCTTATCAATATACAGCCTTCCGCTGCTCTACAGGGTGGTGTTCCTTTCGAGCGACTTTTTGATCGTTCTCCCGATTATTCGATGCTTCGCTCGTTTGGTTGTGTTTGCTATGTTCTTCTTGCCCCTCGCGAACGCACCAAACTGACCGCTCAGTCTGTTGAGTGTGTCTTCTTAGGCTACAGTGATGAGCATAAGGGCTATCGTTGTTGGGATCCTATCGGTCGTCGGATGCGTATCTCTCGAGATGTGACTTTTGATGAGTCTCGTCCCTTCTACCCACGCCCATCTTCCTCGACTTTTTCAGTGCAGGATATCTCTTTCCTCACTTTTCCTGACTCACCTATCACACCCGTCGAGCCTGTACCTCTTCGTTCCACTTCCTCTCCTTCTTCACCTCTAGTTGATTTGCTGCCACCATCCTCCCCAGTCTCCTCGCCTAGCATGTCACAGGGTTCTCCACCTTCATCTCCGGTGACTTCCTCCCCGGTCTCCTCTCCTCACATGTCACCGGTTTCCACACCTTCATCTCCGGTGACTTCTTAGTCACCACCCCCCGATTCTACCTTGGCGATTCCTCCTTCTATTATTCCATCCTTTCCTCAGCATTACACTCGTCATCCACGACCTGTCGATGCCTCTGTGGATGAGTCGTCATCTTCCTCTCAGCCTACTTATGGCTTGCGTTCTCGTCCTCGTCCGCCTGTTGATCGCTTTGGATTTCCCACCGTTGGTGCTGTTGTTCTTGAGCCGACTTCTTACCGTCAGGCTGTTGTTCATCCTGAATGGCAGTTTGCGATGGCAGAGGAGATTGCTGCTCTTGAACGCACTGGTACCTGGGATCTTGTTTCTCTTCCTCCCGGAGATCGTCCGATCACTTGTAAGTGGGTTTACAAGGTTAAGACTCGCTCCGATGGTTCTCTTGAGCGTCACAAAGCTCGTCTTGTGGCTCGTGGTTTTCAGCAGGAGCATGGTCGTGATTATGACGAGACTTTTGCTCCTGTGGCCCATATGACCACTGTTCGTACACTTCTTGCCGTTGCCTCTGCATGCCACTGGTCTATATCTCAGCTTGATGTTAAGAATGCCTTTCTTAATGGTGAGCTGCGTGAGGTGTACATGCAGCCACCACCTGGGTATTCTGTTCCTGATGGCATGGTATGTCGTCTTCGTCGCTCTCTCTATGGCCTTAAGCAAGCCTCCCGCGCCTGGTTTGAGCGCTTTGCCTCTGTGATCACTGCTGCTGGTTTTTCAGCAAGTGCTCATGATCCAGCATTGTTTATTCACCTTTCTCCTCGTGGTCGGACTCTTCTTCTTCTCTATGTTGATGACATGATCATCACGGGGGATGACCCCGAGTATATTGCCTTTGTAAAGGCCCGTCTTAGTGAGCAGTTTCTTATGTCTGATCTTGGACCTCTTCGCTACTTCCTTGGGATTAAAGTCTCTTCTACCTCTGATGGCTTTTTTATATCCCAGGAAAAGTATATCCAGGATCTTCTTGCTCGTGCTGCTCTTACTGACGAGCGCATTGTTGAGACTCCTATGGAGCTCAATGTTCACCTCCGTGCTACTGATGGTGATCCTCTCCCTGACCCAACGCGTTATTGTCATCTTGTTGGCAGTCTTGTCTATCTAGCTGTCACTCGTCCGGACATCTCTTATCCAGTTCATATTATGAGTCAGTTTGTCTCTGCTCCCACATCGGTTCACTATAGTCATCTCCTTCGTGTTCTCCGATATCTTCGAGGCACGATCTCTCACCGTCTCTTCTTTCCTAGCTCCAGTTCTTTACAGCTTCAGGTCTATTCGGATGCTACGTGGGCTAGTGATCCTTCAGATCGCCGTTCACTTTCTGCTTACTGTGTTTTTCTTGGTGGTTCTCTCATTGCCTGGAAGACGAAGAAACAGCTTGCAGTTTCCCGTTCGAGTGCCGAGACTGAGTTGCGAGCAATGGCTCTTTTGACGGCAGAGGTGACTTGGTTGCGGTGGTTACTTCAGGACTTTGGTGTTTCTGTCACTACACCGACTCAGCTCTTATCTGACAGTACAGGTGCTATCGGCATTGCACGCGATCCTGTGAAGCATGAGCTCACCAAGCATATTGGTGTTGATGCTTTCTATGTGCGCGCTGGTGTGCAGGATCAGGTTATTGCTCTTTAGTATGTGCCTTCCGAGTTACAGTTGGCGGATTTCCTGATGAAGGCCTAGACTAGAGCACAACATGGCTTTTATCTCTCCAAACTCAGTGTTGTTCCTCCACCATGAGTTTGAGGGGGGGTGTTAGAGTTATAATATAAGTCATGTACCCCTTTGTATTTACATGGTATCAGAGCTAAGGTCTTGAGTTCAAGTCCTGGCTTTCGCAATTTATTAAAAAAATGCTGGTAGCCCCCCTTTGTGTCCACGTAGAGGCCTCTTGAGTCATACGTGAGTTTCGCGCGCCGTCGCTCTCTTCCGGTTGCACGTGTTGACTTCTCTTCCCTGTCACACGTGGGAGGGGGTGTTACAGTATATGTGGATTGCACTAGCCCTTTCCATCAGTTCGGACTTTTGGTTGCGTTGGCTAGTGCATGAAGCTTAACAACCATGGCCTGGCCAGCGCGGGGCCCACTGCCCGCGTCACCATGCCAGAAGAGGAAAAGGCAGAGGAAAGCAAAAGCAGCAAGCAGCCGAGGGCTAGTGTGGCAGCGCTGACGCAGCGACCGCAGACACCCAGCTAAGCCCGATCGGGACGCGTGTCGACTCACCACAGGCTGCAAATTCAAATCTGGTGGCCTACAACGATTCCAAGGACGATCTGGTGGGGCAATGCTCGGGCCTACCTGACGCTTCGGCTTGTCGGGAACCGGCCCCTGACGGTATCGCGCCTGTCGCCGCTCAGGAGGGATCGCCAGCGCCAGAGACCCGGTCGGGACAAAGCGAAGATACCGCCCCACTCGATCCAGAAGCGAGGCTGGAATCCGCTGACCAGACCGCCGCCACCAACCCCACACGAGCTGCCACGGGCGGGGAAACGCCCCCCCTTGGCGCCAACCCCCCCGCCCATGCTGACGAGCTGCCTCCGCCTGCTGCTGCGCGGCCGGCCCACGGGCCTGCGGGGCCGGTAGCGATATTGCAGCGGCCCGCGGCTACACCACCCCTTCGGAGGCCCATTGAAGACCCGCTGTCCCCAAACTCTGAGGCCGTGACAGCCCAAGGCCCAAGTGGTCGCACGCCATGCCGTTTCGCATCGCCACCAATTACGCTGCGGCGATCCCGAGGCCGCCCCACGCCACCGTCCTGGACCCTTGGGGAGTTCCTGGCCACAGCCACGAAACACCTCAGCGCCGCCTTACCGACCCCGGGGAAGAAGCCGCGCCGCTCAGGGTGTGCGTTCGGTTTTTTCGGTTTGATTCGGTTCAGTTTATACGGTTTTTGGTTTATACGATTTTCATACTTCGGTTTATACGGTTTTATACGTAGATAGGGTTCGGTTTCGGTAATAACCCTTTACTTTCGGTTCGGTTTTGGTAATAACCAAATTAACCAAAGTTGACGCGAACTTTGGAGCAACACAAAGTTCGGGCACATGAAAAAACAAATTTAATATGCAGCGGCATGACACATACATGAAATTTGTCCAATACATGACGCACACATGAAATTTTGACACATACACGACAGTACATAGCTTCGATGTCGAGTACCGAGAGCCTCAAAGGCCAAAGCCTACTCCACTGTGTAACTTCTTAAGCATGTGAAACTGCTCTTTTGTTTTGTTTTCAATTTAACCAACATAGAGTTGTCTTTTTTTATTTAACCAACATAAAATAGTACACGCTCTTTTAGGGCTTAAAATAGTACGTACACGTTTGTTCATGGGTAGTGTAATGTATAGGCCTTGGAAGTTTGATGTTTCTCTGATAGACTCACACAAACGTTTCTAGCATCACAACCCAATACTTGTTGATCCATCGGCACATGTAAGTAGAAGCACACCATGGCCAAGAGGCGTTGGCGCTGGCACGCAGCCAATTCACGTACAGTACTAGTTTAGTACCACCTCGCGTAGCTACAAGAAATAAAGCAATGAGAGTAGTATAAAGCTAGCAGGTGTCCGACTTTTTACTTCAAACTCACAAGTGTGAAGCGCACTTTATTGAAGTTTCTTCTCTGTACTCTTCAGTAAGACAGAATAGAAGTTGTGTATTTTCGGTTTGTTCGGTTTAACCATATGGTTCTCGGTTATTAACTGAAAAAACCGAATTCAATATGGTTTGCTATTTCGCAAACTGAAACCATAACCAAAACCTGAAAAAACTGAAATTTTGGTTCGGTTTGGTTTTTTTGGTTCGGTTTATGGTTTTCGGTTTGGTTTTGCACAGGGTGACGCGCCGCCCACTCAACTTCGCCCCTCGCCGTGGACGATCTGCAGCTACGACATGCCAAGCCAGTGCCCCCCCTACGGCGGAGCGGCGCGCCCACGTGGAAATCCTGCGCACCCTTGGGATCATCTGAATCGACCAGAAGATCACCGCCGCTGAGATGAAGGCCTGTGACGGCATGTTCGCGGCACCGCTACCCCTGACGGTCCTCAAGGCCATCGCCACACTGGTTGACCGCGAGATCCCAGCTGGCATGGCATCGGCTGCGACCGGAGAGACATGCGTCGATGTCACCTGTGAGGGCTAGTCCTGTCTAGGCGCGTCCACCCGTCGATCCCATCTCCATGGATCACGGCCTTAAGATCGCTATCTGGAACGTGCGAGGCATGAACGCGCGGGCTCGCCGACACGCTATCCGGTCGTTGCTCGACACCACCGGGGCCTCCATTGTATGCATTCAAGAAACGAAAATGGAGTTGATCTACTCGGCTATTGTCCTGGATGCGCTTGGCTCCGAATTCGATGACTACACGTACCTCCCAGCCGATGGCACACGGGGCGGCATCTTGCTGGCGTGGAAGAGCAGGGTCGTGACCATCACGGACCCAATGTTCACCACCAATGCGATCACCGCAAAGGTGACCACGACCACGGGCACACCATGGTGGCTAACGGTGGTATATGGCCCGCAGGAAGATGCCGACAAGATCGCCTTCATGCAGGAGCTTCGCAAGATCCGTGCCGCCTGCCCCGACCCATGGATGGTCTGCGGCGACTTCAACCTCATCCTCCGCGAAGACGACAAAAATACGGGCAACGTCAACCGACGCATGATGGGCAAATTTCGCCGTCTCACAAACGACCTCGCGCTCAAGGAAATCTACCTCAACGGGCGGCGCTACACATGGTCCAACGAGCAATCACCGTCGACACTGGTGCAGCTTGACAGGGTGCTCTGCATCGCAGACTGGGAGGACGCGCACAGCGGATGCCACCTTCGATGCCTTGCGGCTGTGGTGTCGGACCACGCCACGTTGCTGCTGGACTGCTCACCCACGCCCACCTCGCACAGACGGTTCCATTTTGAGGAATATTGGCTTCGCTTGGACGGATCCCATGGCGTGGTGACCGCGGCCTGGGGCTCCACGCACCATGCCGATCCCTTCCACCGGCTCATGCTTCGGCTCCAGGCGACGGCGGCGCGTCTAACTAGCTGGAGCTCCAGATCTACGGGCAACATCAAGGCCAAGCTCGCGATCTCATGAGAGCTCATCGCGCGCTTTGACCAAGCCCAGGAATCGCGCAACCTCTCGCCACCGGAAGCCTGGCTCCGCAAGCAGCTCAAGATATCTTATCTTGGGCTGGCATCCATGGAGCGCACGATCGCCCGACAACGCTCTCGCATTGCCAACCTCAAAGACGGCGACGCCAGCACCGGTTTCTTCCACCTACAGTGCTCGTTCCGCCGGTAGAAGAACCACATTCACAGCCTGGCCGCGGACGGCAGGGTGCTCACGGACCACACTGACATGGCGGAGGCGGCCTTCGATCATTATGAGGCCTTGCTTGGCACGGCGACCGCCCGGGACCACTCCCTGGACCTATCACAGCTCATCAAGCCGACCGACCTCACCGACCTCGACGCACCGTTCAGCGCTGACGAGATCTGGGAGGCTGTCAAGCGTCTCCCCGCGCGCAAGGCGCCGGGCCCAGACGGGTTCACGCAGAATTCCTCCGCGCATGCTGGACCATCATCAGGCACGATTTCCTTGACGTGTTTCAGCAACTATTTGATTTACGAGGAAGGGGGTTCTACAAGCTGAACCAAGCGTTGCTGACACTGCTACCAAAGAACGCAGCCGCCCAGGGACTGCGTGGCTACCGGCCGATCTGCCTGATACACATTGTGACCAAAATCTTCGGCAAGGTGCTCTCCATCCGTCTCGGGGCCAAGCTGGACAAACTGGTTAGCCGCAACCAAAACGCTTTCATCTCGGGAAGGAGCTTGCACGACAACTACGTCCTCGTCAAGCAGTCACTCAAGCTGCTCCACCAACTGGGAGCTCCGAGAGTCATGCTCGACCTCACGCGCGCCTTCGATTCCCTATCATGGCCATTCCTCTTTGAGGTTTTGCGCCAGTACGGATTCGGAAACCGATTCTTGGAGTGGATGGCCATCCTTCTGTCCTCAGCCAGCACGCGCATCCTCCTGAATGGCGAGCCCGGACCCCCCATTTGGCATCGGCAACGGCTCCGGCAGGGCGACTCCATGTCCCCGCAGCTCTTCGTGCTCGCCATCGACACCCTGGGACGGCTACTACGGCGCGCACACAGCCTGGGCATCCTACAGCCGCTACACCCACGGCGACACATCCCGGCGATTTCCCTCTACGCCTACGACGTCATGGTCTTCTGTCATGCCACGGCGGAGGACACCACTGCGATCAGGGAGATCCTAGCCTTGTTCGGCAGAGCCTCAGGCCTGAAGGTGAACTTCACCAAGAGCTCCGCCACTATCTTGCACGGCGACCAAGCGGCCACGGAGATGATCGCGCACCTTGGCTGCCCGGTGGTGACCCTCCCCATTACCTACCTCGGCATCCCCATGTCTACGCGTCGCCCATCCGCTGCCCAGCTGCAACCCATGGTGGATGCGGTCGCCGCGCGCCTACCGACCTGGAAGGCCTGGCTGATGACTAAACCGGGCGCCTCGCGCTGGTCAAATCGGTCTTGTGTGCTATCCCGGTGCACCAACTGCTAGCGTTCGCGCCTCCAAGAAAAACCCTCAAGCAGATAGAGAAGATTCAACGTGGTTTCCTTTGGGCTGGACGGGCCGCTGCCAATGGAGGACATTGCCACGTGAACTGGAACAGAGTATGCCGCCCCCTCGAACTTGGGGGCCTTGGCGTACGAGACCTCGAGCGTGCCGGCCTTGCCCTGCGTCTACGCTGGTTATGGTTCTCCAGAACGGACCCAGAGCGAGCTTGGCAAGGGCTAGACCTCCAATTCTCGCCCACGGAGCGAGCCCTGTTCTGGGCATCCACGTTCATGGTCATGGGGAATGGGCAGACCACCCTGCTATGGGAGGACCGGTGTATCGGCGGCCAAGCCGTGCGCGAGCTCATGCCTAACCTTTACGGCTGCATCCCTAAGCGACGACGAACGACGAGAACTGTGGCGGACGGGCTCAACGACAACTCCTGGGCACGCGACATCCAAGGCAACCTCGGTCTACACGAGATTGGTCAGTATCTACAGCTATGGCAGATCATGCAGCGCACCGAGCTCTCCACCACACCGGACAGGTTGATCTGGAGATGGACGACGAGCGGCAACTACTCCGCGCAGTCATGTTACACGGCCACCTTCCACGGATCAACGGCTTGTCATGCCTGGAAACTAATCTGGAAGTGCTGGGCGCCGCCGCGAGTCAAGTTTTTCCACTGGCTGGCCAACCAGGACCGCTGCTGGACGGCAGAGAGGCTGGCTCGCCACGGCCTCCAGCATCACCCCCGCTGCCTCCTATGTGACCAGCAGCCGGAAACGGTGTGACATTTGCTGCTTGAATGCCCCCTCGCCCGGCAGGCATGGTACGAGACCCTGGCCTAGCTACGCATCCCGGCCCCGATCCCCACGCAGGAACTATCGCTTACGGACTGGTGGAAACAGGCCAAGGAAGGCACGCCGCCGATCCTACACAAGGCCCTACAATCTGCCGCGTTGCTTGTGCCATGGATGGTCTGGAAGCACATGAACAGCTGCGTCTTCGACAATGCAACACCATCCCTCAACACGCTTCTTGATAGCATCAGGGACGAGGCCCGCTCTTGGGCGGTAGCGGGGGCGCCTGGCCTCCGACTCGTGCTGCCCCAAACCTGGGATGTACACTAATCAACCGCCTGTAATCCGCAAATCCGCACATCCTAGGATGACTGTAACTGAACCTCCACCTTTTCAATGAAAAGAAACGCAAAGCTTTTGCGTTTTCTCAAA
>LR738711.1:395157309-395192901 GCA_902687465.1 Secale cereale | reverse complement strand
AAAAAAAAAAAGATTGAACCATACTACACACTAATGTACCTGGAAGTTCCTGCAGAGAAAATCATATAGACGTTTATCCTTCTCATTTCTGCTGACCTTGAAAAGGCCAACTAATACTTTTATTCTGTTTAATGCTATATAGAGCAGAGCACAATCCTTGGGATCCTTGCTTTTAAGATACTGCAACCTTGCCAACTTCTCCATCTACAATTTCAGACATATCACATTACCTAATAAGCACAGGTGATTATCCAGATAACTGCAAATGTAAACAATGTTCATTATGGTGTCCATACACATGGCAGGAAAAAAATAGACAGAAGATCCGTTGATACTTCATACCTAGAATCTGGACCCAGAACACTACAACAATAGCAATGTTTCAGCAGTAGAGAACATCAGCCATCAAATGTGCCACATTTGATTCCTTGGTCAAAAAGAATATCGGATTTAAATATAAACCGCAAAACTGAATATATTCTTTTGAAAAAACATAGGGAATCATCTTGTGTAGGATACTACTATTGGTCAAAAGAAGAATCTATGTTAACTCAAAGTCTCAAACTTTGTAACTGCAATCAGTTCTAGCTGAGCAGTGCTTTGCTACTAACATGCTGCCCTAGAAAGTCAAGTTGTCATCGTCCTGGGATCAACCGTTTGATACTCTCAGTTGAGCTCCTTCCAAGCATGTGTGACACCTTCATGCGCTCGTGATCAGCCTGCAACCTGAGCTCAGCTCCGAAGCCATGCTTGCTTGAGCTTCTTTGCGACCCGCATCATATTTCGTTCTTGTTAGAATTTTTTATTATGAAAAATTAAGTTATTTATATTTAGTATTCATTTTATTTGGATTGTTCTATTTAAATCCAAACTGTTTGTTTTGTTGACAGAGGATTTTTAGGGATGTGAGAGGGAGATACACTACAAAGTGGTAAACAGAACTTTCAGTGATTGACAGAATGATACCGTAACTACATCCTATCATTGCCGTGTTAGTTGACATTTGCTGTTAGCGAAACTTATGAGAACTAAATACTAGTTCTGAAATATCTGATTGCTGAGAAAGATATTTCCATACCCTGGTCCTTAGCTGGGACACATTGGTATACCATAATCCCATACCAAGGTTTTGCATCTCTAACCAAGTCGATTCTGCAGGAAGAACATAATCAAGTAGATCATCCTGACAATCAGATTGGAAGGCCCATGCAATGGAAGCAGAATCAACATGGCACCCTTCAGCACTAGATGAATCTCCAGATCTCCTAACCACATATAGGCGTTGGAACTGCACGGCAATCCAGAACCTTAAGAGAAATGCAATCATCAATTAACATGACTACTCAACAACAACAAAAGCGAAAAATTGGTAGCGGCATTTTTTTTGTAACTTTTGACAATTCCAAGATTGTAGTAAATAGAAAAATATACCAACACAATTTTACAAGCTAGGGGTTATCTTACCTTCGCCCTGCTTCATCAAGGGTTTTATAGGGAGAAGCACGGTTCTGATCAGTAATTTCGCCCAAAAGATCAGAAACTGCATGTATCTGTATTTTTTCAGTGTCACTTATTGCAAACATGCCAAAGTTCTTATCAAGGAGCTGACTTATCTCTGACCTTTCAGATGCACTAGTGGTGGTATTGATACCTAAATTATTTGTCATGTAAGAAAATGAATTTGATGGTGACAGCAAGTTGAAGGCTGTGCTACTTCCCTTGTCACCCCACAGTAACCCTTTGCTAGAAATATCACTTGACGGTGTATCCGTAAAGTACTGCGACAAAGGAAGTTCAGGGATATTATGACATGATTTACTGCATGAACTGCAGTCCAACGAGGTGTTTAATGTTGTACTTGCTTTCATGGATTCAGCAAGATGCTGCAGAATGCCATCTGCACGTTTCCATTCACCTGTGCACAAACAACAATAAAGAGTTAATTCCATTGCCTAATTCTCATAAAATTGACAAGATGATGTGGTTCAATTGAAAAATAAAATTTTGCAAGTTTATTGAAAATACTGTGAACAGAAATCAGGTTCTACCAGGGCAAATCATTAGGGCATCTCCAACGCGGATCACCAAATCGCTTGTAAATGTCCGGACCGGACTGTCCGGACATTTTTTGCCATCCAATGGCGGTCACCAAAAATGTCCGGACTGCCGCCAAACGAAGGGGAGACTTGCGGGAATCCGGACATCTGCCATGTCGGACTCTGACACGCCCGACCCACCCAAAACCAAGGCGAAGCCCGTGTATTTGCGCATTCCCAGTTTCCCAACCATTGTTTCACAAAAGACCGTCCTTCCCACTGCCTCCGCCCTGATCTACGCCGCCCTCCCCACCGTTCGGTCGTCCGCCGCCGGAGGAGGAGTTGATGGAGACAATAGACGTCCCGCCAGAGCTAGAGGATCTGAGGGTGGTGGCCGCCCGCAAGGCAGCTCCTACCGAACGCAACGCCCGCCACCACAAGGCGAAGAAGAAGGCCAATCAGGGCAGACCACTCCAGCAAAGTGTGCCACCAGCCTGGTGCCACCCGGGCAATCGCCGCCCTAGCCGTCCCAGCTGAATCCGCCCTACTACTACGCCTCCCACCATCTCGGTCCGGCCGACACGCAGCAATCGCCGCACCAATCCATGTCTTCCTTCACCTCCGGCCATCGAGTCCCGTTCGAGGCTTTTGTCCGGTTGCATACGCTTGCTGTGGAGCGCTCGTCCGTCCGTGCTTGGTCACTGTTTGGCGGAATGTCCCAACAAAGCGTGACCGCGGCAAACGAGGAGATGATGAACATGATCCACGACGAAGGCGGCTACGAAGACAAACAAGTGGAGTACTCCCAGCTGGATACCCAGCAGACGTGCACCCAACAATTGGACATCTAGTAGATGGGCAACAGCCGGACATGGATCCGGACAACCACTAGCAGTCAGGTGCCAACCCAAAGAGGGACTAAATTTCTCCACAAAGGAGAATGAATTGTTGTGTGAGGCGTAGTTGGCCACTAGTCTGACTCTCGATGTGTTTCAAGGCACAGAGCAAAAGGGCATGGCATTTATGGCAAAGCATGCATAATTGGTTTCCCGAGCAAAAAGCACTACGATCCCTACCGCATTTAGTAATCCATGAGCACAATCCAAAGTCACACAACCATCGATTGTAAAATATTCAAGAGGTCGTCAACAAGTTTTGCGGCTTCTACAAACAAGTGCAAAAAATGGTGGCCAAGTGGCGCGGCAATCCATGATCTTGTAAGTTTTCTGGCTTGTTGCTCTATGTGTTGGTCATTTCATTGGTTTGCTCAATGTTGCAATTTGTTGACCATCCATTGTCTTCCTTTGCTAGCTCATACGTGCTAGCACATTATACCACAAGATGGACTTCATCTATATGCATTATTGGTTGTAGGGATGCAAATTTGGAACCTATAGGGTACCCTCGGACCCTTCTTAGTTCAACCAAATGAACTAAATTTTCAAAAAGTGATGTGTATAACTAGTTGGTTGTTGTTGAATGGGCAAAGCAAGCTGATCACCTACATTTCCAATTCCATCAAGACCGCCATGGTCGATGAAGATGAAGGTTAATGACCCAGCCGTTCCAACACAAGAAGGGCTTGCTCCGTCCAAGAAGGTAATTAGGAACTGGGGGGGGGGGAGAAGGAGAAGCGAGAAGGCATGGCGGCCAAGATGGCGGATAAGTTCGAGGACATCATGACGAAGGAGGAGGCAAGTGTCACGCGCAATGAGGTGAAGGAGGGAAAGAAGGCGGAAAGGTTTGGCATCTTCATGGACAAGCAAGAAAAGAAGCTCGAACTCCAAGAGAAGAAGCTTGAGATCAAGGCCGCTTTGGAGGACTCAAAAATGTGTTTTATGAAGACGTTGGACTTGGATCACAATGCAGCAATGATTTTCCAAGCCTACCGTGCAAGCATATTGCAACGCTTTGCGCAAACTGAGGAGGCCGGACCAGCCGAAGAGTGAGGTCTTTGCCACGGACAGCCAAACTAGGAGCCCAAGGTCTTTGGCATGGACAGCCGGACTGGCAACTTTTGGGATCGATTCGATGTAAAAAACTTATTGAACATCCACTGCTTTTTGGTTGTGATTGCATATGTTTGCAACTATTAAATGTATGCTTAATTTGCTATTGATCTAGATAAGCATGTCAAATGGAGTAGGCCGGAACAAGGGCGGACATTTGGTTCCTACGGTTGGATGGCCGACGGACCAGGGCGGAATTTGGTGCCTACGGTTGGATGGCCGCCACACCTAAAACTTTGCGTGGACATTTGGTGATCCGCGTCGGAGTTGCCCTTAAGACGAAAAATGCAATTGGTTAGCGGTTACAACAAAAGTAATTGTGCTTGTCATTGTAGAACTTAGCAACATAGTTACAACCGCAGTTTGAAGAAGGCAAAGGCGCATAGCTCAAAGAATGGCAAACCAACAAAGAGCCAAAGAATATTTATCATGATGTTATATATCATATCTTTCGCAACTTGACCCCTTAAATTGAAATTTAAATGTCAAAATTAAATGTAGCAAGATCTAATTTGCATTGAGATGCTACCTCCGTCTCATATAAGACGTTTTTGTAGGCTAAACTAACCTACAAAAATGTCTTACATTTTAAGTCAGAGGTACTACTTAATAAAATTCTCTAAGTCTACAATACTGAAACAGAAATTCACCCAAATCGTGTTACGCACTTATACAAACAGCAGTTCCGCCGTAAAAGGCGCCATTTTATCACAATATAAAAAAATGCAACTACAATAGGTTTGCAGATGGAAGGGTTCAAAAGACTGTCAAGCAGACATTTCAGGGAACCAACTATTCTCACCAAGGTCGTTTTGGCAAACCAGAGTGGACCAGTTTTCAACTGAATGGTTTTCTAACCCTGGTTGTAAGGTGGCCTCGGAGAAATTTGGAGTGTCCAGGGGAAGGAGAAGCGAAGATAAGGATACCTGGTGGTGGAATGATGATGTCCAGAAGGCGATTAAAGAGAAGAAAGAGTGCTTCAGACGCTTACACCTGGATAGGAGAGCAGACAACATAGAGAAGTACAAGACGGCGAAGAAGGCCGCAAAGCGAGCTGTCGGTGAAGCAAGGGGTAGGGCGTATGAGGGCCTCTACCAACGGTTAGGCACGAAGGAAGGTGGCCAACATCCGAGAGAGGAAGACGAGGGATATTGGCCAAGTCAAATGCATCAAGGACGGAGCAGACCAACTCCTCGTGAGGGACGAGGAGATTAAGCATAGGTGGCGGGAGTACTTCAACAAGTTGTTCAATGGGGAGAATGAGAGTTCTACCATTGAACTGGACGACTCCTTTGATGAGACCAGCATGCATTTTGTGCGGCGAATCCAGGAGTCTGAGGTCAAGGAGGCTTTAAAAAGGATAAAAGGAGGCAAGGCGATGGGCCCTGATTATATCCCCATTGGGGTGTGGAAAGGCCTCGGGGACATAGCGATAGTATGGCTAACCAAGTTTTTCAACCTCATTTTTGGGGCAAACAAGATGCCAGAAGAATGGAGACGGAGTATATTAGTACCAATCTTCAAGAACAAGGGGGTGTTTAGAGTTGTACTAATTACCATGGAATTAAGTTGATGAGCCATACAATGAAGCTATGGGATAGAATCATTGAGCACCGCTTAAGAAGAATGACAAGCGTGACCAAAAATCAGTTTGGTTTCATGCCTGGGAGGTCGACGATGGAAGCCATTTTCTTGGTTCGACAACTTATGGAGATGTACAGGGAGCAAAAGGACTTGCATATGGTGTTCATTGACTTGGAGAAGGCCTATGATAAGATACCACGGAATGTCATGTGGTGGGCCTTGGAGAAACACAAAGTTCCAGCAAAGTACATTACCCTCACCAAGGACATGTACGATAATGTTGTGACAAGTGTTCGAACAAGTGATGTCGACACTAATGACTTCCAGATTAAGATAGGACTACATCAGGGGTCAGCTTTGAGCCCTTATCTTTTCGCCTTGGTGATGGATGAGGTCACAAGGGATATACAAGGAGATATCCCATGGTGTATGCTCTTTGCGGACGATGTGGTGCTAGTTGACGATAGTCGGACGGGGGTAAATAGGAAGTTAGAGTTATGGAGACAAACCTTGGAATCGAAAGGGTTTAAGCTTAGTAGAACTAAAACCGAGTACATGATGTGCGGTTTCAGTACTTCTAGGTGTGAGGAGGAGAAGGTTAGCCTTGATGGGCAGGTGGTGCCTCAGAAGAACACCTTTCGATATTTGGGGTCAATGTTGCAGGAGGATGGGGGTATTGATGAAGATGTGAACCATCGAATCAAAGCCGGATGGATGAAGTGGCGCTAAGCTTCTGGCATCCTCTGTGACAAGAGAGTGCCACAAAAGCTAAAAGGCCAAGTTCTACAGGACGGCGGTTCGACCCGCAATGTTGTATGGCGCCGAGTGTTGCCGACTAAAAGGCGACATGTTCAACAGTTAGGTGTGGCGGAGATGTGTATGTTGAAATGGATGTGTGGCCACACGAGGAAGGATCGAGTCCGGAATGATGATATACGAGATAAAGTTGGGGTAGCACCAATTGAAGAGAAGCTTGTCCAACATCGCCTGAGATGGTTTGGGCATATTCAGCGCAGGCCTCCAGAAGCTCCAGTGCATAGCGGATAGCTAAAGCATGCAGAGAATGTCAAGAGAGGTCGGGGTAGACCGAATTTGACATGGGAGGAGTCCGTTAAGAGAGACCTGAAGGATTGGAGTATCACCAAAGAACTAGCTATGGACAGGGGTGCGTGGAAGCTTGCTATCCATGTGCCAGAGCCATGAGTTGGTCACGAGATCTTATGGGTTTCAGCTCTAGCCTACCCCAACTTGTTTGGGACTAAAGGCTTTGTTGTTGTTGTTGTTGTTGTTGTTGGTTTTCTAACCCTGGTTGGAATTGATGTAAGTGATAGAGTTGGCCAAAAATTTCCACTGTTTCAAATATCGGCCAACATTTAAGTTAACTGCTACTCGGCACCTGACCAAATCAAATACCCCCTGTTCGGCCAATTAACTAGGCCAGCCGATTAATCGGTCTGACAGCTGATAAAAGGCCAAAATTTCAGGTGCGGCCGATTAACTTGCAGAGGAGGCAAAGCTTATTTTGGCCTAAAATCTAGGTCGTTTCCCTCCCTTCTCTCAGCCTCCTGCTGCTTCTCTGTGTTCTAGGTTTAGGACTCCCTGCTACTGATTGGCTATATCTGCATTGCTGCTGCCCTCTCCTCTGCGTAGGCTTCTACCACTGCAAGTGCTTCATCTTTGAAAAGAAATTCGGGTGATATGGAGTGGCCTAGGCTATAACGATATGTAAAACTTTTCCTTGTTACATTAACGTGTACATTGGCAGATTTAGACATTTAGTACATTACATGTTGCTATGTGGCCTAGGATATATAGATATGGCCCTAGTAAACTGCCGATAAATGGGTCATTGATAAATTCAGTTAATAGACCGATTCGCCAATTAATCCCTACTCACTCGACTGAGCAGCTACCGCCGATATCCTGAACACCGAGTTTATCATTACAGTGGCTTTCAGTGTGCAGTTTTATTTCAGCATTTTGGTATACTAACTAGTGCGTAACCATTTTTAGAAGTCATAGCACAAATATTTTAATAGAAATGGTAAAGTTCTCTTGACTAACTATATTCCGTACCACACCACACATTAAATGGCCTAAATCATACTCCCTCCGTCCCATAATGTAAGACGTTTTTTGACACTAGTGTAGTGTCAAAAAACGTCTTACATTATGGGACGGAGGGAGTAAATAACTGCAGTCAAACTTTAAAAACGTCTTGGAACCTACGATACATCGTAAGCATAAGAGCATGTAGGTGTAGCATATCTCCTACATGATCTCACTCTAACTCTCACAGGACACTGAGGATAGTTAAAGTTAACAATGGAAGCCAGTAATGGTTAACTTAACAAGGCCTTGTGCAACAAATGTAGAATACAGAGAAAAACATTAGAAATAAATTTAGAATAGTCGACACCTGAATAAAGATGATGGATAAGTGCTCTTGGGTGATATGGCGCCAAAGGTCCACTCAGATTACTAGATATATCCAACAAGCTCCACAGACCATTAGAACAGTGACTATTGTGTTGGCCTGGTAACAGTGTGCTATTGTTCTCAATGGCCTCCGTGTTGCTGTAATTTTCAGATAACCCAGATTTACCAAAGATAGTTTCATTAACATGCACAGTACATGGCAACTTATCATACACATCTGTGGCAGAACAAACGCCTTTCTGGGTAATACGTTCATTTGCTCCTCTTACTAACCATGAACTGAACAGTGAAAGATGATTGTTATGAACAAGCACTATTGACGCCTTTGGCCCCCAGCAGAAGCTGGCAACATCATGATGAGAATGAGCTAATGCAATACAACTCCAAAGATGCTTCTCTTCCAAATTTTCAGTGTGCAGCACATTCTGAAAGGAAGGATGCTTACAGGAATATATATTCAACTTATTACGAAAACAGACCGCAAGTAAATGTCTACCATTGCCTAAAGATAGCCAATCTAAACCAACAACAGCGCTATGAATCATTAGTGCATCTTCCAGGAGAAAACACCCATCTCCCATGAGTTTTACTGCTTCCCAGATATGAATGGATGTACTATTCTTTTGAACATTTCTACCAACAGTAGCAACTCTACCACATCTGGATAGTGAAATTGCACTAATTGGTCCTGGATGAGCACCAAACATGCCAACCAGCTCCCAGCTGTTGCTCCCTCTCCCAGTCTGCAAAGGGTTATCTGCACCAGACATCTTCCAAAGTTTCACAGTGCCATCAGAGTACCCAGTAGCAATATGATAACCTGGGGAAGTTGCAAAAGGTACATGCTGTTGTAGAGGTAATACAGTATTGTCCAGAGACATAACCGAAATGCAGGTGGGATATTCTCCATCCACGTCAGTAAGGTAAACCGTAGAACCTTCATAAATAGCAGCTGCAAACATTTCACCATGGACGTAAGTAACATGTCTCCCTTGATCTGCAGTGGAACGTGAGTTGGCAGAAAATTCACATAAACACCCCCTTCCTTCATGATGATTTTCTGAATGCAGGACTACTTTCCATGATAAAACTTGAAAACTCTTCCTCCATACGCACACAATGAGGAAACTGTTGTTTAAAAATGACTTGTTACAGTTAGAAGCTAAAGGTATGGTATGAATGCTATCAGGTGGTTCTTCTGCATTGCTCCCTCCAAAGAAAGGAACTGTGAACATCTTGTGACACGAAACAACACCTCCATTTGGAATTCTGACAACAACAAAATCGGCTCCATGTTCACCTCCCAGGACAAGAAACCTGTTATCATGGAAAACTGAAGGAGCCCAACAAAGACATGAATATTGTGCATCTGAAGAAATGTCACACAGATCAAATTTGCACAGGAGCTTCCATAAAGGATAAGTGGGTGCATGCAAGGTCGATATGAGAGTTGATAAGGTTGAAAGAGACCAGACAAATAGCATTCTGCTGGAATCCATAGAAACAGCTAGCTCTATCTCGCAGCTATATGGATGGACAGACACCTCTATGATACTACCCTTATGTCCAACTTGATTAATAGTCTTGTTTGAACAGCGTGAGATGCTCTTAGAAGAATCGCTTGAAACATGACTCCCAGAATCTGATGATAGACCAAAAGCCAGGCGAGACCAAATGAATGAATTATCAGGCAGCAAATGAAGCAAAGAGCATCTTGTGGGTGGGCCAGAACATATACTTCGTGATATTACAGCCTCAACAAAAATTGGTTGTGCGGTAGATTTTGGGTTAATAGCAGATTCCTCCCAAGCCTGCGGTTTGCTCTGCTTCCATAGTGTAATCCGTGGGTACCTTGGTGGAGAAACATCATCAAGACAATGACCAGCCCAAAAATTGGTACAACGCCCAGGGCCAACACTGACCAGCCACTCACATTTGCCAACCTGGTTCTGCCAGGAATGACCTGAAAACAACTTGAACTTAGATTCTTCATCTCGTGATACGACACTGCCAGTTTCTACTGCCCATCTCACAGATATGTCAACTCCAAGCACTCCATTTAGAATGTTGTCCAACTCAATCACTGCAATGACACTGAAAGATCTTCGTGAAGTAGGCTGCTTCTTCGACCTGGTCACCTCAGCCCCAGTCCATAGCCGGGCAGTTCCATCCAAGCAGCAGGTCATGAGGATCTCTCTCCTCACTTCAGACGGATCACCGACAGATAATGTCAAAGGCCTCCACTGGATCATGGAAACGGGCTGAGGATGCAGAAGCTCAGCAGTCTCCAGACCCAATTTGGCATCATTCACAAATACCAGGACAGGCACATTGCCCTCCACAGGGGCAGCAGCTGACGCCGCCACGACAGGGGCGTGGACGAAGTGGGTAGCCGAGACGAAGGACTGCGGCACCTGTGGTGTGGACCTCCAAGCAAGCTGCCAGGAGGATTGCACCCTGGCCCACATGGCAACGCCACCACCGACCACCACGATGCCGTCGCCGGAACCCGTCCAGGCGATGGCGGTGACCGTGAACGTCTCGGTGATGGCCCATCTCAGGAGCCAACTGAATGAACCTGCCAGTTCCAATCTCGAACCAGTGAGCCGTGTGGTAATCACCTAAGTTAGTCAACGACGAGAACTGGCGACGAGCCAGATGAACAAACCTGAGGAAGGTGCGGGCTGGAAAACGGAGACAGAGTTGCCAGACGCGGCGGCGAGCTCGCCTCTCCCGCGGCCGCACCAGGCGACGGCGGACACGGGGGTGTGGAGGTCGATGACTTGGCAGAAGAATGGGGATTCGTCTTCAACAGTGTCGCTTCCGCTGGTACGGGGAGGGGAGGGGAGGTGGGAGACGACGAGGAGGGAGCCCGCGGCGTAGGCGAGCCAGGGAAGGCCGCCGAAATCAGGGAGGAACGAGAGGGAACGGTGGTCGGGGGTGGGCGCCGGAGGGATCAGATGCGGTGGATGGAGGGCGAGCGGGAGGTGCGGCAGCGGGTCTTGCTCCCCCATCGTGCAGGCTACTGCATGAGCGTCGGCGCTGGTGGTGGTGGTGTGGAGTTTGGATCCTCGCCGGTTGCAGCGGCCGATTTGCCCTTTCCCAGCCGGCGGCCGCAGGGGCAGCAAATCCTATTGACAGAAGTATACATGCCCCTAAACTTTCACAGTTGGGGTCACATCACCCTCACCCCCTAGACTCAAAAACCGGTTACACTTTTTATCCCCAAATTGAAAAACTGAGGGCCTGTTCTGAAACTGCCCAGCTTCTCCAAAACTTCCTAGATTCAGCTTCTCACGTAGCTTTTCACTTCAGGTGACGACATGAAAATCGTTCGGCAACACAGCTTCTAGTTTCTGTCATTGGGGCCCAACTCGAAGGGATTGGCAGGCCAGATTAGGCCCAAAACAAACCTAGCCCCTCTCCTCGCTCGTATCTCTCCCCGTTCCCCTCGACCCCTCCTCCTGTGCGCCGCCACACACAGGAGACGCACGACCCCGCGCGTCCGTCCTCTGCTCACCGGATGGTCATGGCACCACCGCCGCCGGCGCGAGCGCCCCAGCCTTCCGTTTGCCCTCCTCCTCCCCGACTCCCGTGCCCGATGTCGTCATCAGCAGCTGCTGCAGATCAGGCAGCCCCGTGCCCGTCACGGCCTCCTCCGGCCATCTCCTTCCCCTGTGCTCAAGCCGGAGCTCCTCCGCCCGAGCACAATCACGCCAACGACCACCCCGTCTCACCTCTGCCTCACTTAGCTCCGGCCGTGCCCCGTCATCTCCGGCCGCCGCTCATGGCCCTGCCACTTCGAGAGAGTTCGGGAAAGAAAATGGAACCGGTACGGTGAAATTCACTTGGCGGTGGCAACCTGGCGTAATTCGCCTCAACTCCAACTTCTTCGTTTTGACGGATCTGGAAAAGACCAGCTTCTCCAACTCCTTCTTTTTTGCACTAGACAGGCAGCCAGCTTCTGGATTCCAGCTTCTTGGAGCCAAAGCGTTCGGCTCAGCTTCATGCGTGAAGTTGAGGAAGCTGAGAGTTGGAGCGTTGCCGAACAGGCCCTGAATATAGCAACCTTCCTCAAAGGCAGATATATCCTGGAGAGTGCGGTTACTGCTCATGAGGTAGTACACTCTGTCCACTCTGGGAAAAAACAAGGTTTGGTCTTCAAGTTTGACTATAAAAAAGCCTTTGATAAAGTAGATCTTAACTTTCTACTAGATCTTCTTGAGAAGAGAGGCTTTGGTGGTAAATGGGTTGGCTGAATTTGCGAGATAACTCATAATGGCTCTGTGGGAGTTAAGATTAAAAACACAGAAAGTGACTTCTTTGTTTCTGGGAAAGGGTTCAGGCAAGGAGACCTCATTTCTCCACTGGTCTTTAATCTAGTAGTAGATGTTCTCACTAAAATGTTGTCCAAGGCAGCTAATAGAGACTTGATAGCTGGCCTGTGCACTGAAGTGTGCCCTGGAGGGATAATTTGTCTACAATATGCTGATGACACCTTGCTTTTTTTGGACAATGACATTGCTCATGTCTTCAACCTTAAAACTATCATCACCTCCTTTGAGCAGGTGTCTGGGATGAGGATTAATTACTCTAAGACTGAACTCATTCCAATCAACACAGTAGATTCTGAGTTTTTACCTTTTCTTTCTGTCCTGGACTGTAAAGGAGGATGCTTCCCTATCAAGTATCTTGGTATCCCATTACACCATGACAAACTTAGGAAAGAAGATATCCAACCTCTAATAGATAAGATTATGAAAAAGGATTGTTGGCTGGAGAGGTAAGCTCCTCTGCTAGTATCCCCAACTACCTACTATCCTTCTTCAAATTCCCTCAATTGGCTATTGATATGATCAATTCCCAAATGGCCAACTGTTTGTGGGATGACTTTGAAGGCCATAGGAAACTTCACTTAGCCAACTGGAGGATGATATGTATGAAGAATTTTTTTGGAGGTTTGGGAATCCCAAATCTTCAAGATGTTAACCTCTGTCTACTAGGTTCTTGGGTGAAGAGATACTATGACGGAGAAGGTAAGCCTTGGAAGTTGATTATTGATCACAAGTACATGGCTGGAAGGATAAATATCTTTGCACCTAACCTATCACCCGGTGCCTCTAGATTTTGGAAAGGGATAAAAATCATAATCCAAGCGCTGAAGTTTGGTTATAGATGGAAGATTGGGTCAGGAGACAAAGTTAGATTCTGGGAAGACACTTAGTTTGGTTCCTCACCCCAAGTTGTGCAATTTTGGCCTATCTACTCCATTTGCAATGAACAAACCAATAGTGTTAGCGAGGTGTGGGATGGTCTTCAACTAAAACTTACTTTTAGAAGAAACTTTGGTGTTAGGCTCATGGAGCAATGGTATCAGTTGGTTGAGATAGCTAGTAGTTTGACTCTCAGTAACGACACTGATGCCCTTATTTGGCAACTAGAAAACAAAGGGGTATATTCTACATGCTCACTCTACCATGTGATCAATTTCAGGGGGGTTCAGCCAGTTTTCATCCCTTAGGTATGGAAACTTAAAATACCCCCTAAGATTCATGTCTTCTTGTGGCTTTTAGCTAACAACAAGCTGATGACTAGAGACAACCTTAGGAAAAGACAGATTATCAAACCACTTAATTGTGTTTTCTGCTTTGAAGTTGAAACATGTTCTCATCTGTTTTTTGAATGTGTGGTCCCTAGACTAATTTGGCCATTGATCACAAGTCATTTTAGGGTAGACACTTGGACTGATTTTGAATCAGCGGCAAATTTCTGGATTGCTAATAAAAAGCATTCTGCTCTCAACACTGTTAATGCTGATGTGCTCAGGTGTGTCTGGAAATATAGGAACTCTATAATTTTCAATAACACCTTATGGACATCCATTAAGCAGGTGTTGAGGTTGATCTTAAAGACTATCAAGAACTGGGCGATACTGTCCTCGAGCGAGACTGCGGAATGGCTGGAGGCCTTCACAACGCACCTCACAACCTACCTGAGGCAGCCGCTGATGATCAGTGGCTGATCCTAAGGCACACTGAAGCCCCTCTGGTGGATCCTTGGACCAAGCTGAAGTTCACGGACGACGCGTTGGGCTTTGCATCCCCATCCAAGAAGCGTTCTAAAGCCGCAACGATATCAAGTCCAATCTCAACCCTGACGGTCGCCTGGTCTCCTCAAGCTGTGACTGCGCCACCGCTGAAATCGCATAAAGCCTCACAGGGGCTACTCTGCATCTGAAGCGTGCTGCGTTGTGTGTGTGCTAAAGTCCCTGTCTTCTTAGCTTGCGCAAAAACTTGATGTAATATTTTCGTTTTGCCCTAGTCTTTCGCTGAACTGCTCCTCTCAGTGAGGCGATGTATCCTGAACGACTTTGTGGTTTCATTCTTATAATGGAACCGGGGAGGGGCCTCCCTGATCTTCTAAAAAAACTGATAATTTTTTCGAGAGTTGGCGTACCAAATTTTTATAGAAGAGAGCAAAATATTTACAAGAGACCCGTGATCGATGCGAACATCAATCGACGGAATACCCACACCGACCAATCCACATACATCAATCTATCACAAATCTATCTAATCCACCTGCACCCACTCCTGCTTGCTTCCAGTCGAGGAAGTCTTCTAAGATCCATCTAGCTAGCTCTATTGGCCCTTTGCATTGTTCCGGCCGTTTAAACACTCTGGCATTCCTTTGCTTCCACAAGGACCATGCTACTCCGATGACTAACAAGTCGAACCCTCTTCTATCCTTCCCCTAAAAGCATGTTCTCGTATAGAGCCATCACGTGACCCAAGTATCCTCAATGGCTGGTGCTTGGGTGTTTAGCTGCAATATATCAAAGCATGTGTGCCACACCTCCCTCGCATACACGACCGCACAAGGATATGCTCACATTGTCATCCTCGTGCAAGCAAGTATAGCACGACAAGGCCTCATCTTGAAGGCTGTGACATCCCGTCTGTTAGAGGTCTACATTCTATGTTGTCCGGCCAACCAAGCGAAGATTTTGCATTTTAGTGGTGCCCAACTACGCCAAATAGTTGTAGATCGCATCCCGCCTTTGCATAGTCGAGTGTAAGTGGACTTCGCCGTGCATTCTCCAGACTTGTCATGAGGCTAAGTGAACTTATCCTTCGTCCGCTCGTCCCTTTGCAAAGTGGCGATAGCATGCCTAAGGTGTACCGTTTGTAATAAGGCGCCCATTGAAGTTTGTGGTTGCACATCATGTGCCCATCTCTCTTCAAACAATGTTTGGGCGAGTGTCCGTGCATTTCTTTTTTAGTGTCCACTCCTTTAGCCAATATGGGCGCAATGTCAGGTACGGAAAAATCATGGATCTATCTATCTCTATGGAAGAGGACCTTGTCTCCCTTACCGGCTGTAATGTTCACCATGCTATCGAAGACCAACCTCGCGTCCTCATCTGCCAAAAGTTGAAGGCCCTGCCATGGTCTCCGAGTGTCCGTGCGTCTCACTCCCAGTGCACTCTCAGAACAAGGGCTTGTAGCCCCAAATTCTTCACGCCTAGGCCTCCGATACTCATTGGTTTGCAATGGAATTCCATGCCACGAGGCATGCCATGAGTGCGATCTTTTCCTGCCCAAAAGAATGCTCACATCCAGCTATCCATATCCTCAAGCACCCATATCGGGAGCTTCATGACCAGTAAGTGATGCATCGGCCTCGCAGCAATGACCGATTTTACCAAGACGAGCCGACCCGAGAGCTACATCAACCGTCTTTGCCATGTCGGAATAAAGTGTTTCACTTGATCCAATAGGGGCTGCCATTGAGCCTTAGTCAACTTCTTAATGGCCAACTGAAGCCCGAGGTATTTGCACGGGAACTTCCAATAGCGCATTGCAGTCGGTTTTGAACCCTAGCCTTGTCTTCGTCGTTCTTGATGATGAGGATCGCCGAGGACTTTTTGTAGTTAACTCTCAACCCGGATGCTTCTCCAAAAATCTCCAAAACACTTCTAACAAACTCCAAGTCCTTTGTCGATGGTCTCACGAAGAATGCAACGTCGTCGGAGTAGATGGACAACCTCTGCATAGCCGAGATACCAGTGTAACTACTCAACACCCTAACTTATAAGGCTCTGGTGATGATCGCAGATAAGGCCTCCATCGCGATGATGAACAACAATCGCGATGCATATACTTACCTTATGGTCTTCAGACGAAACTAGAAGAAGTAGACTTGAGAAAACAAGGTTAGACAACGCAAGAAAACTTCAAGCAAGAAGGATTTCAAGAACCATAAGATTTCCAAGACTGGGAAGACATGTAATAGGTGAGTATCATAGAGTGAGTACTACTTTCAGATATATATACATGTCCCCAAGGGCTTAGAGAATTGCAATAAGTTCTTAAGTATTTCTCTCCCCTTTAGCATGGATTCTTTCTCCCCCTAAATCTTTCATTTGATACTGGGAGAAGATAGGGTGAGATAAAATCAGAGCAACAAATAAGTAAATCAGAGCAGAAGATATCAAACATGTTGCGGAACTGATCAACCACTAACATGTCTTCTCCCTCTTAAAGACATGTGACTTCTCTCCTCTTATAATAATGCATCTTATTCTCTCCCCCTTAGGATTAAGTTTTGATGCTTTCTCTCTCAGGCTTGATGCTCTCTCCCCCTTTGACATCAATTTCCAATAAGGGCTCTTCAGGGATATGAGTCAGGTGAGAATGGTCCTGGAGAGACACAATCAGGGCAAAGAATATAGCTCAAGATGCAGTCAGAGGAATAGAATCATTGGCTGGAGCTGAAGAAAATAGGCGAAGTAAAATGGCAAAAGGTTTTCTCAGCAGTGAAATCAGTGACGTCGATCTATTTCCTTCGGTGACTCCGAGATGACAGAGTCACTGAGGGTGCTCATCGGTAAGATCGAGTTAGTCCGTGTCGGCTGGATCAATGAACTGTTTACAAGGAAATCTTGCACTTTGGTCAGGCCTACAGGCTTGGATCGGTGAGACCGAGTTCAACGCAGAGGAATTTATTTTCATCTCAAGTCACTTGGCAAATGAAATCTCACAGGGATTTGCAAAGAATTTGGTAGACAGGTCAAATCAAAAAAGAAAGAGAAACAAAGAGGATATAGATGAAGTTTTCTAAATTTAGGAGAGGGAACCACAATTTAAGGCAAGCAAATAGAATGCAAGACAAGAAGAAAAGAAACACTAGAGAACATCATCTAGGGATGGTCGGCGACATGGTCATCTATGTTAGAGTATATTGACTAAGGAGTTGTTGGGGAACGTAGTATTTCAAAAAAAATCCTACGACCACGCAAGATCTATCTACTAGATGCATAGCAACGAGAGGGGAGAGTATGTCTATGTACCCTCGTAGACTGAAAGCGGAAGCGTCTAGTGACGCGGTTGATGTAGTCGAACGTCTTCGCGATCCAACCGATCAAGCACCGAACATACGGCACCTCCGTGTTCAGCACACGTTCAGCTCGATGACGTCCCATGAGCTCTTGATCCAGTTGAGCTTCACGGGAGTGTTTCGTCAGCACGATGGCGTGGTGACGGAGATGATGAAGCTACCGGCACAGGGCTTCGCCTAAGCACTTCAACGGTGTGACCGAGGTGTGTTTCTGTGGAGGGAGGCACCGCACACGGCTAGAACAATGTTTCTTGTGTGTCTTTGGGTGCCCCCTGCCCCCGTATATAAAGGACCAAGGGGTGAGGTACGCCTGGCCAAGGGGCGCACCAAGGGAGTAGGATTCCTACTCCTAGTAGGAATAGGAACCCCCTTTTTCCTATTCCTACTAGGAGTAGGAAAGGAAAGGGGAGAGGAGAAGGAAAGGAGAGGGGGCGCCTCCCCCCTTTTCCTAGTCCAACTAGGAACCCTAGGGGGTGCGGCCAGCCCTATGGGCTGCCCACCTCTTTCCCTCAATGTCCCACTAAGGCCCATACTCCCTCGGGGGGGGGGGTCAGGTAACCCGCTCCGGCACTCCGTTTTACCCGATAACACCCGAAACACTTCCGTGTCCGAATATAGTCGTCTAATATATGAATCTTTATGTCTCGGACATTACGAGACTCCTCATCATGTCTGTGATCTCATCCGGGACACCGAACTACCTTCGGTACATCAAAACTCATAAACTCATTCTTTCTCTATCTTCAGCTGTGGTCGGGTTTTGAGTCTTACTCAACTTCATACCTTATAACACGGGCAAGAACTGCTTCTGTGACTGATCCATTTTGAACTACTTCAAAAAAATTATCAAGGTATGTACTAATTGAAAATTTTATCAAGTGTCATGATCTATCTCTATAGATCTAGGTGCCTAATATGTAAGCAGCTTCACCGAGGTCTTTTATTGAAAAACTCCTTTTAAACAATCCTTTATGCTTTTCAAAAAATTCTACATCATTTCTGATCAACAATATGTCATTCACATATACTTATCAAAAATGTTGTAGTGCTCCCACTCACTTTCTTGTAAATATAGGCTTCACCGCAAGTCTGTATAAAACTATATGCTTTGATCAACTTATCAAAGCGTATATTCCAACTCCGAGATGCATGCACCAGTCCATAGATGGAACACTGGAGCTTGCACATTTTGTTAGCACCTTTAGGATGACAAAACCTTCTGGTTGCATCATATACAACTCTTCATTAATAAATGCATTAAAGAACGCAGTTTTGTTATCCATTTGCCAGATTTCATAAATGCAGCAATTGCTAACATGATTCGGACAGACTTTAAGCATCGCTACGGGTGAGAAAGTCTCATCGTAGTCAACTCCTTGAACTTGTCGAAAACCTTTCGCAACAGGTCGAGCTTTGTAAACAGTAACATTACCGTCAGCGTCGGTCATCCTCTTGAAGATCCATTTATTTTCGATGGCTTGCCGATCATCGGGCAAGTCAACCAAAGTCCATAATTTGTTCTCATACATGGATCCCATCTCAGATTTCATGGCCTCAAGCCACTTTGTGGAATCTGGGCTCATCATCGCATCCTCATAGTTCGTAGGTTCATCATGGTCTAGTAACGTGACTTCCAAAAACGGGTTGCCGTACCACTCTGGCGTGGAATGTACTCTGGTTGATCTACGAAGTTCAGCAGTAACTTGATCCGAAGTTTCATGATCATCATCATTAACTTCCTCACTAATTGGTGTAGGAATCACTAGAACTAGTTTCCGTGATGTACTACTTTCCAATTCGGGAGAAGGTACAATTACCTCATCAAGTTTCACTTTCCTCCCACTCACTTTTTTCGAGAGAAACTCCTTCTCTAGAAAGTATCCATTTTTAGCAACGAATATCTTGCCTTTGGATCTGTGATAGAAGGTGTACCCAATAGTTTCCTTTGGGTATCCTATGAAGACACATTTCTCCGATTTGGGTTCGAGCTTATCAGGTTGAAACTTTTTCACATAAGCATCGCTGTCCCCAAACTTTAAGAAACAACAACTTTGGTTTCTTGCCAAACCAAAGTTCATAAGGTGTCGTCTCAACGGATTTAGATGATGCAATTATTTAACGTGAATGCAGCTGTCTCTAATGCATAACCCAAAATGGTAGTGGTAAATCGGTAAGAGACATCATAGATTGCACCATATCTAATAAAGTACGGTTACGATGTTCGGACACACCATTACGCTGTGGTGTTCCGGGTGGTGTGAGCTGTGAAACTATTCCACATTGTTTTAAATGAAGACCAAACTCGTATCTTAAATATTCGCTTCCGCGATTAGATCGTAGAAACTTAATTTTCTTGTTACGATGATTCTCTACTTCACTCTGAAATTATTTGAACTTTTCAAATGTTTCAGACTTGTGTTTCATCAAGTAGATATACTCATATCTGCTCAAATCATCAGTGAAGGTTAGAAAATAACGATACCCGCCGCGGGCCTTAACACTCATTGGTCCACATACATCAGTATGTATGATTTCCAACAAATCAGTTGCTCGCTCCATTGTTCCGGAAAACGGAGTTTTAGTCATCTTGCCCATGAGGCATGGTTCGCAAGCACCAAGAGATTCCAAAAGTCCATCACTATGGAGTTTCTTCATGCGCTTTACACCAATATGACCTAAATGGCAGTGCCAAAAATAAGTTGCACTATCATTATTAACCTTGCATCTTTTGGCTTCAATATTATGAATATGTGTATCACTACGATCGATATCCAACAAACTATTTTCATTGGGTGTATGACCGTCGAAGGCTTTATTCATGTAAACAGAATAACAATTATTCTATGACTTTAAATGAATAACCGTATTGCAACAAACATGATCAAATCATATTCATGCTCAACGCAAATGCCAAGTAACATTTATTTAAGTTTTACACTAATCTCGAAAGTATAGGGAGTGTGCGATGATGATCATACCAATCTTGGAACCACTTCCAACACACATCGTCACTTCACCTTTAACTAGTATATGTTCATTCTGCAACTCTCATTTCGAGTTACTAATTTTAGCAACTGAACCGGTATCAAATACCCAAGGGTTGCTATGAATACTAGTAAAGTACACATCAATAATCTGCATATCAAATATACCATTGTTCACTTTGCCATCCTTCTTATCTGCCAAGTATCTAGGGCAGTTCCACTTCTAGTGACCATTTCCTTTGCAGTAGAAGCACTTAGTTTCAGGCTTGAGTTTAGCTTTAGGTTTCTTCACGGGAGTGACAACTTGCTTGTCATTCTTCTTGAAGTTCCCCTTCTATCCCTTTGCCCTTTACTTGAAACAAGTGGTCTTGTTAACCATCAACACTTGATGCTCTTTCTTGATTTCTACCTTCGCCGATTTCAGCGTCTCGAAGAGCTCGGGAATTACTTTCGTCTTCCCTTGCATATTATAGTTCATCACGAAGTTCTAGTAACTTGGAGATAGTGACTTAGAGAACTTTGTCAATTACTATCTTATCTGGAAGATTAACTCCCACTTGATTCAAGCAATTGTTGTACCCAGACAATCTGAGCACATGCTCACTGGTTGAGCTATTCTCCTCCATCTTGTAGGCAAAGTACTGGCAGAGGTCTCATACCTCTTGATACGAGCATGAGTATGAAATACCTGTTGGGGAACATAGTATTCAAAAAAAATCCTACGATCACGCAAGATCTATCTACCAGATGCATAGCAACGAGAGGGGAGAGTGTGACTATGTACTCTCGTAGATCGAAAGCGGAAGCGTCTAGTGATGCGGTTGATGTAGTCAAACTTCTTCGCGATCCAACCGATCAAGCACCGAACGTACGACACCTCCGCGTTCAGCACACGTTCAGCTTGATGACGTCCCACGAGCTCTTGATCCAGTTGAGCTTCACGGGAGAGTTTCGTCAGCACGACGCCGTGGTGACGGAGATGATGAAGTTACCGTCGCATGGCTTCGCCTAAGCGCTGCAATAGTATGACCGAGGTGTGTTTCTGTGGAGGGGGAACCGCACACGGTTGGGAGAGATCAACAGATCAACTTGAAGGAAATATGCCCTAGAGGCAATAATAAAGATGTTATTTGTATTTCCTTATATCATGATAAATGTCTTTTATTCATGCTAGAATTGTATTAACCGGAAACTTAGTACATGTGTGAATACATAGACAAAACAGTATGTCCCTAGTATGCCTCTACTAGACTAGCTCATTGATCAAAGATGGTTATGTTTCCTAGCCATAGACATGAGTTGTCATTTGATCAACGGGATCACATCATTAGGAGAATGATGTGATGGACAAGACCCATCCGTTAGCATAGCACTATGATCGTTTAGTTTAACTGCTATTGCTTTCTTCATGACTTATACATGTTCCTATGACTATGAGATTATGCAACTCCCGAATACCGTAGGAACACCTTGTGTGCTATCAAACGTCACAACGTAACTGGGTGATCATAAAGATGCTCTACAGGTGTCTCCGAAAGTATTCGTGGTGTTGGCATAGATCAAGATTAGGATTTGTCACTCCGAGTGTCGGAGAGGTATCTCTGGGCCCTCTCGGTAACACACATCACAATAAGCCTTGCAAGCAAAAGACTAATGAGTTAGTCACGAGATGATGTGTTACGGAACGAGTAAAGAGACCTGCCGATAACGATATTGAACTAGGTATAGAGATACCGACGATCGAATCTCGGGCAAGTAACATACCGTTTGACAAAAGGAACAACGTATGTTGTTATGCGGTTCTGACCGATAAAAGATCTTCGTAGAATATGTAGGAGCCAATATGAACATCCAGGTTCCGCTATTGGTTATTGACCGGAGATGAGTCTCGGTCATGTCTACATAGTTCTCGAACCCGTAGGGTCCGCACGCTTAACGTTTGATGACGATCGGTATTATGAGTTTATGAATATTGATGTACCGAAGGTAGTTCGGAGTCCCGGATGAGATCACGGACATGACGAGGAGTCTCGGAATGTCCGAGACATAAAGATTGATATATTGGACGACTATATTCGGACACCGGAAGTGTTCCGGAAAAGTTTCGGATTTATCGGGATTGCCGGAGGGGGTTACCGGAACCCCCTACGAGAGGGGATGGTCCATAGTGGGCCTAAAGGGAAAGAGAGAGGCAACCCATAGGGCTGGCCGGCGCCCCCACCTAGGGTTCCTAGTTGGACTAGGATTGGGGGGGCGCCACCTCTCCTAATCCTTTCCCTCTTCCTTCTTTTGGTGAATCCTACTAGGAATAGGATTGCAATCCTATTCCTAGTAGGACTCCTTCCCTAGCCGCACCAGAAGAGGTTGGCCGGCCTCCTCCCCTTGCTCCTTTATATACGGGGGGCAGGGGGGCACCCAAAGACACACGAGTTGAATTGTTTTAGCCGTGTGCGGTGCCCCCCTCCACAGAATCACACCTCGGTCATACCATCGCGGAGCTTAGGCGAAGCCCTGCGCCGGTGAACACATCATATCCGTCACCACGCCGTCGTGCTGACGAAACTCTCCCGTGAAGATCAACTGGATCAAGAGCTCGTGGGACGTCATCAAGCTGAACGTGTGCTGAACGCGGAGGTGCCGTACGTTCGGTGCTTGATCGGTTGGATCGCAAAGAAGTTCGACAACATCAACCGCGTTACTTGACGCTTCCGCTCCCGGTCTACGAGGGTACGTAGACACACTCTTCCCTCTCGTTGCTATGCATCTGGTAGATAGATCTTGCGTGATCGTAGGAAAATTTTAAAATACTACGTTCCCCAACACAACTTGTGTGTCTTTGGGTGCCCCCTGCCCCCGTATATAAAGGAGCAAGGGGGGGAGGTGCGGCCAGCCCCTATGGCGCGCCCTAGAGGGCCACTCCTACTAGGAATAGGATTCCAGGAGTCCACCAAGAGGGAGAGAGGGGGAAGGAAAGAGATGGAGAGGGAGAGGGAAAGAGGGGGTCGCGCCCCCTTCCCCTAGTCCAATTCGGACTCCCCTTAGGGGGCGCCACCTCCTGGGCTACTGCCCTCTCTCTCCCCTAAAGCCCACTAGGGCCCAATACTTCCCCGGGGGGTTCCGGTAACCCCCCGGCACTCCGGTTTTATCCAAAACCTTTCGGAACACTTCCGGTGTCCGAATATAGTCGTCCAATATATCGATCTTTACGTCTCAGACATTCCGAGACTCCTCGTTATGTCCGTGATCTCATCCGGGACTCGAAACAACATTCAGTCACCAAAACATATAACTCATATAATACAAAAACGTCATCGAACGTTAAGCGTGCGGACCCTACGGGTTCGAGAACTATGTAGACATGACCGAGACTCATCTCCGGTCAATAACTAATAGCGGAACCTGGATGCTCATATTGGCTCCTACATATTCTAAGAAGATCTTTATCGGTCAAACCGCATAACAACATACGTTGTTCCCTTTGTCATCGATATGTTACTTGCTCGAGATTTGATCGTCGGTATCTCAATACCTAGTTCAATCTCGTTACCGGCAAGTCTCTTTACTCGTTTCGTAATACATCATCTCGTGACTAACTCATTAGTCATTTGTTGCACGGCTTATTATGATGTGTATTACCGAGAGGGCCCAGAGATACCTCTCCGCACTCGGAGTGACAAATCATATTCTTGATCTATGCCAACACCATGAACACTTTCGGAGACACCTGTACAACATCTTTATAATCACCCAGTTACGTTGTGATTTTTGATAGCACACAAGGTGTTCCTCCGATATTCGGGAGTTGCATAATCTCATAGTCATAGGAACATGTATAAGTCATGAAGAAGGCAATAGCAGTAAAACTAAATGATCATAGTGCTAAGCTAAAGGATGGTCCTTGTCCATCACATCATTCTCCTAATGATGTGTTCCCGTTGATCAAATGACAACTCATGTCTATGGCTAGGAAACATAACCATCTTTGATCAATGAGCTAGTCAAGTAGAGGCATACCAGGGACACTTTGTTTTGTCTATGTATTCACACATGTATTAAGTTTCCTGTTAATACAATTCTAGCATGAACAATAAACATTTATCATGATATAAGGAAATAAATAATAACTTTATTATTGCCATTAGGGCATATTTCCTTCAGTCTCCCACTTGCACTAGAGTCAATAATCTAGCTCACATAGCCATGTGATTGAATACCGATAGTTCACATCGTTATGTGAATAACACCCATAGTTCACATCACAATGTGACCAACACCCAAAGGGTTTACTAGAGTCAATAATATAGTTCACATCTGTAATGCCCAGGATGGGACTATACCTCCTACGTGTCGAGGCACGACTTAAAGGTATAAGCCCATCCTAGAATGATCTCAAGTTTGGTATCTTTGCACGACTCATGTAAAAGAGGGATTAAACTTCAAAATGAGATAGTTGGCTTACACTCGCCACTTCACACAATACAATACATAAGCAATACATCATTCAAAACATCACAACCCGACTACGGGCGAAGATCCAAAAGAAAGATACCAAAACAACATAAAGCCACAGGTCTGGATCGAATCCTAGTAGAAACCACTACTGATCGTCGAAAACGTCACAAGCACACGGACAAACTCTTCATCGAGCTCCCAGGGAAGCTCTGAACCAGCTCCTGCTTCATACTCGGCTGAACCTGCATCTGGTGTTGTAGTAACTGTGAGCCACGAGGACTCAGCAATCCCATAACCATGGGTATCAAGACTAGCAAAGCTTTATGGGTAGGAAGAGGTAAAGTGGTGAAGTTGTAGCAGCGGCTAAGCAATATATGGTGGCTAACTTATGAGTACCAGAATAAGATGAGCATCTACGCAAACGGTCGCAAAAGTAGTGATCGCTAAAGATCCTAACTACATACGAGTCAAACATAACCCCACCGTGTTCTCTTCTCAAAGTGAAAAGAGACAGTCACGGTTACTCACACCGTTGTGTGTTTTACTTCGGATCCTCTGCCAAGTTTTCTACAACCGGACATTAACAAATTCCAATCTGCCACATAACCGCGGGCACGGCTTTCGAAAGATCATAACCCTACAGGGGTGTCCCAACTTAGCCCATCACAAGCTCTCACGATTAGCTGAAGTGATAAATATAATATCATCACCCCTTATCTTAGGGAAAACCGATCAGGCTCGGCATCCCGGTAGCACAAGACATTTCGACAATGGTAAAACAAGTCCAGCAAGACCTCCCGGCGTGTCGACACCCTGATAGTAGCCGCGCGTATCTCGTCTCAGGCCACGTCCGGATGGGCGATCCTACATGAGCCAAACCTCGAGTTTCCCCGTGGTGGCCCCGCATAACCCCCGTTTGGGACCAACACCATCAGCACTGGCCCCCCCTGCTATGTAGAATTAAGAACCCGAGGGTGCGACCCCCTATGCAAAATTAGTTATTAATTAAGTTGTTATTATGAGCAAATTAAAACCAATGTTGGGCCTTGCTGGAGGAGTTTTATTCAAAGTCGAACTGTCAAGGGGTCCCCATCCACCCATCGTGTAAGGAACGCAAAATCAAGGAACATAATGCCGGTTTATCGGCGCCTAAGGTGGCATGAGTGGAACAAAACACCGAGCAAAAGGCCAAGCCTTCCACCCATGCCCAGTATATAGGTGTGTTAATAATAATAATAGATATTGTGATATAACAACAACAAGTTCCCTCCTGGAACAAACTTCATCTTCACCTGCAACTAACAACGCTATAAGAGGGGCTGAGCAAGCGGGTAACATAGCCAAACAGTGGTTTTGCTAGGAAGGTGTCAAAAAGGTTAGAGGTTTCATGGCAACAAGGAGAGGGCTGACAATAAAAGATGGGTAGCGCGACATGTAACGATAGCATCGAGACAACTAAGCATGGCAATGGTAGTAAAGGTATCCAAGGGTATGATCATCTTGCCTGGGATTCCGCAAGGGAGAAGAACAAGTCCATGAAGTAGACGGAGCAACACAGTCGAGCGAAACCTCACAACTCCGGAACGAATCCGAAGCTAACAAGAGAAGCAACCGGAAAGAAGCAAACAACATGATAAACACACAAGCATAAACATGGCATACGATGCACAAACAAGTATGATGCATGTCCGGTTTAATTATGCATGGCATGGCAAAGTGCACAAACAACACTACAATTTAAGTGGAGCTCAATATGCAACGAGTTGCATATTGACGAAACACCACATTATTATTATTTAATTGACTCTCGTTATTTACAAGACAAGATTAAATGTTGGTTAACATGGCAAGAGGTGAAGCATAATAAAACTACACTATTTAGACATTTTAAATGAGGCCGAAAAATAACAACAACAATTTCGGGAAAAACCCCATGAGCATGTTTAGTAATTATTAAAGCAACAACAATTCACACATATTAATGGTGTTAATATGATGCGGATGATATGATCAAGTTTTATGCAAGTTTATAAAGAGGTTAACATGAAGGTGATAAGGAGTATTGTCGCCGTGGTGGAAGGAAAAGGGTGCCACGGCAACGATCCGAAGATGATGCAACGGCAACATATCGGTTCCGGTAACTCGTTGAGAGACCGGTGCAAAAGGTGACGGAGAGCGTGAGCGAGTCGAACAAGAGGAAAGGTGGGGTGATCCCGTTGTCGGGTTCCCACGGGTCGGCGACGAGGCAACCGAGGAACACGACAAAAGATGAAACGGGCACGATGCACACAAGGAAACATTTCGTACAACACATGCATTCCACGGGTCATCGTCTCGGGGTTATACCTTCGAAGCGTTCTTTTCGGGGCGGTTCGAGATCTTAGTGGAAGTAGTGGTTCCGTTTGTAGTCGTACACGGGTCGACAGTAGTGGAAGTAGACGTTCTCGTAGATGTACATGTCGACGGTAGTGGTACTTGTCGGGATCGTCGTCGACGTAGGGGTACACGTTCGTTTCGGAGAGGGACTTGATGAATCCAACATCTTCGGGGCGACGGTAGTCGTTCACGCTCGGAGTACTTGCCGAGTCGGTCGTCGTGGTACTTGGGGGGGGGGTCTCGTGGTACTTGCCAAAACAACATCGGATGTAGTCGTACACGCACGTTCCGTAGAGGTACTTGACGTTCGGAGACCGGGTCTTGCCTGCGGTGCACTTGGCGAAAAACAACAGCAACAAACAACAAAAACAAGAACACGGCACGGTCACGGTCACGTTCACGGCCACGGCAAGAAGGCTGCTCGGGAAGACGAGACCATGGCAGCAGTATGGCGAAGAGGGCTCGGCCTTGGCATGACGAGGAGGCGAGGTAGAGGCTGCACGGGACGAGGCAGAGGTGCGGTGGCTCTGGGGCTTGGCGCGCGGCTCCTGGAGAAGGCCCCGGCGCTGTGGCCTCGGACGCTCGGAGCAGAGGATGCAGGGCCGCCGGCGGCTTGCGCAGAGGAGGCGAGGAGAAGAAGGGCCTGAGGTCGCGGCCTTGAGGACGGGGCGCCTTGGCGCGTGGAGGAGAGGACGCTCGGGGAGCGTCGGGCTGCGGCCCTGGTGGCGACGGCGGCGACCCCTGGCCGAGGCAGGGCGGCTCCTGGCCGGCCGGGCCGGCTCGCGGGCGCCAGGCGCTGGATCGGGGAAGGGCGCTCGGGGCCAGCCCGAAGGAGGGGCGCGACTGAACGTCGCAGGCGGCCTAGCACGGCGGCTGGCGAAGGGGGGGCCTGCGCGGCGGTGGTGAAGGGTGGCGCGGTGGAGGCGGTGACCGGAGAAGGGCACGGCGGGCGGCGGCTACGAGGGAAGAGGGAGCGGGGTCGCGAGGGAGACGAGGGGGTCGAGCGGTCGGGCGCTGGGAGAGAGGAGTGGCAGCGGTGTGCGGGAGATGAGAGGGAGCGAGCCCTGGGGAAAGGTGCACGCTAGGGTTCGGCGCGGGATGGGCCGCTGCGGCCTGAGGGATGGTGGAGTGATGGGCCTTGGGCCCGCTGGAGGGAGAGGCTGCAGGCCGAAAGGAGGCCGGCGGCTGGGCCTTGCTGCCTTTCCTATTTAAGAGTGAAAAGAAAAAAACAGAGAATAAAAGAAAAGGAGAGGAGATAAGAAAGGGGAAGCTAGGCAAGAATTTGCACACGAGGTTAATTTTCTCGGGCTCATAAAAATGAGCATGGTCCGAGAAAAATAGAAAAACGACATGATCGAAAAATATAATTCAAACATATTTGAATTTAATTCAAATGGGTTTGAACTAAGACTTGATTATTGAAGTGTCCAAAAATGCTCACATTTTTGGAGGAACCTCGATACAATGGAAAAGAATTATTGGCAAGGTTTTTGACGGTGAAACTTGAATTAAGAGGCATGGGAAATATTTGCAAGTGTGTTGGGTTATCCCGAAGCAATGGAATATTTATTAATATAGCTCCATAATATTTGGAGGATATGTTATAAAGAGAAGGCATCCTTCCCTCGATTTAAATGGACCGAAGGTCCACACGATTTATTTAGGTTGAGATGCAAAAAATAAATGACATGATGGCATGATGACAAGATGCAATGCGAAAATAAATAACACAAACGCAAATGAAACACAAGGGGGAACCCGGAACATCTGGAATCTTCTGGAATCTTCTAGGACGTCGGTCTTCGGGCGTCACAACTCTCCCACACTAACAGAGGATCTCGACCCGAGATCCTAGAGATGGCACCGGGTAAAAACAGAAGAGGAATAGGTAAAACAAAGTTGCTTCTTAGACGAACGAGTGAAACCAAAGAACCTTGAGAGGTTAACATTCTTGAAGGAAAGAATACAACGGAGATGAACGAATATGAAAACTCCGTTAGAAAAGAGGAACAAGGAACATTATGAGAACCTTGTAGGTTGAACGACGAGAAACAAGAGCTTACGAACCAAAAGAATAAGAAACCGCAATGGCATAGCCAAGGAATAAGAATGACATAATTTGGACAGCACTCCGTCTGAAAAAATGGAAGGAATTAACAAGAACTTGAGAAGATGGAATGATACTTGATGAAAACAACAACACACAGCCTCCGGAACAATTAAAAGAATGGCACAAGGGGTAAGAAAGATTCAGACAGCACTCCGGTTAAAAGAGAGGCAAACTTGATGAGATGAGAGAATTAGAATGGAGAATACAACGCTACGGATAAATGATAAGCAAGGGAAAGAACATGCTCTCGAAAAAAGAAAAAAAGAAAAAAAAACGATATGATGGTTTGGAGATAGCAACATTATAATGCCTCCGGAATGAAGGAATAGCATATAAATCAATGAAAGAATTGAACGGAGAGAAAAAGACAACTTCTCCCACAAAATTGAATTGAAAGAGCATCCTTACGAAGAAGGGTTTAACGGAGTTGATTTAAAAAAATCAACGAAAACGAATAAGCTTGATGCGGGCTTATGGAAAACATCTCAAAATTATGAGGTGACAACCAGCCACTTACGAAACATTTGATTGGATTGAGATCAACAAGGAGACGAAAAACTTATTTCACCGGAAGGATAAATGAAGAACTTGGGTCATTTATAAGCACCATAATAGCAACAATTCTCAAGGAAGGCTTTTAGGTGAAATACAACCCAAGATAACTCCAATGAATAAGTTGAAGGGTCGGAAAGATCTCCTGAACAAAGAAAATGATGGGTTTAAATATTTCATTCTTGATAACTCGTGAATCATGAAACATGAAGGAATAATTATCAAGAATGACATAACACCACCTCAACAGATAAGGTAGCAAGAATTGCAATTGGAAAGCATGATGAAGAATGCTTGAGCTCCAACAAGAATCTTGATGAAGACTTCGAGGATGAATTAAATCATGATGAACCACCATGAGAACTCCGATAACAAAAGGATGAGAAGTGAAAGATGAAAAGAATAAGATTCAAGGCCTGCGATGAATTAGATGGAGGTTTGAAATGATGTAATAGAAATAACTTGGAGCTCCGGGAAACAAGATGAACAACTTGAAGCGTAGAATTTATTCCACATGAATAAACTCTAAACGAAGGAATTAATCCACTTGGATGAAATAAGAATAAGAATTATGTTATGCATCTCCTTCACCAATTTAAATTGATGACAACCAAAGGATTTTGCATACTACTTATTCTCGTTGGAAAGAATTAAAGAGAGATCTAGCACAAGCTTGGGTAAATCTTCAACGAACCACCGGTAGGATTGTGAAAAGAACAAATGAATTAAAACGATAACAACGGAAGGGTAAACTTGAATGAACCACCGTAAGAATAAGGAGACGAACGAAGAGACATCAATGAAGAATATTTGGAGGACAAAGTTGCAAATAGAGAACGAAGAAATATTCTGAAATGATGGCCTTCGGAGGATCACAAAGAAAGAATTCATGAAATGCTTCGGATGGTAAAAAGAATTCCTCACAATTTGAACAATAATGAGGATGGCAAGAAGCTAGAATCACAAATCTTCAAGAAGACGGGCCAAGATTTAAGAGAAACACTTCTCCGGTCTTCAAATGTTGAGAGTGAAGACGAGAAATGCCATGAAGAATTGTTGAGCACTCCGGAATGAAGAATTAAAAAGGTTGAACCAATGATGAAAAAGAATTTGAAAGCGATCTTGGAGAAGGCATGTGACTGATGGGAATCATTCTTACGTCACACTTTGGAAGGAATTTGAGTATAACTCCAGAAAAATAGAAGAGTCAGGTAAGATCCTGGGAAAAGACCTGTGGGTTAGGGCCCACTCAAAGAAAATCACCGTTGAAAAAGATTGCTTAAGAGATATTGTACCGATTGAATTAAATGGCTTGAATAAGATGACATTGGTCAAAATAATTTGAACGGATTAAGAATGGAATTTTGAATCTACATCACTCCGAATATGAATAGCAAGAGGAGAATGATTAATTGGGGCACCGGAATAAGAAAGCATTGTGAAATGAGGAAAAGGATAAGATCAACACCGAAATCTTGAATTAAATCCACCGGTAGAATTTGAGAACAAAAGAATGATGAACTTGAAGCTCTTGAGCATTTTCACGATAATTCACCGGATAAGAACATTGAAGGAAAAGAATGAAGAAACATCACATGAATAACATGGATATTTCATTAAGAATATCTTGCTCCAAGAAGAAGAAGGGTGGGAGGGCGGGGAAAAACAAAGACAACTTGGGATGAATGAAACAGACAATCGTCAGATTTCTCAACGACGTCCGTATGGAGTAATTTAAAAAAGAAGGCACACCGGTTGAAAAGAATTTAACATGACCATCTTGATGATCAAGAAGAACCAGCACTCCCATAGAAATATGAGAACACCGATTAGGAAAGGTATGGAATCAACACTTGACATCGAAGCAACTCGAATACCAGAATCAAAACGAAACAAGGGTAGATATGTTTATGAAGAAGATTATGTTGCAACATATCTATCCGAACAGAGAATTGAACGAATGAATTCCGCAGGTACATCATCTAGACGAGAAGCCACTTGGGAGAACAAAAGATAAATAAAAGCAACAAGAAGGAGCAGATAGAACAAATACAAGATAGAAGCTTCGTTCGACATCTTCGTGCTGAAAGCTCATGGAACGTGTTACAAAAGGGTTTTGCAATCCCCGGATCAGCATAGCCAAGGACCCTTTAAGATGCAACTCCCGATCAGAACAAGCCCATAAACCACTTCACTCAATGTAGAACCCCGAACTTCATATCATGCACTCGTTGGAAGAATGCCTAGAACTACTAGATCAACCCACCTATTAATTTCCGAAAGTTTCCAGTTATGCAATCAGGTGTTGGGGATACAGGGGAAGCACCGCGCAATCAACTCTAAACCTACATCCAGCTGTATCCATCCTTCAACACATAACCAGTTGTTCTCGGAAACCGTTTACCTCGGACCTTCGAAACGCATCCACTATACAAGCTATGGCAATACTCCCGAACTACCTCCCCAGTACTGGGTGATGTCGGGGTTATCTTGCCACTAACCGCATAGGAGAGTTTTCGATGTCGGCCGTCTTAAGTATTCTAGTACTGCCGCGATGGATTTGTGACGACAACACCTCGGAGCTCAACTCCCCGGGACACTGCCACAACCCCTAATGACAGGAGGCATCGAGAACAATGTTCTCTCACAAAGACATCGAAACAATCCAAACAATACTCGCGAGATCCTAAAAAAAATTTGGTGACTTTTTGAAAGTAGAAGAGGCAAGAGTAATCGTCAGGAGTCCTCACCAGAGTGAAAAGAGATGAGGAGCAAAAGAAATCCTACTCTCCGATATATATATAGGACTCAAAACATTTTCAAGTGTGTGCCTAGACTCAACCGTCAACGATTCGATCAATCAATGGGGGCTTCTAGGTCGGAGAAGGCTCTGGTACCAACTTGTAATGCCCAGGATGGGACTATACCTCCTACGTGTCGAGGCACGACTTAAAGGTATAAGCCCATCCTAGAATGATATCAAGTTTGGTATCATTGCACGACTCATGTAAAAGAGGGATTAAACTGCAAAATGAGATAGTTGGCTTACACTCGCCACTTCACACAATACAATACATAAGCAATACATCATTCAAAACATCACAACCCGACTACGGGCGAAGATCCAAAAGAAAGATACCAAAACAACATAAAGCCAAAGGTCTGGATCGAATCCTAGTAGAAACCACTACTGATCGTCGAAAACGTCACAAGCACACGGACAAACTCTTCATCGAGCTCCCAGGGAAGCTCTGAACCAGCTCCTGCTTCATACTCGGCTGAACCTGCATCTGGTGTTGTAGTAACTGTGAGCCACGAGGACTCAGCAATCCCATAACCATGGGTATCAAGACTAGCAAAGCTTTATGGGTAGGAAGAGGTAAAGTGGTGAGGTTGCAGCAGCGGCTAAGCAATATATGGTGGCTAACTTACGAGTACCAGAATAAGATGAGCATCTACGCAAACGGTCGCAAAAGTAGTGATCGCTAAAGATCCTAACTACATACGAGTCAAACATAACCCCACCGTGTTCTCTTCTCAAAGTGAAAAGAGACAGTCACGGTTACTCACACCGTTGTGTGTTTTACTTCGGATCCTCTGTCAAGTTTTCTACAACCGGACATTAACAAATTCCAATCTGCCACATAACCGCGGGCACGGCTTTCGAAAGATCATAACCCTATAGGGGTGTCCCAACTTAGCCCATCACAAGCTCTCACGATTAGCTGAAGTGATAAATATAATATCATCACCCCTTATCTTAGGGAAAACCGATCAGGCTCGGCATCCCGGTAGCACAAGACATTTCGACAATGGTAAAACAAGTCCAGCAAGACCTCCCGGCGTGTCGACACCCTGATAGTAGCCGCGCGTATATCATCTCAGGCCACGTCCGGATGGGCGATCCTACATGAGCCAAACCTCGAGTTTCCCCGTGGTGGCCCCGCATAACCCCCGTTTGGGACCAACACCATCAGCACTGGCCCCCCCTGCTATGTAGAATTAAGAACCCGAGGGTGCGACCCCCTATGCAAAATTAATTATTAATTAAGTTGTTATTATGAGCAAATTAAAACCAATGTTGGGCCTTGCTGGAGGAGTTTTATTCAAAGTCGAACTGTCAAGGGGTCCCCATCCACCCATCGTGTAAGGAACGCAAAATCAAGGAACATAATGCCGGTTTATCGGCGCCTAAGGTGGCATGAGTGGAACAAAACACCGAGCAAAAGGCCAAGCATTCCACCCATGCCCAGTATATAGGTGTGTTAATAATAATAATAGATATTGTGATATAACAACAACAAGTTCCCTCCTGGAACAAACTTCATCTTCACCTGCAACTAACAATGCTATAAGAGGGGCTGAGCAAGCGGGTAACATAGCCAAACAGTGGTTTTGCTAGGAAGGTGTCAAAAAGGTTAGAGGTTTCATGGCAACAAGGAGAGGGCTGACAATAAAAGATGGGTAGCGCGACATGTAGCGATAGCATCGAGACAACTAAGCATGGCAATGGTAGTAAAGGTATCCAAGGGTATGATCATCTTGCCTGGGATTCCGCAAGGGAGAAGAACAAGTCCATGAAGTAGACGGAGCAACACAGTCGAGCGAAACCTCACAACTCTGGAACGAATCCGAAGCTAACAAGAGAAGCAACCGGAAAGAAGCGAACAACATGATAAACACACAAGCATAAACATGGCATACGATGCACAAACAAGTATGATGCATGTCCGGTTTAATTATGCATGGCATGGCAAAGTGCACAAACAACACTACAATTTAAGTGGAGCTCAATATGCAACGAGTTGCATATTGACGAAACACCACATTATAATTATTTAATTGACTCTCGTTATTTACAAGACAAGATTAAATGTTGGTTAACATGGCAAGAGGTGAAGCATAATAAAACTACACTATTTAGACATTTTAAATGAGGCCGGAAAATAACAACAACAATTCCGGGAAAAACCCCATGAGCATGTTTAGTAATTATTAAAGCAACAACAATTCACACATATTAATGTTGTTAATATGATGCGGATGATATGATCAAGTTTTATGCAAGTTTATAAAGAGGTTAACATGAAGGTGATAAGGAGTATTGTCGCCGTGGTGGAAGGAAAAGGGTGCCACGGCAACGATCCAAAGATGATGCAACAACAACATATCGGTTCCGGTAACTCGTTGAGAGACCGGTGCAAAAGGTGACGGAGAGCGTGAGCGAGTCGAACAAGAGGAAAGGTGGGGTGATCCCATTGCCGGGTTCCCACGGGTCGGCGACGAGGCAACCGAGGAACACGACAAAAGATGAAACGGGCACGATGCACACAAGGAAACATTTCATACAACACATGCATTCCACGGGTCATCGTCTCGGGGTTATACCTTCGAAGCGTTCTTTTCGGGGCGGTTCGAGATCGTAGTGGAAGTAGTGGTTCCGTTTGTAGTCGTACACGGGTCGACAGTAGTGGAAGTAGACGTTCTCGTAGATGTACATGTCGACGGTAGTGGTACTTGTCGGGATCGTCGTCGACGTAGGGGTACACATTCGTTTCGGAGAGGGACTTGATGAATCCAACATCTTCGGGGCGACGGTAGTCGTTCACGCTCGGAGTACTTGCCGAGTCGGTCGTCGTGGTACTTGGGGG
>LR738711.1:395145304-395157210 GCA_902687465.1 Secale cereale | reverse complement strand
GGGGGGGGTCTCGTGGTACTTGCCAAAACAACATCGGATGTAGTCGTACACGCACGTTCCGTAGAGGTACTTGACGTTGGGAGACCGGGTCTTGCCTGCGGTGCACTTGGCGAAAAACAACAGCAACAAACAACAAAAACAAGAACACGGTACGGTCACGGTCACGTTCACGGCCACGGCAAGGAGGCTGCTCGGGAAGACGAGACCATGGCAGCAATATGGCAAAGAGGGCTCGGCCTTGGCATGACGAGGAGGCGAGGTAGAGGCTGCACAGGACGAGGCAGAGGTGCGGTGGCTCTGGGGCTTGGCGCGCGGCTCCTGGAGAAGGCCCCGGCGCTGTGGCCTCGGACGCTCGGAGCAGAGGATGCAGGGCCGCCGACGGCTTGCGCAGAGGAGGCGAGGAGGAGAAGGGCCCGAGGTCGCGGCCTTGAGGACGGGGCGCCTTGGCGCGTGGAGGAGAGGACGCTCGGGGAGCATCGGGCTGCGGCCCTGGTGGCGACGGCGGCGACCCCTGGCCGAGGCAGGGCGGCTCCTGGCCGGCTGGGCCGGCTCGCGGGCGCCAGGCGCTGGATCGGGGAAGGGCGCTCGGGGCCAGCCCGAAGGAGGGGCGCGGCTGAACGTCGCAGGCGGCCTAGCACGGCGGCTGGCGATGGGGGGGCCTGCGTGGCGGTGGTGAAGGGTGGCGCGGTGGAGGCGGTGACCGGAGAAGGGCACGGCGGGTGGCGGCTACGAGGGAAGAGGGAGCGGGGTCGCGAGGGAGACGAGGGGGTCGAGCGGTCGGGCGCTGGGAGAGAGGAGTGGCGGCGGTGTGCGGGTGATGAGAGGGAGCGAGCGCTGGGGAAAGGTGCACGCTAGGGTTCGGCGCGGGATGGGCCGCTGCGGCCTGAGGGATGGTGGAGTGATGGGCCTTGGGCCCGCTGGAGGGAGAGGCTGCAGGCCGAAAGGAGGCCGGCGGCTGGGCCTTGCTGCCTTTCCTATTTAAGAGTGAAAAGAAAAAAACAGAGAATAAAAGAAAAGGAGAGGAGATAAGAAAGGGGAAGCTAGGCAAGAATTTGCACACGAGGTTAATTTTCTCGGGCTCATAAAAATGAGCATGGTCCGAGAAAAATAGAAAAAAGGCATGATCAAAAAATATAATTCAAACATATTTGAATTTAATTCAAATGGGTTTGAACTAAGACTTGATTATTGAAGTGTCCAAAAATGCTCACATTTTTGGAGGAACCTCGATACAACGGAAAAGAATTATTGGCAAGGTTTTTGACGGTGAAACTTGAATTAAGAGGCATGGGAAATATTAGCAAGTGTATTGGGTTATCCCGAAGCAATGGAATATTTATTAATATAGCTCCATAATATTTGGAGGATATGTTATAAAGAGAAGTCATCCTTCCCTCGATTTAAATGGACCGAAGGTCCACACGATTTATTTAGGTTGAGATGCAAAAAATAAATGACATGATGGCATGATGACAAGATGCAATGCAAAAATAAATAACACAAACGCAAATGAAACACAAGGGGGAACCCGGAACATCTGGAATCTTCTGGAATCTTCCGGGACGTCGGTTTTCGGGCGTGACAACATCTCTATGTGCTTAACACCCAAGAGTAATAAGGTGTGATCATGTTTTGCTTGTGAGAGAAGTTTAGTCAACGGGTCTGTCACATTCAGATCCGTATGTATTTCGCAAATTTCTATGTCTACAATGCTCTGTATGGAGCTACTCTAGCTAATTGCTCCCACTTTCAATATGCATCCAGATTGATACTTAGAGTCATCTGGATTGGTGTCAAAGCTTGCATCGACGTAACTCTTTACGACAAACTCTTTATCACCTCCATAACCGAGAAATATTTACTTAGTCATCCAGTAACTAAGGATAATTTTGACCGTTGTCTAGTGATCTACTCCTGGATCGCTTTTGTACCTCCTTGCCAAACTCATGGAAAGGTACACAACAGGTTTGGTACACAGCATGGCATACTTTAAAGAGCATATGGCTGAGGCACAGGGAATGCCTTTCATTCTTTCTCTATCTTCTGCCATGGTCGGGTTTTGAGTCTTACTCAACTTCATACCTTATAACTCAGGCAAGAACTGCTTCTCTGACTGATCCATTTTGAACTACTTCAAAAAAATTAGCAAGGTATGTACTAATTGAAATTTTTATCAAGCGTCATGATCTATCTTTATAGATCTAGGTGCCTAATATGTAAGCAGCTTCACCGAGGTCTTTTATTGAAAAACTCCTTTTAAACTATCCTTTATGCTTTCCAGAAAATTCTACATCATTTCTGATCAACAATATGTCATTCACATATACTTATCAAAAATGTTGTAGTGCTCCCACTCACTTTCTTGTAAATACAGGATTCACCGCAAGTCTGTATAAAACTATATGCTTTGATCAACTTACCAAAGCGTATATTCCAACTCCGAGATGCTTGCACCAGTCCATAGATGGAACACTGGAGCTTGCACATTTTGTTAGCACCTTTAGGATTGACAAAACCTTCTGGTTGCATCATATACAACTCTTCATTAATAAATCCATTAAAGAACGCAATTTTGTTATCCATTTGCCAGATTTCATAAATGCGGCAATTGCTAACATGATTCAGACAGACTTTAAGCATCGCTACGGGTGAGGAAGTCTCATCGTAGTCAACTCTTTGAACTTATCGAAAACCTTTCGCAACAAGTCGAGCTTTGTAAACAGTAACATTACCGTCAGCGTCGGTCATCCTCTTGAAGATCCATTTATTTTCGATGGCTTGCTGATCATCGGGCAAGTCAACCAAAGTCCATACTTTGTTCTCATACAAGGATCCCATCTAAGATTTCATGGCCTCAAGCCATTTTGTGGAATCTGGGCTCATCATCGCTTCCTCATAGCTCGTAGGTTCATCATGGTCTAGTAACGTGACTTCCAGAACCGTGTTGCCGTACCACTCTCGCGCGGAACGTACTCTGGTTGATCTACGAAGTTCAGCAGTAACTTGATCCGAAGTTTCATGATCCTTTCTGTGAATCACTGGAACTAGTTTCTGTGATGTACTACTTTCCAATTCGAGAGAAGGTACAATTACCTCATCAAGTTCCACTTTCTTCCCACTCACTTCTTTCGAGAGAAACTCCTTCTCTAGGAAGTATCCATTTTTAGCAATGAATATCTCGCCTTTGGATCTATGATAGAAGGTGTACCCAATAGTTTCCTTTGGGTATCCTATGAAGGCACATTTCTCCGTCTTGGGTTCAAGCTTATCAGGTTGAAGCTTTTTCACATAAGCATCGCAGCCCCAAACTTTAAGAAACAACAACTTTGGTTTCTTGCCAAACCATAGTTCATAAGGCGTCGTCTCAACAGATTTAGATGGTGCCCTTATTTAGATGGTGCCCTTATTTAACGTGAATGCATCTGTCTTTAATGCATAACCCAAAACGATAGTGGTAAATCGGTAAGAGACATCATAGATTGCACCATATCGAATAAAGTACGATTACGATGTTCGGACACACCGTTACACTGTGGTGTTCCGGGTGGCGTGAGCTGTGAAACTATTCCACATTGTTTTAAATGAAGACCAAACTCGTAACTCAAATATTCGCATCCGCGATCAGATTGTAGAAACTTAATTTTCTTGTTACGATGATTCTCTACTTCACTCTGAAATTCTTTGAACTTTTCAAATGTTTCAGACTTGTGCTTCATCAAGTAGATATATATCTGCTCAAATCAGCAGTGAAGGTTAGAAAATAAGGATACCCACCGCGAGCCTCAACACTCATCGGTTCATATACATAAGTATGTATGATTTCCAACAAATCAGTTGCTCGCTCCATTGTTCCGGAGAACGGAGTTCTAGTCATCTTGCCCGTGAGGCATGGTTCGCAAGCACCAAGTGATTCATAATCAAGTGATTCCAAAAGCCCATCAACATGGAGTTTCTTCATGCGCTTTACACCAATATGACCTAAACGGCAGTGCCACAAATAGGTTGCACTATCATTATCAACTTTGCATCTTTTGGCTTCAATATTACGAATATGTGTATTACTACGATCGAAATCCAACAAACTATTTTCATTCGGTGTTTGACCATCGAAGGTTTTATTCATGTAAACAAAATAACAATTATTCAATGACTTTAAATGAATAACCGTATTGCAACAAACATGATCAAATCATATTTATGCTCAACGCAAATGCCAAATAACATTTATTGAGGTTCTACCACTATGGGAATCAGGAAATTTGCCGTCAGGCAATAACAAACGGCAAAGGCTCGTATACAGACGGCAAAGAGTTTGCCGTCAGCAGATGACGGCAAAGTGTGTCGGCAAAGACAAAGTCGGCAAAGGGTACTTTGTCGTCATCTTTTCATCGGGCAGACGACAAAGACTTTGCCGTCATAAATCTTTATAACAGACGTCAAAGAAGCAGGTTTGCCGTCAGTCAAAACACAAAATCTTTGCCGTCATCCGACCTACTTTACAAACGACATTTTTTTTATAATTTTAAAAAATCGCAGGACACGTCAACGTCAAAACATTTTCCATAACATTCTGTATAGATCGATTTACACAACAAATCATAAATACAGATCCACCCTTTGAATATCACAAACTCCTAGTTTGTTCAATCATACATACATATTTACACTTGCTTGCTTTCTCTAGAACATCAAACAGAATTGGTACTATTTATTCACACTATTTGAACTACCAAGATTGTTGTCAGAGATCTTCCAAGAAGATGAGATCAGAGAAGGAAGATTAACGCCAAGAATTACATAAGAGTCTAGAAGAAATGCCCTTGAATCAGCCTTGCTCCCTGCGAGAGCCGGTGGGGCGAGCGGTGGCGAAGGCCGGTGGCGGCAAGCACGCGGCTCCTCGACGGGGTTCGCACGGGGCTTGCAGCAGCGGCCGGATCCGGCAGCCATCATTGGAGTTGATCGGCAGCAACCTGTGCAAAGAACAGAGAGACAGAGGGAGATCGAGGTGAAGCGCAAGAGGAAGAAAATAAGAATCGGAAGGTAGATGAGAGGGGCAGTGACGTGCACTAGGTGGTGCCGGTGAGGTGGTGGCTCAGGCAACGGCGTGCTCTGGATCTAGAGCTCCTCTCTAGATCGAGGAGCATGGGCGGGAGGCTGCGACCGGCGGGCGGTGGGCACGGGCGGCCAGCCGGCCTGACGGTGTGGTGCAGCGGGAGGCCGAGGCCGACGGAGAGGTGCGGCCAGAGGCCGAGGCCGGCGGAGAGCTGCGGCCGGCGGCGGCCTAGCTGATTCGGTGCTGGAGGCGGAGGGAGCAGGAGGCAGAGGGAGCGGGAGGCGGAGGGAGTGGGCGCGGTGGGCACGGGCGGGGGGCCGGGGCCGGCGGGCGGTGGGAACGAGCGGCCATCCGGCCTGACGGAGAGGTGCGGCGGGAGGCCAAGGCCAGCGGCGGCTTGGGTGATTCGGTGGAGGCAGAGGGAGCGGGAGGCAGAGGGAGTAGTGGGCGTGGTGGGGGTGCGGAAGAGATTGGTCGTGGGGGTAAGACGTGGTCACGTGGGGATGAGGTGGGGATCGACCGAACGGTCGGTGGGGTGGGGGTGAGATGTGCGTCGAGGATCCTGCCACCTCATCGATCCGAGGGACTGATCCGCAAGATGTGTTTCTTGTTTTGCCGTCTGCATTTTTGTTTTACAGACGGCAAAATATCTTTGCCGTCATCAGTTTTGTTTACAGACGGCAAAATATGTCTTTGCCGTTAGTCATCATTTGCCGTCAGGTTCGTGACGACAAAATAATCTTTGCCGTCTGCCCCGACGATTAGCTGACGGCAAAGAGGCTTCATGTCGGCAAAATAGCTAATTCCTGTAGTGTACACTAATCCTGAAAGTATAGGGAGTGTGCGATGATGATCATATCAATCTTGGAACCACTTCCAACACACATCGTCACTTCACCTTTAACTAGTCTCTGTTCATTCTGCAACTCTTGTTTTGAGTTACTAATTTTAGCAACTGAACCGATATCAAATACCCAGGGGTTGCTATGAACGCTAGTAAAGTACACATCAATAATCTGTATATCAAATATACCTTTGTTCACTTTGCCATCCTTCTTATCCGCCAAGTATCTAGGGCAGTTCCACTTCCAGTGATCATTTCCTTTGCAGTAGAAGCACTTAGTTTTAGGCTTGAGTTTAGCTTTGGGTTTCTTCACGGGAGTGAGAACTTGCTTGTCATTCTTCTTAAAGTTCCCCTTCTATCCATTTGCCCTTTACTTGAAACAAGTGGGCTCGTTAACCATCAACACTTGGTGCTCTTTCTTGATTTCTACCTTCGCTGATTTCAGCATCGCAAAGAGCTCGGGAATTACTTTCGTCATCCCTTGCATATTATAGTTCATCACGAAGTTCTACTAACTTGGTGATAGTGACTAGAGAACTTTGTCAATTACTATCTTATCTGGAAGATTAACTCCCACTTGATTCAAGTAATTGTAGTACCTAGACAATTTGAGCACATGCTCACTGGTTGAGCTATTCTCCTCCATTTTGTAGGCAAAGTATTGTGAGAGGTCTTATACCTCTCGACACGGGCATGAGTATGAAATACTAATTTCAACTCTTGGAACATCTCATATGCTCAGTGGCGTTCAAAACGTTTTTGAAGTACCGGTTATAAGCCGTAAAGCATGGCGCACTAAACTATCAAGTAGTCATCATACCGAGCTTGTCAAACGTTCATAACGTCTGCATTTGCTCTTGCAATAGGTTCGTCACCTAGCGGTGCATCAAGGACATAATACTTATGCGCAACAATGATGATAATCCTTAGATCACGGACCTAGTCCTCATCATTGCTACTAACATCTTTCAACTTATATTTCTCTAGGAACATATAAAATAAACGGGAAGCTACATCGCGAGCTATTGATCTACAACATAGATATGCTAATACTACCAGGACTAAGTTCATGATAAATTAAAGTTCAATTAATCATATTACTAAAGAACTCCCACTTAGATGGACATCCCTCTAGTCATCTAAATGATCACGTGATCCAAATCAACTAAACCATGTCCGATCATCACGTGAGATGGAGTAGTTTTCAATGGTGAACATCTTATGTTGATCATATCTACTATATGATTCACGCTCGACCTTTCGGTCTCCAGTGTTGTGGGGCCATGTATGTACATGCTAGGCTCGTCAAGTTTAACCCGAGTATTCTGCGTGTGCAAAACTGGCTTGCACCCGTTGTATGTGAACGTAGAGCTTATCACACCCGATCATCACGTGGTGTCTCGGCACGACGAACTTTCGCAACGGTGCATACTCAGGGAGAACACTTGTACCTTGAAATTTTGTAAGGGATCATCTTATAATGCTACCGTCGTACTAAGCAAAATAAGAACATAATAAGATAAACATCACATGCAATCAAAATATGTGACATGATATGGCCATCATCATCTTGTGCTTTTGATCTCCATCTCCAAGGCACCGTCATGATCACCATCGTCATCGGCGCGACACCTTGATCTCCTTCGTAGCATCGTTGTCGTCTTGCCAACTATTGCTTCCACGACTATCGCTATCGCTTAGTGATAAAGTAAAGCAATTACATGTGCGATTGTATTTCATACAATAAAGCGACAACCATATGGCTCCTGCCAGTTGCCGATAACTATACAAAACATGATCATCTCATACAATAACGTATAACTCATCATGTCTTGACCATATCACATCACAGCATGCCCTGCAAAAACAAGTTAGACATCCTCTACTTTGTTGTTGCAAGTTTTACGTGGCTGCTACGGGCTTAGCAAGAACCGTTCTTACCTACGCATATAAAAACCACAATGATTTTTCGTCAAGTATGTGCTGTTTTAACCTTCACAAGGACCGGGCATAGTCACACTTGATTCAGCTAAAGTGAGAGAGACAGACACCCGCCAGTCACCTTTAAGCAACGAGTGCTCATAACGTTGAAACCAGTCTCGCGTAAGCGTACGCATAATGTCGGTCTGAGCCGCTTCATCTCACAATACCGCCGAACCAAAGTATGACATGCTGGTAAGCAGCATGACTATTATCGCCCACAACTCATTGTGTTCTACTCGTGCATATCATCTACGCATAGACCAAGCTCATGATGCCACTATTGGGGAACGTAGTGTTCAAAAAAAATTCCTACGATCACGCAAGATCTATTTACCACATTCATAGCAACGAGAGGGGAGAGTGTGTCTACGTACCCTCATAGACCGAAAGCGGAAGCGTCTAGTGACGCGGTTGATGTAGTCGAACTTCTTCGCGATCCAACCGATCAAGCACCGAACGTATGGCACCTCCGCGTTTAGCACACATTCAACTTGATGACGTCCCACGAGCTCTTGATGTAGTTGAGCTTCACGGGAGAGTTTCGTCAGCACGACGGCGTGGTGACGGAGATGATGAAGTTACCGTCGCAGGGCTTCGCCTAAGCGCTGCAACAGTATGACCGAGGTGTGTTTCTGTGGAGGGGGGCACCGCACACGGTTGGGAGAGATCAACAGATCAACTTGTGTGTCTTTGGGTGCCCCCTGCCCCCGTATATAAAGGAGCAAGGGGGGAGGTGCGGCCAGCCCCTATGGCGCGCCCTAGAGGGCCACTCCTACTAGGAATAGGATTCCAATCCTATTCCTAGTAGGAGTCCACCAAGAGGGAGAGAGGGGGAAGGAAAGAGAGGGAGAGGGAGAGGGAGAGGGAAAGAGGGGGCCACACCCCCTTATCCTAGTCCAATTCGGACTCCCCTTGGGGGGCGCCACCTCCTGGGCTGCTGCCCTCTCTCTCCCCTAAAGCCCACTAGGGCCCAATACTTCCCCGGGGGGTTCCGGTAACCCCCCCGGCACTACGGTTTTATCCAAAACCTTCCGGAACACTTCCGGTGTCCGAATATAGTCGTCCAATATATCAATCTTTATGTCTCGGACATTCCGAGACTCCTCGTCATGTCTGTGATCTCATCCGGGACTCCAAACTACCTTCGGTACATCAAAACTCATAAACTCATAATACCGATCGTCATCAAACATTAAGTGTGCGGACCCTACGGGTTCGAGAACTATGTAGACATGACCGAGACTCATCTCCGGTCAATAACCAATAGCGGAACATGGATGCTCATATTGGCTCCTACATATTCTACGAAGATCTTTATCGGTCAAACCGCATAACAACATACGTTGTTCCATTTGTCATCGGTATGTTGCTTGCCCGAGATTCGATCGTCGATATCTCAATACCTAGTTCAATCTCGTTACCGGCAAGTCTCTTTACTCGTTCCGTAATACATCATCTCGTGACTAACTCATTAGTCATTTGCTTGCAAGGCTTATTATGATGTGTATTACCGAGAGGACCTAGAGATACCTCTCCGACACTCGGAGTGACAAATCCTATTCTTGATCTATGCCAACACCACGAACACTTTCGGAGACACCTGTAGAGCATCTTTATAATCACCCAGTTACGTTGTGACGTTTGATAGCACACAAGGTGTTCCTCCGGTATTTGGGAGTTGCATAATCTCATAGTCATAGGAACATGTATAAGTCATGAAGAAAGCAATAGCAATAAAACTGAACGATCATAGTGCTAAGCTAACGGATGGGTCTTGTCCATTACATTATTCTCCGAATGATGTGATGCCATTGATCAAATGACAACTCATGTCTATGGCTAGGAAACATAACCATCTTTGATCAATGAGCTAGTCTAGTAGAGGCATACTAGAGACACTGTGTTTTGTCTATGTATTCACACATGTATTAAGTTTCCTGTTATTACAATTCTATCATGAACAATAAACATTTATCATAATATAAGGAAATAAATAATAACTTTATTATTGCCTCTAGGGCATATTTCCTTCAATACCAATTTCAACTCTTAGGAACATCTTATATGCTCTGTGGCATACAAAACATTTTGAAGTCCCGGTTCTAAGCCGTAAAGCATGGTGCACTAAACTATCAAGTAGTCATCATACCGAGCTTTTGTCAAAACGTTCATAACGTCTGCATCTGCTCCTGCAATAGGTCTGTCACCTAGTGGTGCATCAAGGACATAATTCTTCTGTGCAACAATGAGGAAAATCCTCAGATCACGGAACAAGTCCGCATCATTGCTACTAACATCTTTCTACTTAGTTTTCTCTAGGAACATATAAAAACAAACGGGGAGCTACATCGCGAGCTATTGATCTACAACATAGATATGCTAATACTATCAGGACTAAGTTCATGATAAATTAAAGTTCAATTAATCATATTACTTAAGAACTCCCACTTAGACATCCCTCTAGTCACATAAATGATCACGTGATCCAAATCAACTAAACTATGTCTGATCATCACGTGAGATGGAGTAGTTTTCAATGGCGAACATCTTATGTTGATCATATCTACTATATGATTCACGCTCGACCTTTCGGTCTCCAGTGATCCGAGGCCATGTCTGTACATGCTAGGCTCGTCAAGTTTAACCCGAGTATTCTGCGTGTGCAAAATTGGCATGCACCCGTTGTATGTGAATGTAGAGCTTATCACACCCGATCATCACGTGGTGTCTCGGCACGACGAACTTTCGCAACGGTGCATTCTCAGGAGAACACTTGTACCTTGAAATTTTGTAAGGGATCATCTTATAATGCTACCGCCGTACTAAGCAAAATAAGAAGCACAATAAGATAAACATCACATGCAATCAAAATATGTGACATGATATGGCCATCATCATCTTGTGCTTTTGATCTCCATCTCCAAGGCACTGTCATGATCACCATCGTCACCGGCGCGACACCTTGATCTCCATCATAGCATGGTTGTTGTCTCGCCAACTATTGCTTCCACGACTATCGCTACCGCTTAGTGATAAAGTAAAGCAATTACATGGCGATTGTATTCATACAATAAAGCGACAACCATATGGCTCCTGCCAGTTGCCGATAACTTTACAAAAGATGATCATCTCATACAATAACGTATAACTCATCATGTATTGACCATATCACATCACAACATGCCCTACAAAAACAAGTTAGACGTCCTCTACTTTGTTGTTGCAAGTTTTACTTGGCTGCTATGGGCTTAGCAAGAACCGTTCTTACCTACGAATACAAAAAACTACAACGATTTTTCGTCAAGTATGTGATGTTTTAACCTTCACAAGGACCGGGCGTAGCCACACTCGATTCAACTAAAGTTGGAGAAACTGACACCCGTCAGCCTCCTATGTGCGAAGCACGTTGGTAGAACCAGTCTCGCGTAAGCGTACGTGTAATGTCGGTTCGGGTCGCTTCATCCAACAATATCGCCGAATCAAAGTACGACATGCCGGTAAGCAGTATGACTAATATCGTCCACAACTCACTTGTGTTCTACTTGTGCATATCATCTACGCATAGACCTGGCTCATGATGCCATTGTTGGGGAACGTACTATTTCAAAAAAATCCTACGATCACGCAAGATCTATCTACTAGATGCATATCAACGAGAGGGGAGAGTGTGTCTACGTACCCTCGTACACCGAAAGCAGAAGCGTCTAGTGACGCGGTTGGTCTATCTACAATGTTTCTTCTATGTCTGTGGGTGCCCCCTACCCCCGTATATAAAGGACCAAGGGGGGAGGTGCGGCTGGCCAAGGGGCGCACCAAGGGAGTAGGATTCCTACTCCTAGTAGGAAAAGGAACCCCCTTTTCCTATTCCTACTAGGAGTAGGAAAGGAAGGGGAGAGGAGAAGGAAAGGAGAGGCACCTCCCCCCTTTTCCTAGTCCAACTAGGAACCCTAGGGGGGTGCTGCCAGCCCTACGGGCTGCCATCTCTTTCCCTCAATGGCCCACTAAGGCCCATACTCCCTCGGGGGG
>LR738711.1:395124522-395145214 GCA_902687465.1 Secale cereale | reverse complement strand
GGGGGGTTCCGGTAACCCCCTCCGGCGCTCTGGTTTTACCCGATAACACCCGGAACACTTCCGGTGTCCGAATATAGTCGTCCAATATATGAATATTTATGTCTCGGACATTACGAGACTCCTCGTCATGTCCGTGATCTCATCCGGGACTCCGAACTACCTTCGGTACATCGAAACTCATAAACTCATAATACCGATCATCATCAAACGTTAAGCGTGCGGACCCTACGGGTTCGAGAACTATGTAGACATGACCGAGACTCATCTCCGGTCAATAACCAATAGCGGAAACTAGATGCTCATATTGGCTCCTACATATTCTATGAAGATCTTTATTGGTCAAACTGCATAACAACATATGTTGTTCCCTTTGTCATCGGTATGTTACTTGCCCGAGATTCGATCATCGCTATCTCAATACCTAGTTCAATCTCGTTACCGGCAAGTATATTTACTCATTCCGTAATACATCATCTTGTGACTAACTCATTAGTCATTTGCTGGCAAGGCTTATTATGATGTGTATTACCGAGAGGGCCCACAGATACCTCTCCGACACTCGGAGTGACAAATCCCATTCTTGATCTATTCCAACACCACGAACACTTTCGAAGACACCTGTAGAGCATCTTTATAGTCACCCAGTTACGTTGTGACATTTGATAGCACACAATGTGTTCCTCCGGTATTCGGGAGTTGTATAATCTCATAGTCATAGGAACATGTATAAGTCATGAAGAAAGCAATAGCAGTAAAACTAAACGATCATAGTGCTAAGCTAACGGATGGGTCTTGTCCATCACATCATTCTCCTAATGATGTGATCCCGTTGGTCAAATGACAACTCATGTCTATGGCTAGGAAACATAACCATCTTTGATCAATGAGCCAGTCTAGTAGAGGCATACTAAGGACACTCTGTTTTGTCTATGTATTCACACATGTACTAAGTTTCCGGTTAATACAATTATAGCATGAATAATAAACATTTATCATGATATAAGGAAATAAATAATAACTTTACTATTGCCTCTAGGGCATATTTCCTTCAGGAGTCAAGTGAAGGAACTTGATCATAGGTCATACTCATCGTTTAAGCTCAAAATGGGGTTACCATTTTTCATTTAAGCGTCGTGATGTATTCACATCTTGTTGAGTTGCTTTATGTCAGGCCCAAGATGCGATTCTATCCCGATCACTTGACACTTACATGATTTGGGCACAACCGCATTTCGGGAGCTTAGCAAGATGGATATCATTACATTATACCATTACATACATACATGAGGGATACAACAATACGTACAAGTCACGTGAATACAACAACCTCAATACAAAGCATCCGACTACAGATGCAAACATGAAAAGCACACGACATCCATCTGCTATCCCAGGCTGCCGACCCAGAACCTAAACCAAGACCGAAGAAGAAGAAGAAGAAAGAACTCCAACAAAACGATCATCACTCTCACGTCAAGACATCGGAAACCTGCACCTGCAACTGTTGTTGTAGTATCTGTGAGCCACGAGGACTCAGCAATCCCATAACCATGGGTAACAAGACTATCAAAGCTTAATCGGAAGGAAGAGGTGAAGTGGTGAGGTTGTGGCAGCGGCTAAGCAACATATGGTGGCTAACTTACGAGTACAAGAATAAGATGAGCATCTACGCAAACGGTCACAAACTAGTAATGATCGCTAAAGATCCTGAACTACCTACGAGTCAAACATAACCCCACCGTGTTCTCTTCTCAAAGTGAAAAGAGACAGTCACGGTTACTCACACAGTTGTGTGTTTTACTTCGGATCCTCTGTCAAGTTTTCTACAACCGAACATTAAAAAATTCCAATCTGCCACATAACCGCAGGCACGGCTTTCGAAATATCATAACCCTACAGGGGTGTCCCAACTTAGCCCATCACAAGCTCTCACGATCAGCTGAAGTGATAAATATAATATTATCACCCCTTATCTTAGGGAAATCCGATCAGGCTCGGTAACCCGGTGCACAAGACATTTCGACAATGGTAAAACAAGTCCATCAAGACCTCCCGGCGTGCCGACACCCTGATAGTAGCCACGCGTATCTCGTCTCAGGCCACGATCGGATGGGACATCCTACAGGAGCCAGATACCTCGAGTTTCCCCGAGGCGGTCCCGTAGTCTGCCCGTTTGGGACCAACACCATCAGCATTGGCCCCCCTGCTATGTAGAAAGAATCCCCGGGGACATGACCCCCTATGCAATTAATTAATTAAGTTGTTATTATGAGCAAATTAAAACCAATGTTGGGCCTTGCTGGAGGAGTTTTATTCAAAGACTAAGTGTCAAGGGGTCCCCATATACCGAACCGTGTAAGAAACGCAAAATCAAGGAACATAATGCCGGTTTATCGGCGCCTAGGGTGGCATGAGTGGAACAAAACACCGAGCAAAAGGCCAAGCCTTCCACCCATGCCCAGTATATAGGTGTGTTATTATATATATAGCATATTGTGATATTCCAACAACAAGTTCCCTCCTGGAACGATCTTCATCTCCACCTGCAACTAACAACGCTATAAGAGGGGCTGAGCAAGCGGGTAACATAGCCAAACAATGGTTTTTGCTAGGAAGGTGTCAAAGGTTAGAGGTTTCATGGCAACAAGGTGAGGGGCCGACAATAAAGATGGGTAGCGCGACATATAACGATAGCATCGAGACGGCTAAATAGAGGCAATGATAGTAAAGGTATCCAAGGGTATGGTCATCTTGCCTGAGATCCCGCAAGGAAGAAGAACGGATCCGTGAAGAAGACGAAGAAGAAGCCTTGAAGAAGATCCACGGGTAGACGAACGAATCCTCACGAACGCAACGGAACAAGCACTAACGAGAAGAAGCAAGCAACACGGTAAACACACCACACGAGACATGACAATATGCCCAACCAAGTATGATGCAAGACAGTTCTATATAGGATGCACTACAAGTCTATACAGGAAGCAAAACATGGCAAGGTAGGAAGCACAGAAAAACAACACACTCTATATATGATGCAATACATGGCAAGGTATGATGCATGACAAGTCTAAACAGGAAGCAATACATGGCAAGGTAGGAAGCACAAAAAAACAACACAAGTCTATATATGATGCAATACATGGCAAGGTATGATGCATGACAAGTCTATACAGGAAGCAATACATGGCAAGGTAGGAAGCACAGAAAAACAACACAAGTCTATATATGATGCAATACATGGCAAAGTATGATGCATGACAAGTCTATACAGGAAGCAATGCATGGCAAGGTAGGAAGCACAGAAAAACAACACAAGTCTATATGTGATGCAATACATGGCAAAGTAGGATGCATGACAAGTCTATACAGGAAGCAATACATGGCAAGGTAGGAAGGACAGAAAAACAACACAAGAACATGACAATATGCTCAAGCAAGTATGATGCAAGACAAGTCTATATATGATGCAAAACATGGCAAGGCAGGAAGCACTCAAAAACAACACAAGTCAACAAGTTTAAATGAGGCCGGAAACTACATATATCAAACCCGGTAAGTCCTCATATGCATAGTTTGAAATTAGTCCAGATCTGAACAAACCTTATGTTCAAGTTGTTAAACAGCAAGTTAACATGCACCATGATGATCTACACGAAAATCTAGTCAAGTTTCATATAAAGTTTGTTTAATTCGGAGCTACGGCCTAGAAGATATGAGCAAAACAAGACAAGCAAGGCAACGATGCAAGATGCACCCAAACATCAAGCCAACTCACTCCAAGCATGAAAATAACATGATATTATGAATCTACATGCAAAATCACACAAGTTTCATATAAGGCACACCCAAAACGGAGCAACGGGCTAAAAGATACACATGAAACAAGATATAACAACAAGCTGAAGTTAACAGCCACATCGCAACTTTGGAGCAAGAAATATATACTCTACAACACTCAAACATGGTGACAAGAAGCATGGACATGAAGTATACATCTCCTACAGCAAACAACTCCATTGGAGCAACTCCATAGGAGGCATGGATCAATAGCAACAAGCTAAAACATTTTGAACATGACGTTAAAAACCCGACAGTAACATTTTATAGCAAGTTGGGAGCAAGAAATAAATAAGCTACAGCAGGTCATATGAGCAAGTGAAGGCATGAATAGATATACAACAACATATACAACAAGGAATGATCAATGGCCACCCCAAAACTAACATGGATTTTCCTAGGGCATCAAGCAAACATAGCATCAGGATATGACAGATTCCAGACTTAGTGAAATTTCACTAAGTGTTAAAACAGTTAAGTTGGCATGGCATGTTTGTAAGCATGTTTAAGTCACCACAAAGCATATCATGGCAATTGGTTTGCACCACAGCAAAGAACACATGATGGAGAATCTAAAACATCTAGGCATGCGACATGGGGACAAACACATCAATAGCAACGAGCTTCTCAACTAGGCATCTCGTAACAAGTTACAAAACGTAACAGCCACATGCACTTTTGCAACAGAGATAAACATGGCAATATGGACTCAAAAAAGCATGCTACAGCAACCATCATGTAGTACACTTCATAATGAACATTTTGACATATCATATGCATCATTTGGATAAACATGCACCAAGTTATCATATCTCAAACATGGCAACAAAATAACAAGTAGCAGCAGTTTATAACAAGTAGCACTCTTGCAACAGATATTAGAGCATCTAGATGAACTAAAATGAGCATGGCACAATGGAACAAAGTGTAGAGCATATCACAACGATCATTTTGACATGTCATTCACTCAATTTTGATAAGCACACAAAAAGTTATCACTATGCAAAGTATGCAACAAAAATTACACCGAAAAGGACTTAGCAGTCTTTAGCAGAAAACAGAGAGGGCGAAAGCATCTATATTACGCACAGGGCGAGGGAAAGGGGTGCTCACCCATTGGGCTGAGGCCCAGGCCAAAAGAGGTCAGGGGGGTGGGCCGGCCCGTCAGCTGGGCGAGGCAGGCCAGCAGTGAAGCTGGGCCAGATGCAGTGGGCCGAGGGGGAGCTGGGAGCAGGCCGGCGGCTTTCCGGGGCGAGGAGGAGGCCCACGAGGCCAGGACCTGGGCCGGCGCTGGCGCGGCCCATGCGGTCGGTCGGGCGAAGCCGTCGTCCTCCGCGCAGGCCGGTGACAGAACTTCGAACGGCGGTGCTGGCTTTCCGTTCTCCGGCGAGGAAAAGCTCGAGGGCTGCGGGACGTGGCAGATCCGGGGGCGCCGGGCCCGGATCTGGCCGGAGGGAGTCGGGACGGCGGCCTGCCATGGCGGCGGCGGCGGGGACGGAAAGGAACCAGGCGGGGTCGACGGATCCGAGCAACGCGACGGCCGGCCGGAGCTTCTGGTGGTCGAGGTCGCTCGCAGGCGGCTTGCCGGTGCGATTGCGGGGAGGGGCAGCGCTCGGGACCTCCTCCCGATTTCGATCCGATCGAGGAGGGCGGCTCCTGGCGATGCGGCGATGGGGCGTGGTGGCTCGGGGAGGCACGGCCCTGTTCGCGGCCCGGGGCGGGCTGGATGCGGGCCAAGAGGGCCTGGCGCGGTGGGAAGCGGGGGAGGCCAGGTGGCGACGCGCCAATGGCTACAGGCGGCGGGGAGGCTGAGGTGGCCCAATCAGGGGCTGCCACATGGCGGAAATGAGGTGGCTGGAGGGCTCGAGGCGACAAGTGGCGATGGGGCACTGGTTTGGCGCGGATTTTGATGCAGCGAAGGAGGCTGGAGGTAGGGGAAGGCCTAGGGGATGCCCAAAATGGACATGGGGGGTGTTTAAATAGGAAAAAGACTAGGGTTTGGGGGTTTTGGAGCGTTTGAGAGCCCTCCGATTACGATCCGACGGATCCGATCGCGAGGTGAGGTAGGATGGGCCTAGGGGAGGTTAGTGGGCCGTGTAGGAGGGGTTGGAGAGAGAAGAGAAGAGGCCCGCGGAGGTTTTCGGAGACCGAAAACGTCCGATGTTTTAACCAGCGACTAGTGCCGCTATATATATCCGTTGGGCTATCAAACGAGCTCCGAATGCGATGAAATTTGGCAGGCGGCCTGTCTACACTATAATAAGACCACACGCTAAGTTTCAACCCATTCCGAGAAAATTTTCCAGCCACTTATAAAATAAATATTCGGAGGCACCGCGGGCTCGTGTGAGTGTGTCTGGGCTCAGAACGGACAACGGAAAGGACGAGGGTACTCGGACGGATGCAAGTTTTGAAAACATGATGATGCAAGCACACGATGACATGGCAAGATGCAACACGCAAGCAGATGACATGGCACTGACAACGAATAACTAGCTGACACCTGGTGCACCGGTCTCGGGGTGTCACAACACTCCCCTACTAACAAGAGATCTCGTCCCGAGATCTTAGGAACGAGACGGAAGAGAAAAAGGAAGAACAAGTTCTTCGAGGACAAAAGGGTGAAACCAAAGAATATTGAGAGGTTGAGACACTTGGAAGAAAAGATAGAACGGAGAAGAACGAAGTTGCAAAGACTTCGTTAAACAAGAGGAACACAGAATACGATGATAATCAAGGAGGTTGAAAGGCACGAAACAAGAGCTGAAGGAATAAGACTGAATTCGAAACTACTCCGGTTGAAAAAGATAGAAAAGAACTTGAACGAAGTAATTCGGGCAGCACTCCGGCTGAAACTGAAAGAAATGGCACACCGGTTGAACATGAATGGAATGGAACAAGAACTTGAGAAGATGAAACGATACTCGATGAGAGTAACAACACAAAGCCTCCGGAAAATTGAAATAATGGAATTAAAGGAACGGAGAAGAAGATGACCACTTCCATCATGAAAGAATTGAAAGGGCATCTTCACAAAAAGGCTTGAACGGAGTTGTTGAAAAATCAACAACGAAAAGAATTAACTTGTTGTGGACTTATGTAAATCGTCTCAAAACTTGAGGTGAATTATGCCGCAACCAAAGATTGAATAGCTGAGATGAAGGAACAAATGCAAAACTCCACTTCGAAAGAATAAGGACAATTATTTGCACTCGAGAGGCAAAAGAATAATGCTTGAGCTGCTCCAGAAGAATTAGATGAACGACTGACGAATGAATTGAATTGCGATGAACCTCCACGAAGAACTCCGATAACGAAAGGATGATGAATATAGAAATGACGGATGAAAAGAATAAGATTAGAGCCTTACGATGATTTAGACGAGAATCCGACGAGATAGCCGAGGAAACTTGAACTCCGGGTAATAAAAGATTAAGCACTTGGGACTAGAATTTATCCATCAAGAATAAACTCTGAAAGAAGGCATTAAACAACTTGATGAAAAGAATAAGATTTATGTTATGCTTATCCTTCACCAATTAGGTTGATGAGAAACAAAGGATTCACATACTACTTATTCACTTGAAATGATTAAAGAGGGATATATCGCGAACTTGCGACAATCTTCATGAAACACTGGTAGGATTGGAATAAAAATGAATGATTTGACATGATAGCACGTGAAAAGAATTCTTGAGCGAACCACCGTAAAGAATTAAAGCCGAGTGAAGAAAAGAAATGAACCATTGGGAAGAATTAATCGAATGATGAAAATAACAAACCACCGAGAAGAATTACAATCGAGTGAAGAACGAGAATGACCACCGTAAGGAATGAAATTGAACGATGCAAGATGACAAGCCACCGTAAGAAAATGAATCGAGTGAATACGATGAATCGTCGGAAAGAATAAAGCACTTGAGGACAATTAGAATGACGAGAACGAAGAGATTGTGAACTGATTAAAGAATACTTGAACAAGCTCCGGAAGAATGTGAGACGAACGAAGAGGCATCAAGAAGAATATTTGGAGGACGAAGTTGAAAACTCAGAATGAAGAAATCTTCTGAAATGATGGCCTTCGGAGGAACACAAAGAAAAGAATTCATGAAAATACTCCGGACGAATGACAAGAAGAAAGGTTGAACCAAAGATGAAAGGAATTTAAAAGCGAACTTGAAGAAGGCATATGACTGATGGACTCCATACTTACGTCACACTTGAAAAGAATTTTGGAACACTCCGGGAATTAGAAGAGTCAGGTAAGATCCTGGGAAAAGACCTATGGGTTATGGGCCCACCAAAGAGAAAATCACCGTTGAGAATTGATTGACAAGAAGAGATAATGCATCGGAACGATTAAAAGACTCGAATGAGGTGACAACCTCGAATTAATTGGAACACAGAAGAATCTGAAATTCCTGCAGAACTCCGGATAATTAAATGACGAGAAGCGAGCAAGACAGGGGAAAAACACTTGAGCCGATGAAAGAATAAGAACAACACCGAGAACAAATTGAATTGGCTTCACCAGAAAAGAAGAGAGGTGAAGAATATCAAACGAGAGGAGAATTCACCAATTTAAATAATTGATGAAAGAAAGCAATGACTTCACACGAGTAGGACGGATACTCGATTACGGACTCCGGCTCCGAGAAGAAAAAGGGTGGGCGGGTGGGAAAAAGAAAGACAACTTCGGAAGGTGAAACAACACCGGTTGGAAAGAACTGAGGATTTCACTTGCAAAGAAGAAGAGGGTTGAATCCACTTGACGAGAGATGCACCAGATGAAAGAACTAACAACGCAACGAATGAAAACTATCCACGTGATCCTAAAAATAATTTGGTGGGGAAGAGGAGTAATTCAAAACACCTACGTCAAGATTCCTCACCAGAGCAACGAAGGGGCAGGGGAGTAAAAAGAATTCCTACTCTCCGATATAACTAGACTCCAAAAACAGTTTTCTGCTAGACTCAACAACGGCCAAGCTACGATCAATCAAGGGGGCGCCTATGGTCGGTCGAGGCTCTGATACCAACTTGTCAGGCCCAAGATGCGATTCTATCCCGATCATGTGACACTTGCATGATTGGGGCACAACCGCATTTTGGGCGCTTAGCAAGATGGATATCATTACATCGTACCATTACATACATACATGAGGGATACAACAATACATACAAGTCACATGAATACAACAACCTCAATACAAAGCATCCGACTACAGATGCAAACATGAAAAGCACACGACATCCATCTGCTATTCCAGGCTGCCGACCCGGAACCTAACCCAAGACTGAAGAAGAAGAAGAAGAAAGAACTCCAACAAAACGATCATCGCTCTCACGTCAAGACATCGGAAACCTGCACATGCAACTGTTGTTGTAGTATCTGTGAGCCACGAGGACTCAGCAATCCCATAACCATGGGTAACAAGACTATCAAAGCTTAATGGGAAGGAAGAGGTAAAGTGGTGAGGTTGCAGCAGCGGCTAAGCAATATATGGTGGCTAACTTACGAGTACAAGAATAAGATGAGCATCTACGCAAACGGTCGCAAACTAGTAATGATCGCTAAAGATCCTGAACTACCTACGAGTCAAACATAACCCCACCGTGTTCTCTTCTCAAAGTGAAAAGAGACAGTCACGGTTACTCACACAGTTGTGTGTTTTACTTTGGATCCTCTGTCAAGTTTTCTACAACCGGACATTAACAAATTCCAATCTGCCACATAACCGTGGGCACGGCTTTCAAAAGATCATAACCCTGCAGGGGTGTCCCAACTTAGCCCATCACAAGCTCTCATGATCAGCTGAAGTGATAAATATAATATTATCACCCATTATCTTAGGGAAATCCGATCAGGCTCGGTATCCCGGTGCACAAGACATTTTGACAATGGTAAAACAAGTCCAGCAAGACCTCCCGGCGTGCCGACACCCTGATAGTAGCCGCGCGTATCTCGTCTCAGGCCACGACCGGATGGGACATCCTACAGGAGCCAGATACCTCGAGTTTCCCTGAGGCGGTCCCGCAGTCTGCTCGTTTGGGACCAACACCATCAGCACTGGCCCCCCTACTATGTAGAAAGAATCCCCGGGGACATGACCCCCTATGCAATCAATTAATTAATTAAGTTGTTATTATGAGCAAATTAAAACCAATGTTGGGCCTTGCTGGAGGAGTTTTATTCAAAGACGAAGTGTCAAGGGGTCCCCATATACCCAATCGTGTAAGGAACGCAAAATCAAGGAACATAATGCCGGTTTATCGGCGCCTAGGGTGGCATGAGTGGAACAAAACACCGAGCAAAAGGCCAAGCCTTCCACCCATGCCCAGTATATAGGTGTGTTATTATATATATAACATATTGTGATATTCCAACAACAAGTTCCCTCCTGGAACGATCTTCATCTCCACCTGCAACTAACAACGCTATAAGAGGGGCTGAGCAAGCGGGTAACATAGCCAAACAATGGTTTTTGCTAGGAAGGTGTCAAAGGTTAGAGGTTTCATGGCAACAAGGTGAGGGGCTGACAATAAAGATGGGTAGCGCGACATATATCGATAGCATCGAGACAACTAAGCAGAGGCAATGATAGTAAAGGTATCCAAGGGTATGGTCATCTTGCCTGAGATCCCGCAAGGAAGAAGAACGGATCCGTGAAGAAGACGAAGAAGAAGCCTTGAAGAAGATCCACGGGTAGACGAACGAATCCTCACGAACGCAACAGAACAAGCACTAACGAGAAGAAGCAAGCAACACGGTAAACACACCACACGAGACATGACAATATGCCCAACCAAGTATGATGCAAGACAATTCTATATAGGATGCACTACAAGTCTATACAGGAAGCAAAACATGGCAAGGTAGGAAGCACAGAAAAACAACACAGTCTATATATGATGCAATACATGGCAAGGTATGATGCATGACAAGTCTAAACAGGAAGCAATACATGGCAAGGTAGGAAGCACAGAAAAACAACACAAGTCTATATATGATGCAATACATGGCAAGGTATGATGCATGACAAGTCTATACTGGAAGCAATACATGGCAAGGTAGAAAGCACAGAAAAACAACACAAGTCTATATATGATGCAATACATGGCAAGGTATGATGCATGACAAGTCTATACAGGAAGCAATGCATGGCAAGGTAGGAAGCACAGAAAAACAACACAAGTCTATATGTGATGCAATACATGGCAAGGTAGGATGCATGACAAGTCTATACAGGAAACAATACATGGCAAGGTAGGAAGCACATAAAAACAACACAAGAACATGACAATATGCTCAAGCAAGTATGATGCAAGACAAGTCTATATATGATGCAAAACATGGCAAGGCAGGAAGCAATCAAAAACAACACAAGTCAACAAGTTTAAATGAGGCCGGAAACTACATATATCAAACCCGGTAAGTCCTCATATGCATAGTTTGAAATTAGTCCAGATCTGAACAAACCTTATGTTCAAGTTGTTAAAGAGCAAGTTAACATGCACCATGATGATCTACACAAAAATCTCGTGAAGTTTCATATAAAGTTTGTTTAATTCGGAGCTACGGCCTAGAAGATATGAGCAAAACAAGACAAGCAAGGCAACGGTGCAAGATGCACCCAAACATCAAGCCAACTCACTCCAAGCATGAAAAGAACATGATATTATGAATCTACATGCAAAATCACACAAGTTTCATATAAGGCACACCCAAAACGGAGCAACGGGCTAAAAGATACACATGAAACAAGATATAACAACAAGCCGAAGTTAACAACCACATAGCAACTTTGGAGCAAGCAATATATACTCTACAACACTCAAACATAGTGACAAGAAGCATGGACATGAAGTAGACATATCCTACAGCAAACAACTCCATTGGAGCAACTTCATAGGAGGCATGGATCAATAGCAACAAGCTACAACATTTTGAACATGACGTTAAAAACCCGACAGTAATATTTTATAGCAACTTGGGAGCAAGAAATAAATAAGCTACATCAGGTCATATGAGAAAGTGAAGGCATGAATGGATAGACAACAACATATACAACAAGGAATGATCAATGGCCACCCCAAAACTAACATGGATTTGCCTAGGGCATCAAGCAAACATAGCATCAGGATATGACAGATTCCAGACTTAGTGAAATTTCACTAAGTGTTAAAACAGTTAAGTTGGCATGGCATGTTTGTAAGCATGTTTAAGTCACCACAAAGCATATCATGGCAATTGGTTTGCACCACAGCAAAGAACACATGATGGAGAATCTAAAACATCTAGGCATGCGACATGGGGACAAACACATCAATAGCAACGAGCTTCTCAACTAGGCATCTCGTAACAATTTATAAAACCTAACAGCCACATGCACTTTTGCAACAGAGATAAACATGGCAATATGGAATCAAACAAGCATGCTACATCAACCATCATGTAGTACACTTCATAATGAACATTTTGATATATCATATGCATCATTTGGATAAACATGCACCAAGTTATCATATCTCAAACATGGCAACAAAATAACAAGTAGCAGCAGTTTATAACAAGTAGCACTCTTGCAACAGATATTAGAGCATGTAGATGAACTCAAATGAGCATGACACAATGGAACAAAGTGTAGAGCATATCACAACGATCATTTTGACATGTCATTCACTCAATTTGGATAAGCACACAAAAAGTTATCACTATGCAAAGTATGCAACAAAAATTACACTGAAAAGGACTTAGCCGTTTTTAGCAGAAAATAGAGAGGGCGAAAGCATCTATATTACGCACAGGGCGAGGGAAAGGGGTGCTCACCCATTGGGCTGAGGCCCAGGCCAGAAGAGGTCAGGGGGGTGGGCCGGCCCGTCAGCTAGGCGAGGCAGGCTAGCGATGAAGCTGGTCCAGATGCAGTGGGCCGAGGGGGAGCTGGGAGCAGGCCGACGGCTTTCCGGGGCGAGGAGGAGGCCCACGAGGCCGGGACCTGGGCCGGCGCTGGCGCGGCCCATGCGGTCAGTCAGGCGAAGCCGTCGTCCTCTGTGCAGGATCGAGGCCGGCGACAGAACTTTGAAAGGCGGCGCTGGCTTTCTGTTCTCTGGCGAGGAAAAGCTCGAGGGCTGCGGGACGAGGCAGATCCGGGGGCGCCGGGCCCGGATCTGGCTGGAGGGAGTCGGGGCGGCGGCCTGCCAAGGCGGCGGCGGCGGGGACGGAAAGGAACCGGGCGGGGTCGACGGATCCGAGCAACGCGACGGCCGGCCGGAGCTTCTGGTGGTCGAGGTCGCCGGCAGGCGGCTTGCCGGCGCGATTGCGGGGAGGGGCAGCGCTCGGGACCTCCTCCCGATCTCGATCCGATCGAGGGGGGCGGCTCCTGGCGATGCGGCGATGGGGCATGGGGGCTCGGGGAGGCACGACCCTGTTCGCGGCCCGGGGCGGGCTGGATGCGGGCCGAGAGGGCCTGGCGCGGTGGGAAGCGGGGGAGGCCAGGTGGCGACGCGCCAATGGCTACAAGCGGCGGGGAGGCTGAGGTGGCCCAATCAGGGGCTGCCACATGGCGGAAATGAGGTGGCTGGAGGGCTGGAGGCGACAAGTGGCGATGGGGCACTGGTCTGGCGTGGATTTTGATGCAGGGGAGGAGGCTAGAGGTAGGGGAAGGCCTAGGGGATGCCCAAAATGGACATGGGGGGTGTTTAAATAGGAAAAAGACTAGGGTTTGAGGGTTTTTGGAGCGTTTGAGAGCCCTCCGATCGCGATCCGACGGATCCGATCGCGAGGTGAGGTAGGATGGGCCTAGGGGAGGTTAGTGGGCTGTGTAGGAGGGGTTGGATAGAGAAGAGAAGAGGCCCGCGGAGGTTTTCGGAGACCGAAAACGTCCGACGTTTTAACCGATGACTAGTGCCGCTATATATATCCGTTGGGCTATCAAACGAGCTCCGAATGCGATGAAATTTGGCAGGCGGCCTGTCTACACTATAATAAGACCACACGCCAAGTTGCAACCCATTCCGAGAACATTTTCCGGCCACTTATAAAATAAATATTCGGAGGCACCGCGGGCGCGTGTGAGTGTGTCTAGGCTCAGAACGGACAACGAAAAGGACGAGGGGACTCGAACAGATGCAATTTTTGAAAACAAGATGATGCAAGCACACGATGACATGGCAAGATGCAACACGCAAGCAGATGACATGGCATTGACAACGAATAACTGGCTGACACCTGGCGCACCGGTCTCGAGGTGTCACACTTTAACTCGTGTCTTGGAGCAAAGCTTCTCTAAGATGGAATGGCATACCTTGGGAAGTTGTTGATTTCGATCATGTAGTTGAACTTGTTGTGGATGCTTAGTGTTGATGTAGTTCATTTAGAGTTGGAGCATACTTTTGAGTCGAAGTTCATCTTCCTACATGGGTTAGTTTTTGCAAGGAATAGCACTGGTGTATCCAAATTGACAATCAATGAAAATTGATACCAAATGAATTTTGATATGTGGAAATAGTCAAAGGATATTTTGAGTGGCTTCATGCTTCCTTGATATCAACGACCAAATCATAGATACTTGGTGATGTAAAGATTGCTCAAGATGTGATTAATATGCAATGTCATAGATTGGGGCTCATCCAAGTACCTACAAGGGTTAGGTAACATGCAAGGGTGCAAGTATATATCCAAGACATATGATCATCATCATAAGAGAAATATCAAGGATTAGCCACGAAGGCTCATGCATTGCATGTATCCAAATGGAATCTCTATTCCAAGTTTGAGGTATCAATGATGTTCAATTCACCTCTCAAGTGACAAAATATCTTTTCATCAAGTGGATTAGTAAAGATATCCGCTAATTGCTTATCGTTGCGAACATGCTTAAGATCAATATCACCTTTAGCAACATGGTCTTGAATGAAATGATGCCGAGCTTCAATATGCTTAGTTCGAGAATGTTGCAATAGATTGTGAGCAATCTTAATAGCACTTTCATTGTCACAAAGCAATGGAATAGGTTTCACATATATCCCATAATCCTTAAGAGTTTGGGTCATCATAGCAATTGACCACAACATGATCCGGCGGCAATATATTCTGCTTTGACGATGGATAAGGATACCGAGTTTTGTTTCTTGGAGGACCAAGACACAAGAGATCTACCAATAAATTGACATGTTCTCGAAGTGGACTTTCTATCAACATTGTCACCGGCATAATCCGAGTCGGAATAGCCAACAAGATCAAAAGAAGACCTCTTAGGATACCAAAAGCCAAAGTTTGATGTGTGAATTAAGTATCTCAATATCCTTTTCACAGCATTAGGATGACATTCTTTTGGGTCCGCTTGATATCATGCACACATGCACACGCTTAGCATAATATCGATACGAGAGGCACAAAGATATAATAGTGAACCAATCATAGATCGATAAAACTTTTGATCTACTAGTTTGCCATCCTTCGTCAAGTCAAGATGCCCACTAGTAGGCATGGGTTTTTTCATACCTTTGTTTTCTTGCATGTTATACTTTTTGAAGAGATCCTTGGTATACTTTGTTTGTGAGACAAAGGTAGCTTGTGAGACAAATGTACCTTCCTTAGTTTGCTTTATTTGCAATCCAAGGAAAAATTTAAGTTCACTCATCATAGACATCTCAAACTTCTCCGACATTAGCCTTCCAAACTTTTCACTAAAATTAGGGTTGGTGGAACCAAATATGATATCATCAACATAAATATGGCACACAAATAATTCTCCATTAACTCTTTTAGTGAAAAGAGTGGAATCTATTTTCCCAATTTCAAAGCCTTGATCAATAAGAAACTTAGTCAAGCATTTATACCATGCTCTAGGAGCTTGTTTAAGACCATAAAGAGCTTTGTGAAGTTTGTAAACATGATTAGGTTTCTTGGGATTAACAAAGCCGGGAGGTTGCTTAACATAAACTTCCTCCCCAATTTCACCGTCGAGAAAAGCACTTTTAATGTCCATTTGGTATAAAGTGATATCATGGTGATTGGCATAAGCAAGTAAGATGCAAATGGACTTAAGCCTAGCAACGGGCGCATATGTCTCACCATAGTCCATACCTTTGACTTGGGTGTAGACTTGAGTGACGAGATGGCCCTTGTTGCATACAACTTGTCCATTTTCATCTTGCTTATTCCGGAACACCCACTTGGTTCCAATGACATTTTGATCATCGTTGGGCTTCTCAACCAATGTCCATACTTGATTTCTCTCGAAGTTATGTAACTCTTCGTGCATAGTGTTTATCCAATCCGGATCCCCGAGAGCTTCTTCAACCTTCATAAGTTCAATACTATAAATGAATGAGTAATGTTCACAAAAGTTAGCCAAACGAGTCTTAGAGCGAGTGATTCTCCCATTTTGGATGTCGTTGAAGATTTATTCAACGGGATGATCTCTTGAGATCCTTGCTCTAACTCGTGAAAGCTTTTGCTTGGGTTGGGGTGGAACATCCTCATCATTATCTTCTTCTTCATTGTTGTTGGTGTCGTTGTTCTCTTGTGGGGGTGGACAAGGAGGTTGAGGTGGATCATCTTGGTGTACTTCCTCATTCCCTTTGTCTTGATGTGTTCCACTTGTGGATGCCTCCAAGTCACCTTGTGGTTCACCTTGACATGAAGTTGAGGCTTCCACTTGAATGGACGAAGTACTCTCTTTCACCTCCATTGGATGGATCTTTCAAATGGATAGATATTGAATTGCTTCTAAAGGGTCTTTGTCTCCTACATCAATTGGCAATTACTCTACTTGCAAGCCGTTAGATTCATCACACTTCACATCTACTATCTCTTCAACCTTTCGGGTGAAATTGTTGTAGACATGGTAAGTGTGAGAGTATGAGCCATAACCGAGTAGAAAACCTTTATGCGCTTTAGGAGCAAATTTCGAATGACGATGCTTATCAAGAATGTAGCACTTTGAGCCAAATACTCAAAAGTAACCAACTTGGGGTTTGTTACCGGGAGTAGCTCGTATGCTGTCTTGCCGAGAAGTTTGTGAAGATATAGTCGATTCATAGCATGACAAGCTGTCTCAACAGCTTCTGCCCAGAAGTTTCGTGACGTCTTGTATTCATCAAGCATTGTTCTCGCCATCTCAATCAGCATCCGGTTCTTCCTCTCAATGACTCCATTTTGTTGAGGTGTCTACGTACCCGAGAACTTGTGTGAAATGCCTTCTTCGTCAAGGAAGGTATCCACATTTACGTTCTTGAACTCCGTTCCATTATCACTTTGAACCTTCTTGATCTTCACCTCAAACTGATTTTGTGCCTTCCTAGCGAAGTTCTTGTAAATCTTTTGGACCCGCTACTTATCATCGAGAAAGAGCATCCATGTAGATCTTGAAAAAATCATCAACAATAACCAAACCGAAGGAGTTACCACCAAGGCTCTTATAAGCATTGGGACCGAAGAGATCCATATGAAGCAACTCGAGTGGTCTTCTCGTGGTCATGATGTTCTTCATGGGATGACTTCCTCCAACTTGTTTTCCTGCTTGGCAAGCACTACAAAGTCTATCCTTGTCAAATATAACATCTTTAACACCATGGATATGATCTCCTTTTGGCGTGGGAAAACACGACCACCTATGGGGCCATCGGCCCTTGTGGTTCGACAGGGGGGAAGAGCACATTGCACAAAGAGCGGAGGGTGCAGAGCAGCATGACAACGATCACACACGCAGTTTTACCCAGGTTCGGGCCGACACAAGGCATAAAACCCTACTAATACTTTGGTGGATTGATGGGGGGGCCATGGTGGAAACGCAATGCTCTAGCCTAGCAAGGTTGCCTCAGGGCGAGAGCAGCTACGCGCGTACAAGTTTACAAAGGTCTGAATCCTCTCTAAGGTTGCCATGACCCTCCATTTATAGATCAAGGGGTCACCACAATGGCAAATCAGTCATTACGTACTGATTAGATAGCGAACAATGCTATCATACCTAACTCTGCAGACAGGACAAGGCACATTAAATGCGTTGCTTAGTTTCAAATCGTAGTGTAGCCCGACAAGCCTTGTCGGGCCATTCGACCACCTTCTCACCTATCTGCGCGACACGTCTCTGGACATGTGTCATTTGGAGGTTGTTTCCTTTGGAAGTGGCTGCCACGTGCGAAAGCACGGACACTTAGTCGCTTGGGGGCTTGATACCACACCGATCGATGACTTGCGTTGCTGTGAGGTGGAGCAGTAGAGCCTTGGCGGGGTAATCTGCCCTCAGCGTCCCCGGCAGGCCTGTCGGGGCAGTCTTGGGACTTGTCTTCGGGGCAACCTTGACCTCGCCAGGCTTGCCTGCCCGGCAAGGGAGGTTTTTCCTTAGTGGTATCTTGCTCCTTTAGCTTGACTTGGTCTTCTTGATCCGCCCCTTGATTTCTCAAAGGGCTAACCTCTTCTTGCTTGGTGTGGTCTTGGATGCTGAGAGTTGCTGGGCCAGTGGTTTGCTATCCGTGCACAAATCAGGGGAAAACATACAACCCTCTTTGTGTACGCCGACAGAAGCCCTCGGGCCTGAGCCATACGTGCCACCGGGCACATTGGGTTAGGCCCCCAACAGTGCACGGACACGTGGCGAGAGAATGTTCCGCTTGCAGCGGTTTGTCATGATGACCAGTCAATCCAACATCCACTTCACATAATTACCGCTGGTCGTGGGGTCGTGGATTTGCAGCAGTTAATGTAAAATGGTAACTTTTTTGAAGAGTCGCATCTTCCCCCACTTATTCTTCCCTTAAAAGAAAAAACATGAAGGGGCACTACTCATTCATCGCCTGCCTTGACCCTCCACCATATTCTTTCGCAAGCCAAGCAACTGCTCTCTTTCTCCATTCGCATCCGCTTCTGATCCCTACCCAACTTCCTTCCCCCATTTTCCATCATAGTCTGAGAAGATGGGGAAAAAAACCGCCGCCTCCAAGGGGAAGCGGACGACTACCGGGAAGGAGGTGGCCGCGGAGGGGAGCAAGAAGAGAGCGGCAGAGCTAGACAAGAAGCGAAGGGGAGACGTGGTCTTCTTCCCGCCGAACCTGGACGATGGCGTCTTGAAAGCAAGGTACGTATATCTATGGGGGAGGGAGGTCCCGAAGGGGCATGGCACACCCAAGGTTCTGGCAGAGGGGAAAGAGGATCCGCCAGATTCATATCACTTCTTTTGAGCATACTTCATCTGCGGCCTCTGTCCTCCCTTATCGGATTTGTTCGAGGCAATGATGATGATCTATGGGTTCCACCTTCTGGACTTCACGCTGAATGCAATGGTGTGCATGGCGATTTTTGTCCATTTATGTGAGAACTTTGTTGGAGTTGCCCCCAATGTCGACTTGCTCAGGCACTATTTAATCCCAAGGGTGGAGAACAAGGCCCACCGCTACAGGAATATAAGCTGGATTCCCCGGGTGGCAAGGGAGAATTGGCGCTATCTCCTTGGTCAGCAACGCGACAGATGGGAGGAATGGAGAGCGGACTGGTGATGTATTCAGGACGAGGAGGCCCCAGAGTTTTGCCAGGCGCGGGCGGAGTGTCTTGTGCATGGAAACGATTGGAGGGAGTTCGACCTCACCTATGATAGATTCCGCCTGGCAATAAACATGATTACCTGTCTAAAAGCTGTCGGGCTAACCATCGAACAGGTGGGGGCAGATTTCCTTCGTTGCTGGATTGTGTCGCTGCAAAAAAGGGACATGTTTGCTTGGCAGTACGGAGATTCCGTCGACAGGATGCGGCTGTACCCAGGGCTGACCAACAATTTGTCTGTTTATGGCCATAGCTGGTTGTGTGAACAATTGTTCGGCAGCCTTGGGCCATTCAAGCTGCCGGCTGGCGTCATCCCATTGAATATCAACTCCACCCGGGACCAAATTCTGAAATGGATGCCGGACTGCAACTCCCATGGTGTTGCGGGAGACTGGAAATTGCCCGAGCTTAATGAAGAGCTTGTGAGGGCCTCCAACCTAGTGGAAAGGGATACCAAGGTGGACACCAATATGTTTAAGCGCACATCCGAGGCGGAGGAGGCATTCATCAAGAGGTGGATTGAAGAGGACAAGGCATTCCGGGCTGCCAAAAAGGCTAAGGCCGAGGAGGCCGAGGAGGAGGAGGAGGGTGAGGACGAGCGGCAGGAGTGAGGCGCACGCCGTAGAGGAGGTTGCCGGGGATGATCCTGGTGGGGATGAGCCTATCGGGAATGAGCCCACCAGAATCGAAGCTTTATATGTCGTCGCCGTGGAGGCCCTGGAAGAGGACGAGGCTGAGGAAATGGAGCAGCCCGAGGAGTGGCTCGCAGAAGGCCCCCAAGCCCCTGAGCCAATCTTGGACCAATGCTCTCATCGGTGGATGGCTAGTCGGGGAGCAGCGGTCCCCGCTCCCGTGCGTGCCGCCAAGAAGGTAAAGAAGACTACCTCCAGGGGTAGCAAGCCAGACGCGGTGCGCCGACAATCTTCTCGTCTATTTGGGGCTAAGACCCCTCCCGCCAAGCAATCGGTGGCCATGGGAGTCGACTCGAGATCCCAGTCTGGTTCGAGCTCCTCACATAGCTCGTCCTCCTTGGAGCCCCCCTGCACCTCAGCAAGGCTCGAAGACGCCGGGAAGCTCCATTACTCCGCCCCAAAAGACAAGCAGGGCGTTCTCACCGCCCATGGAGTTCGAGGTGAGATCCATGCTCATTGACAAGGAGTAAGGATGAGCACCCCCTTCTCATGGTAGTTTACGTATATCCACTTATTTTGTTGATTGGTCTCGCTTGTTATTGTTGCCAGGGAAGACGAGGAGGAGAAGGAGACCCTCGTCCGTCGGACCAAGTGGCTCAGGCACGCGGAGCCGTTGAAGTCC
>LR738711.1:395101541-395119335 GCA_902687465.1 Secale cereale | reverse complement strand
TCGTTGGTGCTACGCAACTAAGAGGATATAGAAGATGCTTCGAGTAAAATGTAAAAATAACATCGAATTGAAGCATCGATGTCCGAGGCATTCATTACTGAGGAGGCGGCAAACTTCGTGACAACACACTACGAAGCCAAAAATCGTCATTTGCATAATCCGAAGCCTCGGTACAATGCTGGCGACCCTAAAAGGGGTGGATCCAACCTCAGCCTATTCAAAGGGAAGCTCGCACCAGCCGGTGCTTCTAATCCCTATTCGTTGGATGTCGAAGAATGGGAGACCATTTCGTTGTATATCTTCACCAACCTAACAGAAGTGCGGCCATACATCGACTAAGTTCTCGCGGTACATTGTCTCGCAACTTCTAATTCCTTTGAACTGCTCTTATTCCCAGATATTTTTTCATACAATCGATACGTCGTCAAATTCTTGGATGGAGCGGTGATCCAAAAGGAACCCATTGAAGAGTATGAGCTTCTAGCAAAGCAAGGAGGCGGATTTCCCGGTTTCATCTCTTGGTTCAAACAAACGGTAATTTCCATTAGACCATTCTCATTTCTTAGTCTAATTTGCGGCTAATGCAACAATCCTTTCATATTAAACTTGTAGGCTAATTCAAAGTTTATGTACGCCGAATTGAGACAAGTCGCTAATGGCTTTGACTACAAGGTCCGTTCATTTGACAAATACGACATCAACGGGTATCGCTTTCATACCTACGACAAAGAGCTATCTATGGCCGACCAAAAGTCTACAAATTGTTGTGTCTCTGCTATCGGCGATGGAGGTATCGAGTATTATGGGAGAGTTGAAGCAATTTATGAACTTCTATTCTATGGTCAAAATGCACCGAACGTCGTAGTCTTCAAATGTTACTAGTTCCAGTCGAAGGAGACTAGAAGGACTCATGTACATATAGGGCTAGTCGAAATCAAACAAAGCACCCATTTAGATGTTTCCGATGTCTATTTTACGGCTCAACAGGCGACCCAAGTTTTCTATCTACCGTGGGCCTGCCAAACTGATCCAAATCTGAATGGTTGGGATGTCGTTTATGAAGTGCCGCCACATGTTAGACCACCTCCCCCCAATGAAGAGGATTATGAACCTCACATTAACCCAGACACATATGAAGGTGAGTTCTTCCAAGAAACACGCCTTTCCAAAAAATGCTCTACTTCACACCAGAACATTAAAGTAGACGGCGACAGTGAACCCGACCTCACCCCTGAGCCGGAACAAGAAGAGCCTGAAAGAGAAGAGGTTACTGCTGCAGATGACTTGTCAATGCTTGATCGATTACGTAAAGGTGGCCTTCCGCATGTTGATGCCGCTGAACCCGATGAGCACTTCATTCATGATAGTGATGATGATGACGATGAAGCATTAATTAATCCCGGAGCATTTATTGAAATCGACGATCAAGATTATTTTTAGGTATTCAATTTTTATGTTGTACTTGATTTATATACTTACTTGTATGATTGTATGATTTATATAGTTACTTGTATAACTTTCTTACCTTGTATGATTGTTTGTTATACATAGTGCCATGGTCTTGATATCCGTCCCCATCAGCCCTCGCCCGGTTTATGATTCAGATGTGGTGTGTTCTAATTTATAACCGTTCATTGCATTTCACATTTATGACAATTATGGCCATCAAGTTGACATAGACATATTTTTTATCTAGGAGGTATGTGAACCGGAAATTGCAACCGACCCTCTTGTCGAGAAGTTAAAATTAGTTAAAAAAGAAGATGTGTATTTAAAAGAAAAAATTAAAAGAATTGAAGAAGAGAAGATGGAATTGGAGTTCTATGTTACCGATGTCGTTGATGATCACAAGATGAAGATGAATGCAATGCGCTTGAAGATGGATGCAATGTGCTTCAAGATTAAGAAGATTAGAAAATATACCATTGATAATGAGGCTTGGTATCATTATGCTGTTGGATCAATTGTTACCTTAGTTGCGATCTTCATTGCATTTGTTGTGATGAGGGTAAGTCTTCTTCTTCTTCTTCTTCTTCTTCTTCTTCTTCTTCTTCTTCTTCTAGTCCTCTTCTTCTAGTCTTCTTCTTCTTCTTCTAGTCTTCTTCTTCTTCTTCTTCTTCTTCTTCTTCTTCTTCTTCTTCTTCTTCTTCTTCTTCTTCTTCTTCTTCTTCTTCTTCTTCTTCTTCTTCTTCTTCTTCTTCTTCTAACTTTCGTACTCCCATTTTTGCAGGTTTGATTCACTTCATGGAAGCAGCATTGATGGGCTGCTAGTGTTTAGTTCTTGTTTTCATTTGTATTGATGAACAATGTGAAACTATGTATGTATATATGGATGAACTCCGTGAAACAATGTATGTATTGGATCTTTTAATACCCTATGTGTTCTGTCATTGATGGACTTCTAGATATTTGATACATGGGCTAGTTTGATGTTGAAACTATATATATCATATATATCTTTTGAAAATGCAGGGATATAACAGAAAACAAAAAAAATAACAACAATACACGCCACTCTGCCGTCCGCCACCGACGACACAGGGCCGTTTGCCGTCTGCCGCGGATGGCAAAGAAGCCATGTGTCAGCAACCTGTGCAACCTGGGAGCAGACCCATTCGGTCAATTTGCTGTTGGTGGTCGATGACAAAGAGCTGGGTGTGCTGACGCATCTGCTGATGTCAGAGCTGGCAGCTTTGCCGTCTGCTAGCAGTCGGCATAGGCTGCTGTTAGCCACCTAATGTGACTAACGCATGTTTTTGCCGTCCGACGCCGATGGCAAATGGCCTTTGTCGTCCGCTTTGAGGAAACAGACGACAATGAACATGTTTACCGTCACTCTCTTTGCCAGGCAGGTTTGCCGTCGATGGCGGATGACAAAGAGCTATGCCGTCCAATTTTTATGCCTTTGCCGCCTGCCATGGCGGACGACAAATAAGCCGATTCCCGTAGTGAGGGGACAAGCTGGCAAACCACTCCAAGCAGGTCGATCTTTGGATCAAGAGCTTGATCGACATCGCCAAGTATCTCACTGCTCAAACTGCGGCGATGGGCATGGAAGGGCCAGTCTTCTCGGCTAGCAGGCATGAGGTCGCCAGCATCAAGCTGGGGCTCTTCTTCAATGAGCTGATTGAGAAGCTGAAGGCGCATGAAGAGGGAAGGCTGGTCGGTGCTACCTCTTGAGCTTGCGTTGGTTTTTCCCTTGAAGAGGAAAGGGTGATGCAGCAAAGTAGAGTAAGTATTTCCCTCATTTTTGAGAACCAAGGTATCAATTCAGTAGGAGATTACACACAAGTCGCCAAATACCTGCACAAACAAACAACAAACTTGCACCCAACGCTATAAAGGGGTTGTCAATCCCTTCAAGATTATTTGCAAATGTGAGATTTGATAGAGATAGATGAACTAGTAAAGTAAATATTTTTGGGTTTTTGTTTTATAGATTGAAAAGTAAAAGATTGCAAAATAGTAGATCTGAAACTTATAAGATGTAAAATAGACCCAGGGGCCATAGGTTTCACTAGAGGCTTCTCTCGTGATAGCAAGTATTACAGTGGGTGAACAAATTACTGTCAAGCAATTGATAGAAGAGCAGATAATTATAACGACATCTATGGCAATGATCATGAATATAGGCATCACTTCCATGACAAATAGACCGACTCATGCATGCATCTACTACTATTACTCCACACATCGACCAAAATGATTCTGCATCTAGAGTATTAAGTTTATAAGAACAGAGTAACGCATTAAGCAAGATGACATGATGTAGCGGGATTAACTCAAGCAATATGATGAAAACCCCATCTTGTTATCCTCGATGGCAACAATACAAAATGTGTCATGTCCCTTTCTGTCACTGGGATTGAGCACCGCAAGATTGAACCCAAAGCAAAGCACTTCTCCCATTGCAAGAAAAACCAATCTAGTTGGCCAAACCAAACTGATAGTTCGAAGAGAATTACTAAGATATTAGATCATGCATAAAAGAATTTAGAAGAAACTCAAATATTATTCATAGATAATCTCACCATAAACCCACAATTTATCGGATCATGACAAACACACCGCAAAAGAAGATTACATCGGATAGATCTCCAAGAACAACAAGGAGAACATGGTATTGAAGATCAAAGAGAGAGAAGAAGCCATCTAGCTACTAGCTATGGACCCGTAGGTCTGTGGTAAACTACTCACACTTCATCGGAAGGGCAATATGGTTGATGTAGATGCCCTTCGTGGTTGATTCCCCCTCCGACAGAGTATCAGAAAAGGCCTCAGAATGGGATCTCGCGAAAACAGAAGGTTACGGCGGTAGAAAAGTGGTTTCAATGGATGTTTTGGGGTTTCTGAAATATATGTGAATTTATAGGCGGAAGAAGTAGGTCAGGGGAGGCTCGGGGGGCCCACAAGGTAGGGGGGCGCGCCCTACCCCCCAGGGTGCGCCCTCCACCCTTGTGGCCGCCTCGAGGATCCCCTGGCGTGTACTCCAAGTCCATCTGGTGTCTTCTGGTCCAAGAAAAATCTCCGCAAAGTTTCGTTTCGTTTGGACTCCGTTTGATATTCATTTTCTGCGAAACTCAAAAAACAAGAAAAAAATGAAACTGGCATTGGGCTCTGGGTTAGTAGGTTAGTCCCCAAAATCATATAAAATAGCATATAAATGCATATAAAACATCCAAGATAGATAATATAATAGCATGGAACAATAAAAAATTATAGATACGTTGGAGATGTATCAAGCATCCCCAAGCTTAATTCCTACTCGTCCTCGAGTAGGTAAATGATAAAAACATAATTTTTAATGTGGAATGCTACCCAACATATTTATCAATGTAATTCTTCTGTATTGTGGCATGAATGTTCAGATCCATAAGACACACAAAAGTTTATCAATATCAAAACAATAATACTTCAAGCGTACTCGAAAGTAATCTATGAAGCTTCAAAAATAACACGGCTAAAGAAAGTTATCCCTACAAAATCATATAGTCATTTATGCTCCCTCTTCTTAACACAAAGTAAAAATCAGGCCTATCCCAGTGTCAATCAAGCAATTGTTTTCATACTTCAACTTTCTTAAACCTTTTCAACTCTTCACGCAATACATGAGCGTGAGCCATGGATATAACACTATGGGTGGAATAGAAGGTGGTAATAGATAAAAGGAGGGAGAAAGACCCACATCGATTAGGCAAATCAACGGACTATGGAGATGTCCATCAATTGATATCAATGCGAGTGAGTAGGGATTGCCATGTAACGTATGCACTAGAGCTATAAGTGTATGAAAGCTCAAAAAGACAACTAGTGGGTGTGGATCAATTTGCTTGCTCATGAAGACCTAGGGCATTTTGAGGAAGCCCATCGTTGGAATATACAAGCCAAGTTCTATAATGAAAAATTCCCACTAGTGATATATTAAAGTTACAACATAGGATACTCTCTATCATGAAGAACATGGTGCTACTTTGAAGCACAAGTGTGGAAAAGGATAGTAACATTGTCCCTTCTCTCTTTTTCTCTCATTTTTTTGTAGTCCCCTTTTTTTTGGAGATCATTTTCTCTTTTTTTGGAGACTCATTTGGCCTCTTTATTTGTAACCGCACATGGGACAATGTTCTAATAATGATGATCATCACACTTTTATTTACTTACAACTCGATATTACAACTCGATACTAGAACAAAGATATGACTATATGAATGCCTCCGCCGATGTACCGGGATGTGCAATGTCCAAGAGTGACATGTATGAAAAATATGAACGGTGGCTTTGCCACAAATACTATGTCAACTACATGATCATGCAAAGCAATATGACAATGATGAAGCGTGTCATGATAAACAGAACGATGGAGTTACATGGCAATATATCTCGAAATGGCTATGGAAATGCCATAAAAGGTAGGTATGGTGGCTGTTTTGAGGAAGGTATAAGGAGGGCTTATGCACCGGCGAAAGTTACGCAACACTAGAGTAGCTAGCAAGGTGGAAGGGTGAGAGTGCGTATAATCCATGGACTCAACATTAGTCATAAATAACTCACATACTTATTGCGAAAAAAATTATTAGCTCTCAAAGAAAAGTACTACGACGCATGCCCCTAGAGGGGAGGTTGGTAGGAGTTAACCATTGCGCCCCCTGACCTTCACGCAAAGACAAACACTCAAAATACAAAGTGCTCCAATTCGGTTACATAGTTAGGAGACCATACGTGCATGCTACGGGAATCACAAACTTTAACACAATTATTTCTTTAACCTCACAAACTACCACTAGCATTACTCTAATATTACCATCTTAACATCTCAAAACAATTATAAGGAATCAAACTTCACATAGTATCCAATGCTCTATATATGAAAGTTTTTATTATATCTCCTTTGGATGCCTATCATATTAGGACTAGATTCATAACCCAGGCAAATTACCATGCTGCTCTTTAAGACTCTCAAAATAATATAAGTGAAGCAAGAGAGTTCAACCATTTCTATAAAATAAAACCACCACCGTGCTCTAATAGATATAAGTGAAGCACTAAAGCAAAATTGCCTAGCTCAAAAGATATAAGTGAAGCACATAGAGTATTCTAATAAATCACGATTGAAGCGTGTCCCTCTCAAAAGGTGTGTACAGCAAGGATGCCTATGTCAAACTAAAAAGCAAAGAATCAAATCATACAAGACACTCCAAGTAAAACACATATCATGTAGTGAATAAAAATATAGCCTCAAGTAAAGTTACCGATAGAAGAAGACGAAAGAAGGGATGCCTTCCCGGGGCATCCCCAAGCTTAGGCTCTTGGTCGTCCTTGAATTTTACCTTGGGGTGCCTTGGGCATACCCAAGCTTAGATTTTTGCCACTCTTTATTCCATAGTCCATCAAATCCTTACTCAAAACTTGAAAACTTCACAACAGAAATTTCGTGAGCTTCGTTAGTAAAACAAAGCAAATAACCACTCAAGGTACTGTTGTGATCTTATTCTAATTTTATATTGGTGTTATATCTACTGTATTCCAACTTCTCCATGGTTCATACCCCCGATACTAGCCATAGATGCATCAAAACAAGCAAACAACACATAGAAAATAGAATATGTCAAAAACAGAACAATCCGTAGTAATCTGAAAACATTGCATACTTCTGTAACTCTAAAAATTCTTAAACAATTGGACGACGTGGGGAATTTTTATATCAATTTTGTGTAAAATTTCAGAAGGTTTCGATGTTCCAGTGAATTATTGAATTTTCTGCACTCGGCGCAAAAGTTTCTGTTTTTCAGCAAAATCAAATCAACGATCACCGTAAGCCATCAAAAAGGTCTTACTTGGCTCAAACATTAATTAAAAAAACAAAACACAATTACTACAGACGTAATAATGTGGAAAACTTGAAAAACAGAACCAAAAAGTAAAAAGTAAAAAAGAAAATTGAGTTGTCTCCCAACAAGCTCTTTCTTTATAGCCATTAAGATAGGCTTGAGAATTCAATGATGCTCACATGAATGAGAAGACTTGAAGCACAAAAATAGCATCATATAGCATGTGAAAATCACATCTAAGTCTAACATACTTCCTATGCATAGTCATTTTATAGGAAAAAAAATTAGCAAGACAAGCAAGATCTAGCATATGCAAGGAAGAAAAAAAGAAACAATAGCAATCTCAACATAATGAGAGGTAATTTAGTAACATGAAGATTTCTACAATCATATTTTCCTCTCTCATAATAATTGCATGTAGTATCATAAGAAAATTCAACAATATAGCTATTATATAACATATTCTCATCACGATCCACATACATGCGAAGTTGACACTCTTCCAAAATAGTGGGATCAACATTAACTAAAGTCATGACCTCTCTAAACCCACTTTTATCAAACATTTCATAAGATTGAAAATTCTCCAAATATGTGGGATCTAATGTTGACACTCTTCCAAACCCACTTTCAATATTATTGCAAACATTATTATCAATCTCATATTCATCATGGGGCTTAAATAAATTTTCAAGATCGTAAGAAGCATCACCCCAATCATGATCATTGCAGCAAATAGTGAGCATACCAAAATAAGCATCCCCAGGCTTAGGGTTTTGCATGTCATTAACACCATTGACATTAATAGAATTTATAATAACATCATTGCAATCATGTTTTTCATTCAAAGAGCTATCGCGAATCACTTCATAAATTTCTTATTTCAACACTTCATCACAATTTTCAGATTCACGAATTTCAAGCAAAACCTCATAAAGATAATCTAGTGCACTTAATTCACTAGCATTTGGTCCATCATGATTGGATCTTTTAAAAAGATTAGTAAGTGGATGAGGATCCATATATAGATTTTTAGCAAGCGAAGATGCAAGCAAATAGAAGGCACATGGCAACACAAGCAAACATAAGATCGAACGAGAAAAAGGCAAATGAAAAGAAGGCAAATATTTTTGTGTTTTTCTGAAAATGTTTTAGAAGTGGGGGAGAGGAAAACGAGAGGCGAATGGCAAATAATGTAAATGCAAGGGATGAGAGTTTAATGAAGGGTACTTGGTGGGTCTTGACTTGACGTAGATCTCAACGACACAAGAGATTAGCGGGTTGAAAGAAGACAAATCTTGACTTGACTTGGCGTAGATCTCCCCGGCAACGGCGTCAGAAATTCTTCCTGCTACCTCTTGAGCTTGTGTTGGTTTTTCCCTTGAAGAGGAAATGGTGATGCAACAAAGTAGAGTATGTATTTCCCTCGGTTTTGAGAACCAAGGTATCAATCCAGTAGGAGATTACACACAAGTCGCCAAATACCTACGCAAACAAACAACAAACTTGCAACCAATGCTATAAAGGGGTTGTCAATCCCTTCTAGGCTATTTGCAAAAGTGAGATCTGATGGAGATAAATGAACTACTAAAGTAAATATTTTTGGGTTTGTCGTTTATAGATTGAAAAGTAAAAGATTGCAAAATAGTAGATCTGAAACTTATAAGATGTAAAATAGACCCGGGGGCCATAGGTTTCACTAGAGGCTTCTCTCATAATAGCAAGTATTATGGTGGGTAAACAAATTACTATCAAGCAATTGATAAAAGAGCGAATAATTATAACGACATCTATGGCAATGATTATGAATATAGGCATCACGTCCGTGACAAGTAGACTGACTCCTGCCTGCATCTACTACTATCACTCCACACATCGACCGAAATGATTCCGCATCTAGAGTAATAAGTTCATAAGAACAGAGTAACGCATTAAGCAAGATGACATGATGTAGCGGAATTAACTCAAGCAATATGATGAAAACCCCATCTTGTTATCCTCGATCGCAACAATACAATACGTGTCATGTCCCTCTCTGTCACTGGGATTGAGCACGACAAGATTGAACCCAAAGCAAAGCACTTCTCCCATTGCATAAAATAATTCAGAAGAAACTCAAATATTATTCATAGATAATTTGATCATAAATCCACAATTCATCGGATCTTGATAAACACACTGCAAAAGAAGATTACATCGGATAGATCGCCAAGAACAACGAGGAGAACATGGTATTGAAGATCAAAGAGAGAGAAGAAGCAATCTAGCTACTAGCTACGGACCCGTTGGTTTGTGGTAAACTACTCACACTTCATCGGAAGGGCAATAGAGTTGATGTAGATGCCCTCCGTGGTTGACGCCCCCTCCGGAAGAGTACCGTAAAAGGCCTCCAGATGGGATCTCGCAAGAACAAAAGGTTACGGCGGTGGAAAAGTGGTTTCGATGGATTTTCTGGGGTTTCTGGAATATATGTGAATTTATAGGCGGAGGAAGTAGGTCAGGGGAGGCTCGGGGGGCCCACAAGGTAGGGGCGCGCCCTCCGCCCTTGTGGCTTCCTCGAGGGTCCCCTGGCGTGTACTCCAAGTCCATGTGGTGTCTTCTGGTCCAAGAAAAATCTCTGTAAAGTTTCATTCCATTTAGACTCCGTTTGATATTCCTTTTCTGCGAAACTCAAAAACAAGGGAAAAACAAAAAACTGGCTCTGGGCTCTAGGTTAATAGGCTAGTCCCAAAAATCATATAAAATAGCATATAAATGCATATAAAACATCCAAGATAGATCATATAATAGCATGGAACAATAAAAAATTATAGATACGTTGGAGACGTACGAGTCGCTTCGCGAGTGAATCCAGGAAGCTTGCCCGCAACACCCTCTTTGTTGGGGAACATATTATTTCAAAAACAATCCAACGATCATGCAAGATCTATCTAGGAGAAGCATATGAACGAGTGGGAGAGTGTGTCCACGTACCCTCGTAGACCGAAAGCGAAAGCGTTTAGTAACACAGTTGATGTAGTCGAACATCTTCGCGATCCAACCGATCCAAGCACCGAACGTACATCACCTCCGCGTTCAGCACACGTCCAGCTCGATGATGTCCCACGAAATCTTGAGCCAGTTGAGTATCGCGGGAGATTTTCGTCAGCACGACGGCGTGGTGATGGTGATGATGAAGTTACCGGGGTAGGGCTTTGCCTAAGCACTGCAACGATATGACCGAGGTGTGTAACCGTGGAGGGGGGCACCGCACACGGCTAATAAATCAACTTGTGTGTCTATGGGCTGCCCCCTCCCCACGTATATAAAGGAGGGAGGGAGGAGGAGGCCGGCCAAGGGAGGAGGCGCGCCAAGGGAGGGGCAATCCTACTCCAAGTAGGATTGGCCCTCCTTTCCTATTCCTACTAGGAGAGAGAGGGAAAGAGGAGAGGAGAAGAAGGAAAGAGGGGGGCCGGCCCCCTAGCCACAAACCAATTCGGTTTGGGCCTAGGGGGTCGCGCCCCACACTTCCCTTGCTGCCCTCTTCCTCCACTAGGGCCCATAGACTTCCTGGGGGGTTCCGGTAACTCCCGGTACTCCGGTATTTATCCGGTTACCCCCGGAACCGTTCGGTGTCCGAATATAACCTTCCAATATATCAATCTTTATGTCTCTACCATTTCTAGACTCCTCATCACGTCCGTGATAACATTCGGGACTCCGAACTACCTTCGGTGCATCAAAACACATAAACTCATAATACCAATCGTCATCGAACATTAAGCGTGTGGACCCTACGGGTTCGAGAACTATGTAGACATGACCGAGACATATCTCCGGTCAATAACAAATAGTGGAACCTGGATGCTCATATTGGCTCCTACATATTCTACGAACATCTTTATCGGTCCAACCGCATAACAACATATTTTATTCCCTTTGTCATCGGTATGTTACTTGCCCGAGATTCGATCGTCGTTATCATCATACCTAGTTCAATCTCGTTACCGGCAAGTGTCTTTACTCATTCTGTAATACATCATCTAGTGACTAACTCAGTAGTCGTTTGCTTGCAAGGCTTATTATGATGTGTATTACCGAGAGGGCCCAGAGATACCTCTCCGACACTCGGAGTGACAAATCCTATTCTTGATCTATGCCAACACCACAAACACCTTTGGAGACACCTGTAGAGCATCTTTATAATCACCTATTTACGTTGTGACATTTGATAGCACACAAGGTGTTCCTCCGGTATTCGGGAGTTGCATAATCTCATAGGCATAGGAACATGTATAAGTCATGAAGAAAGCAATAGTAGTAAAACTAAACGATCATAGTGCGAAGCTAACGAATGGGTCTTGTCCATCACATCATTCTCCTAATGATGTGATTACATTCATCAAATGACAACACATGTCTATGGTTAGGAAACATAGCCATCTTTGATCAACGAGCTAGTCAAGTAGGGGCATACTAGGGACACTCTGTTTTGTCTATGTATTCACACATGTACTAAGTTTCTGGTTAATACAATTCTAGCATGAATAATAAACATTTATCATGATATAAGGAAGTATAAATAAAAACTTTATTATTGCCTCTAGGGCATATTTCCTTCAGTCTCCCACTTGCACTAGAGTCAATAATCTAGTTCACATCGCCATGTGATTGAATACCGATAGTTCACATAGTTATGTGAATAACACCCACAGTTCACATCTCCATGTGACCAACACCCAAAGGTTTTACTAGAGTCAATAATCTAGTTCACATCGCCACGTGATTAACACCCAAAGAGTACTAAGGTGTGATCATGTTTTGCTTCGAGAGAAGTTTAGTCAGCGGGTCTGTTACATTCAGATCCGTATGTATTTCGAAAATTTTTATGTCTACAATGCTCTGCATGGAGCTACTCTAGCTAATTGCTCCCACTTTCAATATGTATCCAGGTTGATACTTAGAGTCATCTGGATTAGTGTCAAAGCTTGCATCGGTGTAACTCTTTATGAAGAACTCTTTATCACCTCCATAATCGAGAAACATTTCCTTAGTCATCTAGTAACTAAGGATAATTTTGACCGATGTCCAGTGATCTACTCCTGGATCACTTTTGTACCTCCTTGCCAAACTAATGGCAAGGTACACAACAGGTTTGGTACACATCATGGCATACTTTATAGAACCTATGGCTGAGGCATAGGGAATGACTTTCATTCTTTCTCTATCTTCTGCCGTGGTCAGGTTTTGAGTCTTACTCAACTTCATACCTTACAAGTCAGGCAAGAACTCCTTCTTTGACTGATCCATTTTTATCTTCTTAAAAATATTATGAAGCTATGTACTCATTGAAAGTCTTATCATGCGTCTTAATCTATCTCTATAGATCTTGGTGCCCAATATGTAAGCAGCTTCACCGAGGTCTTTTATTAAAAAACTCTTGTAAACAATCCTTTATGCTTTCCAGAACATTCTACATCATTTCCGATCAACAATATGTCATTCACATATACTTATCGGAAAGGCTGCAGTGTTTCCACTCACGTTCTTGTAAATACAGGCTTCACCGCAAGTCTGTATAAAACCATATGCTTTGATCACTTCATCAAAGCGTATATTCCAACTCCGAGATGCTTGCACTAGTCCATAGATGGATCACTGGAGCTTGCACACTTTGTTTGCACTTTTAGGATCGACAAAACCTTCTGGTTGCATCATCAATACTAGGAAAAGGGCTATAGATGGAATTGATACTAATGGCGCACCAGACAAGCAGTGCGCCATTAGTATATACTAATGGCGCACCAACCTCAGATACGCCATTAGAGTTCAAACTACTAATGGCGCACCTGGCCCAGCGTGCGCCATTAGTATCAAAAAGTTTTTTTTTTGAACTAGTGCGCCTGTCCAAACATACTAATGGCGCATCCAGACGAAGTGCGCCATTACTAGTTGTAACTAGTAATGGCGCACCAGCAGTAAAGTGCGCCATTAATGTTCTTTTTTTTATGATATTTTTTATTCTTTTTTTTACAAAACTACTAATGGCGCACTGTTCCACAGTGCGCCATTAGTATTTTTTTTGTTGCAAAACTAGTAATGGCGGACTAACTGAGGATGCGCCATTAGTAACCTTGATTACTAATGGCGCATTTATAGTGGGTGCGCCATTAGTAAGTGGGCAGCAACAAGATATTTTGGACATCCTCTCCTACCCACACTCACTTTCTCCCCCACTTCATTCTCTCCACCTCCTCCTTGTCTCGGGTCCCTCCTCTTTTTCACCTCATTTCCACCATAGATTCATTCAAATTAAGTGGTTAAATTACCTTGTTTTGATAGGTAAGAAAGGGGGGAAGCTATATTTATGTTGTTCTCCATACAACAATGTGCACATGCACTTTTTATGGCCTAGCTAGATCTATGTATGTTCGTGGTGTTGCATATGTTTGTTGTGTTGCATATGTGTTTGTGTTTGGAGGTGTACCGGTATTTGAAATGCGATAGTTGCCAATATTTTCTCGGAATGTTGATTCATTTCCGTTTCGGTGAGAATTTTGGCATTAAGCATTCTTTTTTGTCCTATTTTTAGGGAAAGTCATGGCAAATTTTTTCTTGGTTCTAAAATATCGTTTTGCTCTACCCCGCAGGCGACCATGGTGCGCACGATAACCGAAGGCATCGTGAATAGGTTTTTGAGGTCCGCGAAGGCCGAGATGCTTCAAAAGAACGAGACGGAAATAAGATGTCCGTGTCGAAGATGCAAGCTGAAGAGCCTTATTGCGGACCCGGATTCCGGGCAGGTGCGGGACCGCCTGCTCTTGCGTGGTTTCATGGATGGCTATCGGTGGCAAGGTGATGAAGATGACTACGAAGTCGTCCATGGGGGCCGGGCAAGAAATGAGGAAGGGCAGCAAGACAACCACCGCGGCTCGGGCGGGCGAGAAGACGAAGAATCCCCTGGAGATGATCGCGACGGTGATGCTGTACACAGTCATCATGTAGAAGATGCAGGACATGATGATGAGGAAGATGCCGGAGCAGACGACGGGCATGATCATGAAGATGATGATGCCGGCGGAGCAGACGACGCTGGACCATCGATAGGCTGGGTGCAGGACCCTCATATTCAAGAGCTGCTTCTCAAGCAGACCGATAACGCAAGAGCTGCCGCCCGAGAGAAAGCCAAGATGGATCAACTTGAGTTAGACGCGGTTACTCCATTGTATGAAGGATGCAGGCCCGAGGATACCCGCCTGAAAGTAACGCTCATGGCTCTAGAGATGAAGATAAAACACAAAATGACCGACGCATGCTTCGACGAGAACATGTCATTCTGGCACGAACGTCTTCCCAAGGGGAACAAGTGCCCCACCAGTTTGGAGGAGGCAAAGAAAATCGTGTGTCCTCTGGATTTACCGCACGTGAAATACCATGTGTGAATGAACAATTGCATCATTTATCGGGACGAGCACACGGAATCTACCATATGTCCGGTGTGCGGCATCACTCGGTACAAGAAGAGGAAGAAAGCTCCTCGAAAAGTGGTGTGGTACTTTCCGATCACTCCTTGTCTGCAGCGGTATTTCGCGGACCCTAAGGTAGCAAAGCTCCTGCGTTGGCACGCGGATAGGGAGGAGAAGAAGCGAGAAGATGACGCAAATGATCCGGAGATAGATAAAAAAGACAAGATGCTGAGTCACCCTAAGGATGCGAGCCAGTGGCAAGCGTTGAACTTCGAAGACCTAGAATTTGGGAACGATCCAAGGAACATCGTGCTGGGCGCGAGCACCGATGGAGTCAATCCATTTGGCAGCCAGAGAAGCACACATAGCACCTGGCCTGTGTTTGTGTGGATGTACAACCTTCCCCCCTGGTTGTGCATGAAGAGGAAGTACATTCACATGAGTATGCTAATTGAAGGACCGAAACAACCAGGGAACAACATCAATCTGTATCTGGGGCTGCTGAAAGAGGAGCTAGACACGCCATGGAAAATGCCAGCCAATACGTGGGACACCGCAAAGAAAGAATATTTCCCTATGAGAGCCGCGCTGCTCACGACGGTGCACGACTATCTCGGTTACGGATATGTCACGGGGCAGGTGGTCCACGGATTTTCTGGATGCGTCAGGTGCATGGATGACACAACGTATCACCAGCTAGATAGAGATCCCGGGTCTTCGAAAACCGTGTTCATGGGACATCGAAGGTGGCTTCGCGACGATGACCTGTGGAGAAAACGCAAGGATCTGTTAGATGGTGAAACCGAACCCCGAGGACGCCCGCGTACGAGGAGCGGCGAGGAAATAGACGAGCTGTTGAAAAATTGGAAAGATTGCCCACTGCCGGGAAAGAAGCAAAAGGCGCCAGAGCCGGGAAAGAAGCGAAAGGCGCCAGAGCCGCTGCTGAAGGTATGGAAAACGAGGTATGTTTTCTGGGACTTGCCGTACTGGAAGATCCACCGTGTGCCTCACAGCCTTGATGTAATGCATATCACGAAGAACGTGTGCGAGAGTCTGCTTGGTACCCTGCTCAACATGCCAGAGAGGACCAAAGATGGGCCGAAAGCAAGGGCAGACTTGAAATCAATGGGCATCAGGCAGGAGCTTCATGCTATATATGATGATCATGATGATGATGATGATGATGATGAGGCGAAGCAGGACACGGAAAGTCGTCGCAAAGGCAAAAAGGCCAAGAAGACCGGAAATGACTACCCTCCCGCGTGCTTCACTCTAAGTCAGGAGGAGATCGAGCAGTTTTTCACCTGCCTCGTAGGAGTACAACTTCCTTACGGTTATGCGGGGAAGATAAGCAGATACCTAGACCGGGCGAAGATGAAGTTCAGCGGGATGAAGTCTCACGACTATCACGTGCTGATGACGCAGATACTTCCAGTTGCAATCCGTGGTATCATGGACACGCACGTCCGTGAAACCCTATTTGGCCTATGCAACTTTTTCGACGTCATCTCCCGGAAGTCTGTTGGCGTGAGGCAACTCAGAAGGCTACAGGAAGAGATCGTGGTGATACTACGCGAGCTTGAGATGTACTTCCCGCCCGCATTCTTCGACGTTATGGTGCATCTGCTGGTCCATATCGTGGACGATATCATCCAACTCGGGCCGACGTTCCTGCACAGCATGATGCCGTTCGAAAGGATGAATGGTGTCATCAAAGGATACGTTCGCAACATGTCACGTCCAGAGGGAAGCATAGCCAGGGGCTTTCTGACCGAAGAGTGCATCTCCAACTGCACGAATTATCTAGGCATCGAGAACCACGTTGGTCTGCCCGTCAACAGGCACCTCGGCAGGCTCCCTGGATGGGGTCATCGTGATGGTCGCCGCGAAATGCATGTCGACTTCGAGGGTCGACTCGCCGACTTTGAAAGAGCAAACCTAGTCGCGCTACAACACATAGACGTGGTCGATCCTTGGGTGGTAGAGCACAAAACCTTTATTGAGAAGACGTACAATGACCGAGGCCAACAGAGGACGGACGGAGATATAATCAAAGAGCACAACTCATGTTTCACGCGTTGGTTCAAGCAGAAGCTTCTGTCGTACCCTTTACATGAGGATTCTTCCGCGGAAGAACAACTCATATTCGCCTTGTCACAGGGCGCCGAGCACAACCTGATGACCTATGAGGCGTACGATATCAACGGCTACACATTCTACACCGAGGCCAATGACATGAAGAGCGATGGTTATCAGAACTCTGGGGTAACGATGGAATCCTACACCGGTAATGACAAGGACAGATACTACGGAAGGATCGAGGAGATCTGGGAGCTGAGCTACGCTGGAGAGAAGGTCCCGATGTTCCGTGTCAGATGGGCCAAGAGCGTCCTAAAAGAAGACCTGTATTTCACCACCATAGTTATACCCGAAGCCAAATCCAAGACCGCGGGCGCAAACGTCACCGCGAAAAATGAGCCATGGGTACTGGCTTCCCAAGTTGACCAATGCTTCTTCATTACCGACCCGTCAAAGCCTAGTCGTGTTGTCGTGAGGAGAGGCAAAAGGAAGATCATCAGAATGGATGGAGTATCCAATGAGCAAGACTTCGACAAGTATGGCGACCCGAGGATCGAACATGACGACGATGATGAAGTAGCAGCATACACCACAAGAAGAAGCAGGACCACCCTACCTAAAGGACGTCCGTTCCACAGAAGAACTCCATTTGCGAAAAAGAAGGGCAAGAAGATTGTGAACAGATAGCTAGCTAAGATCGATTGTATTTAAATCGTAGCCTTCATTTCTCGATTGTATTTCATGGGCACTTTTTGAACTATCATGAATATTTTTAAATTTCATGGACACTCGATCTCGACCCCCCCTCCATCTCGATCGCTATCCCACCTCGCCAGATCCGGCCCCCCTCGCCGCCGAGCACCCCCCGGTCCACCGGCCGCCGCCGCCGACCCCCCGCACCCTCGATTCCCCTACTCAACCGCCGCCGCCGAGCACCCCCACCGG
>LR738711.1:394986089-395101370 GCA_902687465.1 Secale cereale | reverse complement strand
CGCCCTCGACGCCCGCGCCCCCGACGCCCCGGACGCCCCCGACGCCCTCGACGCCCGACGCCCCCGACGCCACCGATGCCTCCGCACCCCCTCGGACGAGCCCCTCGCCCTCTGCCGCGGCCTCCCCCGACTCTGCAGCAATGCCGCCACCCGGAGCTACGCCGGCGACCACTCCATACACAGGTAGCCATCACTCCTCCCTCCTTCCTCTCTAATCACCACCACAAAGTCATTTTAGGAATTTTAGGTTTAGACATTTGAAGAAAGCCATGGTTTAGACTCTGGTTAGGGGATTCAATTAGTGTGCTCAGTCATTTTAGGAGTTAATTGAGAGAATTGGGTTCGGCTAGTGGGGGTTGCACATCTAATTGAGAGAATCATGTGTACACCGAATCGTAGTATGCTCCACACACTCCCTGGGATGTGCTCTGCAGGATTTTGTGTCGGGGAGCATGCTGCAATTCTGTGTGCTTGTTTGTCAACCTGTCTTCTTTTTGCTTAGGGGATTTTGTATCCGGTTTGAGGTTTGAAGTTGGGGATGATTAGATCCTTCTGCTGATGTGTTCTTCCATTTCAAGTGGTTAGCTTCTGTCAGTGGTTTGGTTTGTTAGTTGCTGAGGATTAAACTACATTATAGACAAGCATATGCCTGAATTTTCTTCATGTGGAATGATCTAATGTTCTCTACGAGGCCAGAGGTTTTTTGCTTGTCTTAATCGGCAGTTTTATTTGATGCGTTTTGCATTTGTGTGATGCTGTTGGTGATTAGTTTGAACCTTCACTAGTTTTGAGGCGCCACGTTACAGTGATTTTTTTGTATTTCTGCCATTTTCGTTCTTGTTTGTATGTGGAACTATTCGTTATCTTCATGCGCAAAGCAAAATTAGCAGGAAAATGCTTGAAATCAGCCGCCTGATTTCTGCCAGTGCGTGGGCCGTGACCTGCGCCCGTCGGATGGAGCATGATCTGGCGGCCGATTACACCGAATCGTAGTATGCTCCACACACTCCCTGGGATGACGCTGGATATTCATGTGTGCACGTGCAGACGTGCTCTCCTTAGATGAAAACCGTTCAAGTGCAACAAACCTGAAACAATCATAGACGTGCTCTCCTTAGACGTGCTCTCCTTAGATGAAAACCTCAGCCATTTTAGATGTGCTCTGGAATATTTTTTTTGTTCTTTTTTATAGAATATCACCCTAGGATAATCCATGCAACAAACCTGAAACAATCATATATGTGTTTCATATATAGCCTAAATCAGAAGAGTATATTAAGTGATGATGTACTGCATTTTTTTCCTTTTCAAATTACAATTGGACAGAGCAATCAAAAGCATTAGTCAAATCCAATTACAATTACATCTCTATTTACCATACCCCTCACACTCACTCACACTCACTCACTCATCTCCTTCCTCTCTAAATCACCACCACAAAATAATTGTGAATGACTGAGCACACTAAAATCTAAAAGATGGCTTAATAAGTCATCTGGCTCCAGAGTCGTCTCGATAGCACTTGGTTTCTGTCTTTTGTGTTAGTGCTTGCTGTCATACTTATTGGAAGACATGTTAGTGCTTGCTGTCATACTTTGGCATGCCATAATCCGTGACAATTTCATCTTTTTCAGAACCCCTTTGGCTCTTGCCTTTACTAGTATGGTAGTCCCAAGTGAGATCTTTAGTTCGTTTAGCCGGTTGGTGGGCTTGATGTTCTGTTGGGTTTTTAGGTTTTAGGTTTTTTTTTTCATGTACACTAGTACTACTTGTATGTCACACTAGCACAATGATAATAATGGTGGTCATGTATTTGGTTCCTTGTTGTAAATATTTGAACTTCAAACTATTGTTTTACAAGCTTCTGCAACTTTTTCTTAACTGTTGATGCTGCTGTTATGCCTGTATTCACTGCTGTTGCTACTATACTTGTCATGATGTTGTACTTGTGATGATGCTACTTGTGATCTTCTGAAATGACCCATTGGCGACTTCATTAGGCGGGGATAATGATTTTGCAGGTACCCCGAGAGGCCCTTGAGTTTGCTGGAATGTCGATTAACTTCCGTTCCGGCAAATTCGGGTACTCCATATGTCCTATTTTCAGCAAAGGTCATGCTGAAATTTTCCGTGAATTTTAGCATGACTTTGCTAAAAATAGGACATATAGGGTACTTGTGACTAATGCATGGGCCGGGGTATCTTAGTAGTTAATTAAGTAGGATCAAGTGCCCCTTTATTCTACCTGCATTAAACCATAGGCGGCAATAGAGCCAAGTGATTAGGCCCAACTTAGAATTCTCCTTCCCAGCTTAGCGTTTAGGATGCCTCGGTGTCGACAAACCATAAATTATAAAACCTTGGCTTTTAGGGTGCCTCGGTGTCGATAAAAACCGAAATGATGAAAGCTTAGGCTTTTAGGGTGCCTCGGCGTCGAAAAACCCTCAATTATAAAAGCTTAGCTTTTAGGATGCCTCGGTGTCGACAAACCCTAAATGATGAGACCATGATCTTGTTCCTTGACAATAACCAACTTTTTGACCAAACTTTGTTCCTATTTAGAGAGAAACATGGCCAACAACGATGAGGCCGGGGGTTCGGGCGGCAAGGCATTCTGGGAGCTGTCCCAGGAGATGGAGGAACAACCTCACTTGTATGAGGACGCCGCCTTCCCCACCGATCCTGACACCACTGATGGTACCGCCGAGGATGACCCCACTGATGCCACCACTGATGGTGCCGCCGAGGATGCCACCACTAATGATGGCGGCGCACGCACATATGGCAGCCAACCGAAGAGGCAACGGAAGGACCGGCGCCCGACCGTGCTCCGCACCCTCAAGGAGGAAGTTACTGAAGTGGACTCCGACGGGAATCCAACGGCGCCCGAACGATTAGTCAAGGGGTACTCGCTTCAGCTCGGGCGCATTCTTCGGAGCACCGTCTCGATCAACACCGAGAACCTGAGGCATCCTGACCGAGGGAATTTGCGCAACCTCCTCTTCACGAAGGTCCACGAACGATACAAGTTCCCTGCTGAATTTGAAAACACAAGCCTCAAAGCGAATAAAGTGAACAATGCTGCCCTCACGAAGATGAGCAAGGACCTGTGTACTTGGAAAAGCAATGTGAAGAGAATGATCGAGAAAGGTGAGAGTTATGAGAAGATCAAGGAGAAAAATCCTTCGATCACCGAAGATGACTACAACGACTTCAAGATCAATTGCTCGAGCACCGCACACTCTGAATCAAGTCAGTGGGGGAAAGAAATGCGGGAGCTGAACTTAGGGGAACACACACTCGGTCCCGGCGGTTACAGAGTGGCGGAGCCTATATGGGACAAGGAGGAGGCGGACTGTGCCGAGCAAGGCCTACCGCCCCTCTTTGATAAATACGGTGACAAGCAAACCAGGAACTTTGTCAGGGCCCGGCACAAGAAGGACCCGAAAACAAAGGAGCTTACCACGGATCCGAAGACCAGGGCGCTTGAGCTTGTTCTGGTAAGGAATACACCCCCGCGTAATTAGCTCCATATGGTTGCATTCTAATTAATGAAGCCAAATTTCTAAATGATTCACATTCCTTCCGCAGGCAACTGAAAGCAGTAGCGCGGGGTCGACTAAGAGCAACCATTGGGACATGACTCTAAATAGGGCGTTGAATGTAATGAAGAACAAGGATAAGCTCAGTAAGCCGACGTCAGCTGGTCGTGTGGCCAGCAAAGGCTTGTCGACAAAATGGTCGTCATACTATAACGCTGGTGGGCGAAAGGAGAAAAAGACCAGCTCGGAAAGCCAAGCGCGCGAGGTTCAAGAACTCAAGGCACAGGTGGTGCGGATTTCGGAGATTGTCCAAGAGCAAGTGCAACAACAGCTCGGAGCGACGATCACCGCCATTGTGCCTACCTTGATCGAGGGGTTGAGTGCGTGGATTGCGGGCGGTCAACAGGGGCCGCCCCCGATTCCTAGCTTCACGGCCAGCAACTCGCAGAACGCGATGGCGGGGCCATTGGTGTCTCCGGCGGAGGCGGCATTGGTGTCTCCGACGCCGGCACGGGAGCTTAATGCACCCGGGTGTACGCCGGCCGGCACCTCTGTAGCAAGCGGCCCCTTCGTCAACTGCACGCCCGCCGTTGGCGGTGCCTCGACATTAGCCGAGCTCGACGCCATCATCACGGTAACTAATTAAGCCTCTCTCGGCCGAGGAATTCATCTCCTTGCCTTTGACTGGGCATCCCTGACGCCCTACATGTTTTCGCAGGGCGCCGCCGACGTTCCGTGCACTCTCCTGCACTTCGTGAACAATGAGTTGGTCGATGTCGCCAAGGGCAAAATCGTTCAACCGGGCAACCCCTTGTTCCACGGTACCCAGATGCCACCCAACTTGTTTAGGGTTCAACTGGTTCGGGTGCTGCCAGGCTGCGACGAGGTGTTACCTCCGATTCGACCCGTCGGGGCCAACGATGATGACGTGATGACCCTCAGCGCCTGCCTGAGCTGGCCCCTGCTTTGGCCGAAGAGCCAGATTCATTTGGGGGTGGGGGACACCACCCCAAAGACAACACCGCCAGTCGTGCCGGCGCCAAGTCATCCCCATGGCAAGACCGCCGCAACGGTGCCGGACATCCCTATGCCACTGGATCCAAACATGCATATGGCACAGGATCAGAACGATGACGACGACGATACATTTGCCAACGTCGATCAGTACTTTGCCAATCATGGGTACGGTGGCGACTTCATGGGGCCTCCTTATCAAGAACCCAACCCAACAAAAGACGTGCGCGATCTAGCTGGTATCGCGGAGAAGCCAAGTTGCAACAGGCGTCGTCTGCCGTTCAGCTCTCAGGAGACGCCTCCAGCTGCCGACTTCACCGAGCCTCAGATAGGCGAGGTGCGAAATATTATCAGCCCCAACACACTCAAGAAGGCGGTCTCTGAGCAGAACTCGGTCCCAATTCAGGAGAAGAAGAAGGCACGCAAAAGAAAAACTAACAAGGGTACGAGCCAGCCGGCACCGAGTACGATCCGTGCTCAGGACGGGCCACCTTCACCTGAGGATGTAATGAGGAGGGTGCATGTGGCGGGTAGGTCGATGCTACCGAGAAATATGCTCGATGCTGCAACCGGTGCTATGCGGAGTCTGCATGACAGTGTTCTTTCTTTGGAGAAGCGGCGTCTCAGAGAGAAGGATGTGGCATACCCGGTTTTCGCGGCCAAGGTGCCAGAGGGCAAGGGCTTTGTGGATAACTCCATTGGGGGTACGATCGTCCTGCGGTTTGATGACATCCACGCTATGTTGAACCTTCTTCCGCTGCACTACACCTTCGTTCGGCTATTTTTGCTGAGTATGGAGATGCGGATCATTCGCGACAAGACCCCGGACATCGTGATAGTCGACCCCTTCTACATGCGTGCCAAGATCTTGGGCAGCGCTGGGGACCGACAAGTCGCGAGTTCTTACCTCGAAGGCGTCATTCTGGCAAACCGAGATAAGGATAACTTCCTCGTGCCTTACTTTCCCGAGTAAGTCCTCCGACTCAACCGCCCCGTAACATATGAATTCTTAGATTTCGATCGTTCTTCTTTTAACATTCCGTGTTTTCTGCAGTGACACACATTGCACACTCATCCTCCTAAGCCCCAAATATTCCATGGCCACGTATTTCGACCCGGACCGTCAGTCGAACGTAGACTACACAAATGTCAAGAAGGTTCTTGATGATGTTCTCCCCGGCTACGCCAAATCTGGAGGCACCTTCACCAGGCCTATTCGTAAGACTGGCAAGCACGTGTTCTCCCACAATACGACGTTCTGCTGCGTCAAGCAGCCGCCTGGCGGTCAGAAGGGTGCCTACTACGCCATCCATCACATGCAGGCGATCGTACGGGACCATCATCAACTTCTGCTACCGAGTAAACTCAAAGATTGGGCCGCGAGCGTGTCGGCAATCCAGGACGCGGACATCAGACAAGAATTCTTTCGCATCCAGTCGGAGTTTGTGGAAATCATCCATCAAGATGTCCTTCGTACCTCGGGCCAGTTCTACCTCAGAAATCAACCGTCGAACAGTGACATCGACACAATGCTAAAAATGCAGGCTGACAACGCCTGTGATTTCATGACTCCCACGATAGACGGCGGCTTCATCCATGCTCCGGTCCCTTGAGTCGAGTCGAAAGCAGTGATGCTGTGTCTAGTTCTGAAACATCGATTGGCTCATGTTGTAATTAAACTTTAATGAACTTGTAGTATGTCTCTTTGGTTTCGGGAGTCGTTCAACTTAGATGTAATCGATGCTATTAATGTCTTGCTTTTCTCTTTCGATCGTTCTGTTGCATACTTATATATTGCTTATGTATTGTCTGTGAATTGGTACTAACGTTTCGTTTGGCTAGTGCATAGCGATGCCGTCGTATGTCATGTACAAGGGTAAGGTTCCCGGAGTCTACGACGACTGGGAGGAGTGTCGGAGACAGGTTCACCGATTCAGCGGTAACAGTTACAAAGGGTACACCACTAGGCCGAGGCCGAATCTAGATACGCCCGCTATCTAGCGAGAGAGGGGAGGGAGCGTCGGAGGAACCGGATGAAGACGAGTTTCATCGTGATGATGCTTATCGTGATGACCGCAGCTCTTTTCTATGTGATGGTAGTTTAGATGATCGATATCGACTTGTAATATGAAGACAAACTCGCTACTCGCGGTCTCGAGACTTGTAATATAATGTTCTATCTTTTTTCGGTCTTTTCAATTCGGAGACTAATATGATGAATTGTATTCGGAGACTAATATGATGAATTGTATTCAGAGACTAATCTTCTATTGTATTCGATGAATCTGTTGTTGATGTGTGCTGTCTATATTCTGTCCAATTATACATTTTGTAATCTGTGCAAAAAAACAGAAAAATAATAATAAAAAAACCTAATATTCATACTAATGGCGCATCACATCACAGTGCGCCATTAGTATGCCAAAGGATACTAATGGCGCATCATTAGACAGTGCGCCATTACTATGCCGAAATTACTAACGGCGCATCTTGCTGGCGTGCGCCATTAGTATGCCAAAGCACCTGGGTACACATGGCCCCCTGGGAGGCATACTAATGGCGCACTACTGTGCATACTAATGGCGCATCTGTGGTGCACCATTAGTATACCAGATACTAATGGCGCACCAGAGGTGCGCCATTAGTAAAATATACTAATGGCGTGGCACTAATGGCGCACCACTAATGCGCCATTAATGGCCAAATTAGGTGCGCCATTAGTAGGCCTTTTCCTAGTAGTGCATATACAACTCCTCTTTGAGGTATCCATTAAGAAATGCAGTTTTGACACCCATTTGCCAGAGTTCATAATCATAAAATACGGCAATTGCTAACATGATTCAGACAGACGTAAGCATAACTACGGGTGAGAAAGTCTCATCGTAGTCAACTCCTTGAACTTGTCTAAAACCTTTCGCAACAAGTCGAGCTTTGTGGACAGTAACATTACCATCGGTGTCAGTCTTCCTCTTAAAGATCCATTTATTTTCAAGGGCTTGCCGATCATCAGGCAAGTCAACCAAAGTCCACACTTTGTTCTCATACATGGATCCCATCTCAGATTTCATGGCCTCAAGCCATTTTGCGAAATGTGGGCTCATCATCGCTTCCTCATAGTTTGTAGGTTCATCATGGTCTAGTAACATGACTTCCAGAACTGGATTACCATACCACTCTGGCTCGGAACGCACTCTGGTTGACCTACGAGGTTCAGTAGTAACTTGATATGAAGTTTCATGATCATCATCATTAGCTTCCTCGCTGGTTGGTGTAGGAACTACTGGAACTAGTTTCTGTGACGTACTACTTTCCAATTCGGGAGAAGGTACAATTACCTCATCAAGTTCTACTTTCCTCCCACTCACTTCTTTCGAGAGAAACTCCTTCTCTAGAAAGGATCCATTCTCAGCAACGAATATTTTGCCTTTGGATCTGTGATAGAAGGTGGACCCAATAGTTTCCTTTGGGGTATCCTATGAAGACACATTTCACCGACTTGGGTTCGAGCTTATCAGGTTGAAGCTTTTTCACATAAGCATCGCAACACCAAACTTTAAGAAACGATAACTTGGGTTCCTTGCCAAACCATAGTTCATAAGGCGTCGTCTCAATGGATTTAGATGGTGCCCTATTTAACGTGAATTTAGTTGTCTCTCAAGCATAACCCCAAAACAATAGTGGTAAATCGGTAAGAGACATCATAGACCGCACCATATCTAATAAAGTACGGTTATGACATTCGGACACACCATTACGCTCTGGTGTTCCGGGTAGCGTGAGCTGTGAAACTATTCCACATTGTTTCAAATGAAGACCAAACTCGTAACTCAAATATTCGCCTCCGCGATCAGATCGTAGAAACTTTATTTTCTTGTTACAATGATTCTCTACTTTACTCTGAAATTCTTTGAACTTTTCAAATGTTTCAGACTTGTGCTTCATCAAGTAGATATATCCATATCTGCTCAAATCATCAGTGAAGATCAGAAAATAACGATACCCACCGCAAGCCTCAACACTCATCGGTCCACATACATCAGTATGTATGATTTCCAACAAATCATTTGCTCGCTCCATTGTTCCGAAGAACGGAGTTTTAGTCATCTTGCCCATGAGGCATGGTTTGCAAGCATCAAGTGATTCATAATCAAGTGATTCCAAAAGTCCATCAGTATGGAGTTTTTTCATGCGCTTTACACCAATATAACCTAAACGGCAGTGCCACAAGTATGTTGCACTATTATTATCAACTCTCCATCTTCTGGCTTCAATATTATGAATATGTGTATTTACTACCATCGAGATTCAATAAACCATTCACCTTGGGTGTATGACCATAGAAAGTTTTATTCATGTAAACAGAATAACAATTATTCTCTCACTCAAATGAATAACCGTATTGCAATAAACACGATCCAATCTTGTTCATGCTCAACGCAAACACCAAATAATATTTATTTAGGTTTAACACTAATATGACGAAAGTATAGGGAGTGTGCGATGATTATCATATCAATCTTGGAACCACTTCCAACACACATCGTCACTTCACCTTTAACTAGTCTCTGTTCATTCTGCAACTCCCGTTTCGAGTTACTAATTTTAGCAACTGAACCGGTATAAAATACCCAGGGGTTGCTATGAACACTAGTAAAGTACACATCAATAATTTGTATATCAAATATACCTTTGTTCACTTTTCCATCCTTCTTATCAGCCAAATATTCGGGGAACTTCCGCTTCCGGTGACCATTTCCTTTGCAGTTAGAAGCACTCAGTTTCAGGCTTAGGTCCAGCTTTGGGCTTCTTGACGGGAGTGACAACTTTCTTGCCATTCTTCTTGAAGTTCCCTTTCTTACCCTTGCCCTTTTCTTGAAACTGGTGGTCTTGTTAACCATCAACAATTGATGCTCTTTCTTGATTTCTACCTTCGTTGATTTCAGCATCACGAAGAGCTTGGGAATCGTTTTTGTCATCCCTTGCTTATTATAGTTCATCACGAAGTTCTAGTAACTTGGTGATAGTGACTAGAGAACTCTGTCAATCACTATTTTATCTGGAATATTAACTCCCACTTGATTCAAGCGATTGTAGTACTCACACATTCTCAGCACATGCTCATTGGTTGAGCTATTCTCCCCCATCTTGTAGGCAAAGTACTTGTCAGAGGTCTCATACCTCTTGACACGGGCATGAGTCTGAAATACTATTTTCAACTCTTGGAACATCTCATATGCTCCGTGGTGTTCAAAACGTTTTGAAGTCCCGGTTATAAGCCATAAAGCATGGCGCACTAAACTATCAAGTTGTCATCATACCGAGCTTGTCAAACGTTCATAACGTCTGCATCTGCTCCTGCAATAGGTTTGTCACCTAGCGGGGCATCAAGGACATACTACTTCTGTGCATCAATGAGGATAATCTTCAGATCACGGACCTAGTCCGCATCATTGCTACGAACATATTTCAACTTAGTTTTCTCTAGGAACATATCGATAACATAGGGGAGCTATAACGCGAGCTATTGATCTACAACATAATTTGCAAATACTATCAGGACTAAGTTCATGATAAATTAAAGTTCAATTAAAGATATTACTAAAGAACTCCCACTTAGATAGACATCCCTCTAATCATTTAAATGATCACGTGATCCAAATCAACTAAACCATGTCCGATCATCACGTGAAATGGAGTAGTTCTCAATGGTGAATATCTTATGTTGATCATATCTACTATATGATTCACGTTCGACATTTCAGTCTCCAGTGTTCCGAGGCCATGTCTGTACATGCTAGGCTCGTCAAGTTTAACCCAAGTATTCTGCATGTGCAAAACTGTCTTACACCCATTGTATTTGAACGTAGAGCTTATCACACCCGATCATCACGTGGTGTCTCGACATGACAAACTTTCACAACGGTGCATACTCAGGGAGAACACTTGTACCTTCAAATTTTGTAAGGGATCATCTTATAATGCTACCACTGTACTAAGCAAAATAAGAAGCATAATAAGATAAACATCACATGCAATCAAAATATGTGACATGATATGGCCATCATCATCTTGTGCTTTTGATCTCCATCTCCAAAGCATCGTCATGATCTCCATCGTCACCGGCTTGACACCATGATCTTCATCGTAGCGTCGTGGTTGTCTCGCCAACTATTTCTACTACTACTATCGCTAACTCATAGTGATAAAGTAAAGCAATTACATGGCCTTCGCAATTCATACAATAAAGAGACAACCATAAGGCTCCTGCTGGTTGCCGATAATTTACAAAACATGATCATCTCATACAATAACATATAATTCATCACATCTTGACCATATCACTTCACAACATACCCTGCAAAAACAAGTTAGACATCCTCTACTTTATTGTTGCAAGTTTTACGTGGCTGCTACGGGCTTAGCAAGAACCATTCTTACCTACGCATACAAAACCACAACGATTTTTCATCAAGTGTGTTGTTTTAACCTTCACAAGGAACGGGGCATAGCCACACTCGATTCAACTAAAGTGAGAGAGACAGATACCCGTCGGTCACCTTTAAGCAACGAGTGCTCGTAACGGTGAAACCAGTCTCGCGTAAGTGTAAGCGTAATGTCGGTCCGGGCCGCTTCATCTCACAACACCGCCGAATAAAAGTATGACATGCTGGTAAGAAGTATGACTATTATCGCCCACAACTCATTGTGTTCTACTCGTGCATATCATCTACGCATAGAGCTGGCTCATGATGCCACTGTTGGAGAACGTAGTATTTAAAAAAAATCCTACGATCACGCAAGATCTATCTAGGAGAATATTAGCAACGAGCGGGAGAGTGTGTCGACGTACCCTCGTAGACCCAAAGCGGAAGCGTTTAGTAACACGGCTGATGTAGTCGAACGTCTTCGCGATCCAACCGATCCAAGCACCGAACATACGGCACCTCCGTGTTCAGCACATGTTTAGCTCGATGGCATCCCACGAACTCTTGAGACAATTGAGTGTCGCGGGAGAGTTTCGTCAGCATGACGGCGTGGTGACGGTGATGATGAAGTTACTGGCGCAGGGCTTTGCCTAAGCACTACAACGATATGACCAAGGTGTGTAACTGTGGAGGGGGGCACCGCACACGGCTAAGAAATCAACTTGCGTGTCTATGGGGTGCCCCTCCCCACGTATATGAAGGAGGGAGGAAGGAGGAGGCTGGCCAAGGGAGGAGGTGTGCCAAGGGAGGGGCAATCCTACTCCAAGTAGGATTGGCCCTCCTTTCCTATTCCTGCTAGGAGAGGGAGGGAAAGAGGAGAGGAGAAGAAGGAAAGAGGGGGGGCCGGCCACCTAGCCCCAAACCAATTCGGTTTGGGCCTAGGGGGGCGCGCCCCACACTTCCCTTGCTGCCCTCTTCCTCCACTAGGGCCCAATAAGGCCCATAGACTCCCCGGGGGGGGTTCCGGTAACCTCCCGGTACTCCGGTATTTATCCGGTGACCCCCAGAACCCTTCCAGTGTCTGAATATAACCTTCCAATATATAAATCTTTATGTATCGACCATTTCGAGACTCCTCGTCATGTCCGTGATAACATCCGGGACTCTGAACTACCTTCGGTGCATCAAAACACATAAACTCATAATACCGATCGTCATCGAACGTTAAGCATGCGGACCCTACGGGTTCGAGAACTATGTAGACATGACCGAGACATATCTTCGGTTAATAACCAATAGCGGAACCTGGATGCTCATATTGGCTCCTACATATTATACAAACATCTTTATCGGTCCAACCGCATAACAACATATGTTATTCCCTTTGTCATCGGTATGTTACTTGCCCGAGATTTGATCGTCGGTATCATCATACCTAGTTCAATCTCGTTACCGACAAGTCTCTTTACTCGTTCTATAATACATCATCTCGTGACTAACTCATTAGTCGTTTGCTTGCAAGGCTTATTATGATGTGTATTACCGAGAGGGCCCAAAGATACCTCTCTGACACTCGGAGTGACAAATCCTATTCTTGATCTATGCCAACACCACAAACACCTTTGGAGACACATGTAGAGCATCTTTATAATCACCCAGTTATGTTGTGACGTTTGATAGCACACAAGGTGTTCCTCCGGTATTTGGGAGTTGCATAATCTCATAGTCATAGGAACATGTATAAGTCATGAAGAAAGCAATAGCAGTAAAAGTATACGATCATAGTGCTAAGCTAACGGATGTGTCTTATCCATCACATCATTCTCCTAATGATGTGATCCCATTCATCAAATGACAACACATGCCTATGGTTAGGAAACATAACCATCTTTGATCAACGAGCTAGCCAAGTAGAGGCATACTAGGGACACTCTGTTTTGTCTATGTATTCACACATGTACTAAGTTTTTGGTTAATACAATTCTAGCATGAATAATAAACATTTATCATGATATAAGGAAATATAAATAAAAACTTTATCATTGCCTCTAGGGCATATTTCCTTCACTCTTCATGGTCCTGAGCAACATCACCTACCGCCATCCGGACTTCGACCTTGCCGATGGCTTCAGGAAGCTCCCATAGGGTGCAGATGTTTCGGCTGCTGAGGAGGAAGCCGCCCCTTATGCCGACAAGGTCCTCGAAGTCCCCACTGCTTCGTGAGGCCGCCAAGCGCGGCGTTGAATCATCCTTGTCATCGTGCTGTCCTGTAACAAAACATGATGTATGTCTTCTGTTTAGAAATTGTACTGCTTATGGTTGTGCGGAACTGATGCTTTTACTTATCCTAATTACATGTTTCATCCCTTTTTGAGTTTACCGGTTGACGTTCGTATGATTAGTCTTTGTGCGTGCTTTGGTTGCCTGCCGGTATCATACTGCCGCGATTGTTGTAAGGGTCGGTCCCTTAGCACTCATCTTGGCGAGGATACATCTCGGCGGGTTTTTCCTTTGTAGTTTTTGACGCAGCCGCCCATTCTGCGAGCTGGCTCGGAACAGAATGATGGTGCAAACAAAGACCTAGTAAGGTGCCATTACGCGAAGGATTTCCTCGTACGAACACCTTGGTAATCAAGGAATGAGCAAATGAAAATTCTGGGTCTATGATGGAGCAACGATTGTGCAGACTTTGCTTTTATCCTTGCTTCCTTCCATTCCCTTTAGCTGCAGCTGCTTGTCGCGTTTGCATGCTTTAGGAAGGATGGTGCCACGCGTGTTTCTTGTTGGCTCCCGACGGATGCTGGTAATAATCATATGTATCTTGTGGGTGGCATGGCGCGATGAAAGGCAAAACCAGTTTCTCCCTCCTCCTCTCCGCACTTTTTTAACAATTAGACGGCAAGTGGCATAAAAGTCACTCCACCGCAGACGGTCTTGCCGGGGCGTCAATCAACGGATTTGCGTTGGCGCTCCACTCAAGATTTCCCTATGTAGGGTAAATGCTGGACCAAGTATCGCGCAGGCTCATCGACGTTGATGATGCTAAACCCAGAGTAGCTCGATTGTAGATAAGTGATACTGACGGAGGGAGAACCCTTGTACCCTTACACCTTGTTCCTTTCACCGAACGGGGCCTGCATGGTGGCCATGCTACCTGAATCGTTCGGGGTTATCACGCCGCCGTCATTGCTGGTCCCCACCACCGCTGCAGCAACGGCGGAGGGAGACGATGGAGATTGGATGGGGTAGGTAGTGGAGCGACATCGCTCCCCTTCTCCATTCCCACCATTCCCAGCCTTTTCCTGGGCGTCATGAATGATGAAGCCGTTGATGAAGAAAATGATGATGAAGATGATGTGCTGCGTACACTCTCGGGTTCGCGCAAGCGCTTCCCCCTACCTGGCGCACCAAAGATGTCGTGGGAAAATACGACCACCTATGGGGCCATCGGCCCCTTGTGGTTCGGCAGGGGGGAATTGCAGATTGCACAAAGTGCGGAGGGTGAAGAGCAGCACGACAGCGATCACACGGGTAGTTTTACCCAGGTTCGGGCCGCCACGAGGCGTAAAAACCTACTCCTGCTTTGGTGGATTGATGGGGGGCCGTGGTGGAAACGCAACGCTCTAGCCCAACAAGGCTAACTCAGGGCGAGAGCAGCTACGTGCGTACGAGTGTACAAAGGTCTGAATCCTCTCTAAGGCTGACACGACCCTTCTTTTATAGATCAAGGGGTCACCACAATGGCAAATCAGTTATTGCGTACCGATTAGATAGCGATCAGTGCTATCATACCTAACTCTATAGACATGACAAGGTGCATTAAATACGTCGCTTAGTGTCACATCATAGCGTAGCCGGCAAGCCTTGCCAGGCCGTTCGACCACCTTCTCGCCTGCCTGCATGACACATCTCTGGACATGTGTCATTTGGAGGTTGTTTCCTTTGGAAGTGGCTGCCACGTGCCAGATCACGGCCACTTAGTCTCTTGGGGGCTTGACACAGCATAGATCGATGACTTGTGTTGTTGTGATGTGGAGCGGTGGAGCCTTGGCAGGGTAATCCACCCTCAGCATCCCCGGCAGGCCTGCCGGGGCAGTCTTGGGACTTGTCTTCGGGGCAACCTCGACCTCGCCAGTCTCGCCTGCCCAGCAAGGGAGGTTTTTCCTTAGTGGTATCTTGCTCCTTTAGCTTGACTTGGTCTTCTTGATTGATACGTCCATTTTGCATCATGCTTTTATATTGATATTTATTGCATTATGGGCTGTTATTACATATTATATCACAATATTTATGGCTTTTCTCTCTTATTTTACAAGGTTTACATGAAGAGGGAGAATGCCGGCAGCTGGAATTCTAGATTGGAAAAGGAGAAAATATTATAGACCTATTCTGCACACCTCCAAAAGTCCTGAAACTTCACTGGAGAATGTTTTGGAATATATAAAAAATATTGGGCGAAGAAAGCACCGGAGGGGGCCACCAGCCAGCCACAAGGGTGGAGGGCGTGCCCCCGCGTCCTTGTGTCCCCCTGGCAGGCCTCCGACGCCCATCTTCTTCTATGTGGTGTGTTTTGACCTGGAAAAAAAAATCAGAGGGAAGCTTTCGGGACGAAGCGCCGCCATCTCGAGGAGGAACCTGGACGAAACCAACCTACGGCGCCGGTAGGGCTGTTCTGCCAGGGAGACTTCCCTCTGGGAGGGGGAAATCAAAAGCCATCGTCATCACCAACGATCCTCTCATCGAGATGGGGTCAATCTCCATCAAAATCTCCACCAGCACCATCTCCTCTCAAACCCTAGTTCATCTCTTTTATCCAATCTTTGTCTCAAAACCTCAGATTGGTACGTGTGGGTTGCTAGTAGTGTTGATTACTCCTTGTAGTTGATGCTAGTTGGTTTATTCGATGGAAGATCATATGTTCAGATCCTTAACGCTATTCAATACCCATCTGATCATGAACATGAATATGCTTTGTGAGTAGTTACGTTTGTTCCTGAGAATATGGGAGAAGTCTTGTTATAAGTAATCATATGAATTTGGTATTCATTCAATATTTTGATGAGATGTATGTTGTCTTTCCTCTAGTGGTGTTATGTGAACGTCGACTACATGACACTTCACCATTATTTGGGCCTAGGGGAAGGCATTGGGAAGTAATAAGTAGATGATGGGTTGCTAGATTGACAGAAGCTTAAACCCTAGTTTATGCATTGCTGCGTAAGGGGCTGTTTTGGATCCATATGTTTCATGCTATGGCTAGATTTATCTTAATTCTTCTTTAGTAGTTGCGGATGCTTGCGAGAGGTGTTAATCATAAGCGGGAGGCTTGTCCAAGGAAGGACAACACCCAAGATCCGGTCCACCCACATATGAAATTATCAAAGTAATGAACGCGAATCATATGAGCATGATGAAAACTAACTTGACAGTAATTCCCATGTGTCCTCGGGAGCACTTTGCTTTATATAAGAGTTTGTTCCGGCTTGTCCTTTACTATAAAAAGGATTGGGCCACCTTGCTGCACCTTACTTACTTTTATTACTTGTTACCCGTTACGAATTATCTTATCACACAACTATCTGTTACCTATAATTTGAGTGCTTGCAGAGATTACCTTGCTGAAAACCGCTTGTCATTTTCATCTGCTCCTCGTTGGGTTTGACACTCTTACTTATTAAAAGGACTACGATAGATCCCCTATACTTGTGGGTCATCAAGACTCTTTTGTGGCGCCGTTGCCGGGGAGTGAAGCGCCTTTGGTAAGTGGAATTTGGTAAGGAAACATTTATATAGTGTGCTGTTATTTTCTGTGACTTGTTACTATGGAAAATAATCCTTTGAGAGGTTTGTTTGGGGTATCTTCACCCCGAGCATAGGAGCAAAGAGTTTCCCCTCAACCTACTGAACCCCCTGAAAATATATACTTTGAAATTCCTTTGGGTATGATAGAGAAACTGTTAGTTAATCCTTATGCAGGAGATGGAACATTGCATCCCGATTTACACCTAAACTATGTGGATGAAGTTTGTGGATTATTTAAGCTTGCAGATGAGCCCAAGGATGTTGTTAATAAGAAGGTCTTCCCTTTATCTTTGAAGGGAAAGGCATTGACATGGTATAGGTGATGCGATGATATTGTATCATGGAACTACAACCGACTGAAATTGGAATTTCATCAGAAGTTTTATACTATGCATCTAGTTCATCGTATATAAATTTTGGCCTCGTGAAGGATAAAGTACCGCTCAAGCTTCGGGGAGGCTTAAATCAATGTTATATTCATGCCCCAATCATGAGCAACCAAGAGAAAGTATTATTTAGAATTTTTATGCTCGGCTTTCTCATAATGATCGATCCATGCTTGATACTTCTTGCGCTGGTTCTTATATGAAGAAGAGTATTGAATTCAAATAGGATTTATTGGAAATAATAAACTTAACTCTGAACATTGGGATCTCAACGAAGGTAATGAGTCAGGTATAAACCTTAAGTTTGATTGTGTTAAATGTTTTATGGATACTGATGCTTTTCATGAATTTAGCACTAAATATGGGATTGACTCAGAGATAGTAGCTTCTTTCTGTGATTCGTTTGCTACTCATGTTGATGTCCCCAAGGTGAAGTGGTTTAAATATCATCCTCCCAGCGAAGCTAAAGTAGTTGAGCCAATTTAAGTTGAAGAAGAAACTATTACTTATAATGTTGATCCTATTATTCCTACTACTTATATTGAAACCACTTTTTCCAGTAAGAATAAAGGATCATGCTAAAGCTTCAACTGTGGTAAAAAAAGTAATATTAGAGCACCTAGACCACCTGAACAAATTAAAGTGGAACCTAGTATTGCTATGGTTAAAGATCTCTTGGCTGATAATATTGATGGGCATGTTATTCATTTCTGTGATGAAGCTGCTAGAATTGCCAAACCCGATATTAAAGATAAACGTAGACTAGTAGTTGGCATGCCCGTTGTTTCTGTTAAAATAAGAGATCATTGTTATCATGGCTTATGAGATGTGGGTGCTAGTGTGAGTGCAATTCCTTTTACTTTATATGAAGAAATTATGAATGAAATTGCAACTGCTAAGATAGAAGAAATTGATGTTACTACCAAACTTGCTAATAGAGAAACTATATCACCAATTGGGATTGTTAGAGATGTTGAAGTCTTGTGTGGGAAAATAAAATATCCCACTGATTTTCTTGTTCTTGGTTCCCCATAAGATGACTTTTGTCCCATTATATTTGGTAGACCTTTCTTGAACATTGTTAATGCTAGGATAGACTGCGAGAAAGATATATTTACTGTCGGTCTAGGGGATATGCCTCATGATTTTAATTTCTCTAAATTTATAGGCAACCCCATGATAAAGAATTGCGTAGTAAGTATGAAATTATTGGTCTTGCTTCTATTGTCGTACCTCCTATTGATCCCTTAGAACAATATTTGCTAGACCATGAGAATGATATGTTTATGAATGAAAGAAGGGAAATAGATGAAATACTCTTTAAACAAGGGCCTATTCTGAAACATAATTTGCCTGTTAAAATCCTTGGGGATCCTCCTCCATGATGACCCACAAGTGTAGGGGATCTATCGTAGTCCTTTTGATAAGTAAGAGTGTCGAACCCAACGAGGAGCAGAAGGAAATGATAGGCAATTTTCAGTAAGGTATTGTCTGCAAGCACTGAAATTATAGGTAACAGATAGTTTTGTGATAAGGTAATTGGTAGCAAGTGACAAAAGGTAAAAGTAAATAAGGTGCAACAAGGTGGCCCAATCCTTTTTGTAGCAAAGGACAAGCCTCAACAAACTCTTATATGAAGGAAAACGCTCCCGAGGACAAATGGGAATTATAGTCAAGCTAGTTTTCATCACAACCATCTGATTCGTGTTCGGTACTTTGATAATTTGGTATGTGGGTGGACCGGTGCTTGGGTGATGTCCTTACTTGGACAAGCCTCCCACTTATGATTAACCTCTAATGCAAGCATCCACAACTACAAAAGAAGTATTAAGGTAAACCTAACCATAGCATGAAACAACTGGATCCAAATTAGCCCCTTACGAAGCAACACATAAACTAGGGTTTAAGCTTCTGTCACTCTAGCAACCCATCATCTACTTATTACTTACCAATGACTTCCTCTAGGCCCAAATAATAGTGAAGTTTCATGTAGTCGACGTTGACATGACACCACTAGAGGAGAGACAACATACATCTCATCAAAACATCGAACGAATACTAAATTCACATGACTACTAATAGCAAGACTTCTCCCATGTCCTCAGGAACCAAAGTAACTACTCACAAGACATAATATTGTTCATGATCAGAGGGGTATTAATATGCATAATGGATCAGAACATATGATCTTCCACCAAATAAACCAACTAGCATCAACTACAAGGAGTAATCAACACTACTAGAAACCCACATTGTCACACCCTGATTTTCATGCCACATTGCTTAAGCTAATAATCATGCTAAAGACGTGGATTTACAAAAAAAACTTTTGAGTGTTTTGACTTTGCTTGATTGATTTTTGTGTGCTGTTTGCTAGTGCTCTAAAACTCAAATAAATCCTCCAACTCTTATACTTCATCTCCTTGATCCAAAACCAACTCCCAATGATCATGCCATGTGTATAGAAAAGTATATTATTTTCTTATAAAAATATTTTGGCCAAATAGCATTTTCTAAAAATTAGTTTTCCAAAAACCCCTGAATTGAGGTTTGCACTACAAGTACCTTATTTAGGGTGTGAAAAATCTTTCAAAAAGTATATTTGAATCCTATTAGGTATAGGACTACCAGAAACCACAAAATTATAATTCTAAAAGTTATTTTTATATTTTATTTAAAAGCTTTTTCTTAAGGCCAGAAATGGTCTTTAATAGGGAAAAATTATTTAATTATTTCAAAAATATTTGCCGAAATTCAGGGAGACTCATAGGACATATATTGTCCATATGTAAGAGTTTCAACACATGGTCATGTTCAAAATATTGGACAAATCCTTCATTAACCCTTTCTGGATATTACAAGCTTTTGAAATATTTACAAAGGGAATATTCTCCAAAAATTCCAGGGAAATTCTATCATGTTAAATATGACATATTTGATGATCTTGAAAAGCCTCATGCCTTGAAGATAAAGGAATCATCATCTAATCCCCTCAAAACCATTTCTGTCCATTTTGAAGTTTGATCAACTTTACATTGCCAAACTTGTACAAATGCTCTCAAACTTGGTGCACATGCTAAAAAGATGTAATTATGCATCTATGCCAAATGGCACAAATTTTAGAGAAGCATAACTGGATCTAAGTGCCCCAAAACCCTTTCTGACCAAATCCAAATTTGAACAACTCTACATTACCAACTTTTTACCTGGGGCTTCAAACTTTGTGGGCATGATTACAACCCTAAATTATGACACCACACCAAGTGGTGCATCAAGGGGAGATGATTTTCTTAACTTAATCTTGGAGGATCCATTTCTGTTGATTTCTAGGGTTTACAAGAGTTGCATTGGCAACTTTGCCCAAATGAGCTCAAATTCGGTGGAAGGGCCTAATTATATGTGACATTTGATCCTGTTAAGTCTCATGTCAAGTGGAGCTATTTTGCTTGCCCAAATCTGCATCAAACACCTTCTGCCATTTTTCTTAAACCATTGTTTTGACCACTTTCACTATTCCCCTTCACCTCAAATTCTTACCACAGGTAAACCTGATCATCTTCTACCCCCAGTAACTTCCCCATGTCCTCAGCTCAATGATTGGGGGGATGAAAACCCCATTTTTACTCTTGTGGACAGCAACATTCCTCTCCTTTCTCACCTCCCTCCTCACTCCAGTGGCCTCCAGAGCATCCCAGGCCGTATGCACATTGTTTACTACTCCCTAGCACTGTTGGACATTGGGGGACACGGCCAGGAAGCAAGGGGCATGACTATGCCGGCCAAAGGCACGCTCTGGAGCACGCTACAGTGCGTCGAGGCACTGTAGCTCGGCCCTCCCGAGGCATCCAGGCGGCCTTGGGCAGAGCGAGCGTGTCCATCGAGGTCGCCTCAACGTCCACGACATGCCTCGCTGTCGGGCCCCTCCTCCCTTGCCCTCCTTCTCCCTCCTCGAGCTCACCTGAGCGCGGCCTGGACCTCGCCCATGGCCTCGCCCATGGTGCACCGACGCCTCCCTATATAGAGCCTCCCCCGAGCACTCCCTTGCCTCTTCTGGATACTTCTCTCTCCCGTGCACCTCGCAGACATCATCCCTCTCCCCCTCGTGCTCTCTTGTCCCTCCATGGCGGGGTTGCCACCGCCGTGCCCTCGGACCAACCCGAGCCTCCATTTCTCCCCTGCTCCCACTAAACGCTCCAAAGGACCCCCCATGGCCCCAAGGAGTATCCCATGTGCACTAGGACTTCCTCCCCGTGCTTGCCCTGCCCTGCCCGAGTCTCGCCCGAGCACCATCCGCCGTGGCCATTGGCCCACTCGCCTCCGCCCTCCCCTGGACACACTGATGGGGGTAACGGGTGTGAAACGGTCCCCCGAGCACGCCCGTGCCTTTCGCGCCTCCTATGGTGGCCGGTAGCGCCGGCGACCGACGCCGGCATCTGCTCTTCCTCCTCCTCTGTGTTGGGCGGGAGGAGGGAGATGCACCTGCGGGCGGGCCCCGCCTCCTGCTCTAGCCCCGCCTGTAAGTGCCCCAGTGACGCGGTATCGGCGGCTGACTGGTGGGCCCCCTTTTTCTTCAAATGGACACGGGTCCAACTCGGGGCCGCCTCCTCTACGTGAAGGCGTATTCATGAAGTACGTCCTCCACATCTCCCGTGCGCCCGCGCTGCTCAGCCACCGGGCCGGCCCATCAGCTATCCCTCGCCCAGTGTGGAGAATAAGTGGTATAACCTTTTCCTTTTTCTTTTTCCAGAAACATTGTAAAACCCAAAGAAAATTCATTTCAACCCCAAATTTGATGATTCAAATTTCTAGTAGTTCATAAAATCCTGATCTACCTGTTGGTGCAACATGCACATTTTTCCAGAAACTTTTCCTTCACAAATATTATCAAAATGTCATTATTCCATTTTCTTTGATGAACTTTAGAAAATCACAGAGATCTCAAATTTGATCCAAATGCAGTGGTTCAAATTCCTAGGTGCTTGTCATACCCAAACTTAGTTTTGGAACATTTTTATTAATACTTTCTGTACCCCACCAAATAATGAGCCATTTCTTCATATTCATCAACTTTGCAAAATCCTAGGAAATTCATTTGAATTCCAAATCCAGTGAAACCAACTCCTAGATGCTTCTAAAATCATGACTTGTTAATGGGTGCCTTTGCTCATCATTCAAGAATATATTTCTGTACACTTCTTTCAAATCCATAAACCCCTTGATTCCATCATATTAAAATGTTCCGAACTATCCATTGATCCAATACCCATGAAACCACCTTGGTTATTTTTCATATGACCAGAGGTATCCTAGAAAAGTCCAACTCCTATTTTTGAGCACTTTTATTTTTGCTTTGATTGTGTTGCTTATTATGATTGTTTCCATCGTTAGTTGACGAAATAAACGGAGTACTCGGAGATGGACCAGAAGGTTTGAAGACTCGGAAGGATAAGGCAAGCAGCCCTTTGACCATGTTCGAGAAACTTTTTATGCATGTCTCATAGCACCCTATTATCAATGCATCGGAATCATGTTGAGGTGGAGACCACTTTGGTTGCTACCTTTGTTACTTTGCTATTGAACTTGCATCAAACATGACCCTACCTTCCTATGAGGGTTATGTGGGTGGGAGTAGATAGATGTATGCTATAGTAGTTGGCTACGCAAATGGGTCAGGGTTATGCATTGAGTGAAACAAGTGTGGTTTGACATACTTGCAAATGACCCAGTGGGTGCCATTAATGCCCCTGGGAGATGATGAGAAACTAGGGCACTACTTGGTGAAGAAGTAGTGTACCGAGGCTTGATGAGAGTGTTGTTGACAGAGATGGATTAGATTTATGTGTGACTACCGTCCCAACCAAACATGCGCAACCACTCTACCCTTATATGGGAAAGGGCATTATTGATTACCTAGGTCGATACTAGCATGGTGCCCGCATTACTAGTGACGGGGGTGACATGAGGTCACTCTCGGGACGGGGTCGTGCTTGGATAGGCGGCCATGACTGTTTTCACAGGGCACCGAACACACCGTTGGTACCCCGTGTCAGTGGTATGTGATGAATATGGGAGCAAGGCTCCACAATCTTTAAGATGTGAAATGTGTGGCACGGGGCTGTTACCAATCGAGTGGACTCTATGTTAGTGTCGTCTAGGGAAAGATAGTGATCGGGTGCTTACCCGGGTACTTGAGGTACCGCGGGTCATGGATGACACGGAAGTTCCCCGGATCTTGTGGGTAAAGTGTGCAACCTCTGCAGAGTGTCAAACTATTCAAATAGCCGTGTCCGCGGTCAAGGACAGTTGGGTGGTGCTACTTAGACTATGTCCATAAGTTTCTGGAAAACAACACGGTTTGGGTAAATCTGTTGGAGTGATTGTGAGAAAGTCACAATGAGCTTGAGCATGAGTTGATTAAAACTCTTTCTCGATAATGATGTCTGTGACCTCCTGATACTTGTTGCAGACACATGTATGTCCATGTTATATGTTGATCATACTTGCATATGAAAAACTAGCTTTCCGCAAAACTGCCAATCTAGCAGTAGAGCCTTGCATAATTATTCTATCATCACACTTGGGTTGCTTGCGAGTACATTCAAAGTACTCATTGGCTTGCCACTGGTTATTTTATTGGCTAGGCATGAGTGAACAAGATATGATGAAGATTTCTTGGTGACGAGCATGCGAGCTAGGATGCTTCCCAGTCAGAATGCCTGTAGGGTTAAGGCAGATGGCATGGGTCCAAGTTGTTATTGAAGATTTCCGCTGCGATGATATACTCAAGACCTGACCTTAATGGTCCTATTTGTGTAATATGATATGTATGGATGTAAGACTCTTGTTATTCAACTTCTGTGTGTTCAGTGAGCATTGATCTCTGGGATCACTGTACACGTGCATTCGGTGATCTCGACTTATGGGTCGGGGTCCCCACAGAGCTGGTATCAGAGCCATCCTGACTGTAGGAAGCCTTAGTTAGCATGGTCGTTAGTTAGGGTAAAACTATTTTCAAAACTATTACTAGATTTCAAAACTATCTATACTTCTCTTCCCTTCTCAGTTTTTCGAAAACTAGGCTATACTTGATCTCTTCGCCTTCAAAACTTTGGTCGCTAGAACCCTTATGCCCCTGACCACTGGATTTTCTGTAATCCTCGTGGAGTGCACCTTGCCAAACACTCAACCGCCACTTCTGCACACAAGATTGGCGACACCACGACAAGACGATACCAACAGAAATTACATCCTCGATGAATGAGGACATGAAGACCCAGAAGATAGTGATACCCTTGACAGTGCCCCAAGAAGATGCAACATTGGCCTATGATGACCAGGGTATAGGTTATGCAAAATCATGATATACATCGCTAATAGAGTAATCCTGTCACTACCGTTGTTGTATCGGCAACCACCGGTGGATGAGAACCTCGCCATCTGGTTCGCCTCACTATAGTGAGCAGGAAAACGGTTCTCTTCGTCCCCCGCTCTTGGTGTCGATGTTTTCATCAACGAAACCGACATGTTGGACCTCTATCATGCCTTGTTATTGACATTGCATACGGATCGCCTACCTGGTACCCTCGACGTCCCAGAAGGCACAAGGGATCGTCATGATTAAAGAGACAAGAGGAGACCAAGTCAACGCCAGCTACAAGGAGGCACCTTCACCACATCACTTCATCAGGCGAGAAGTTGTTGAAGATTCTTCAGGCTCAACCCGGATCGTTTATCAACAACAACTAAGGACATAGCAACACCGAAGGAAAACCCAGGAGACTGCACGAGGCACAAGTCACGACACTGAGTCCGAGAACCCCTAGGGTAGGATGAGTCGTGTACCCCCTATGCTCAGTCGAGTCCGTATGATGGTTCGAATAGAACCATGATTGTGTGTTGCTTGCTTTTATTTGTTTGTGTTTTGATATAGGTCGCACCTTTGCCCTAGGCAACAAGTGCATGGCTATATCATCTTCCTTGCCTTGTTTCTTTGTTTCGGCCTTTTTGCACCTGTTTGTTTGCACCTGCACTGTAAAACCCCTCCTTTAGGCATTTCCCTCCTCTACGCCACTTTTTCCCTCTCTTCTCTCTCCCCAACTGAAGACCCGCAAGACAAGATGCACCAAGGATTCTACCTCGGCAACCAACTGGCACTGAAGACTTCTGTTACAACCTCCACAATCAAGTGCAACCCCATGAAGTTATGTTTGACCCTCCAGACTAGAAACCCATTCCTAGACCCTTTGAGACTTCATGAGACACTCCAGCGCGAATCCTCAACCATGTGCCTAACCCATAGAATTGCAAGAGAACCAGTTAAGCCTCTGCAACCTTGCACAACACTGGGTTCGTAATGGAACTAGTGGACACAGTGAGTGAGCACATTTTCGTCCTAATATAGCACAAGAACTGACGATGCCATAGATAGACCAATTTGAGGATATTAGACAGATGACTTGGTGGCTTTATATCAGTGACTTCGAGGAATTATATGAGACCTTGATGGATTGTGAGATTTCATATTAGTGGGATCATGACTTTGGGGAAGCATGTGGGAAGTCTCGTTGGGCATGAGATTTGGACTTAAGTAAGTGATTCTGATTGGGTATAGATGCTAGATATGTCTGCATGGTTCGGAGTAAATTGGATTTAGACCGATGATCCTGATCATGATACCATGCTTCTCGGTGGACAATAAACTGGGAGATTGGATTATTTGTCAGAATTGATTTAGGGATCTATATAGTCGTGACCTTGGAGTTTACTTGACCCGGATGTTGGGAATTTGGTGGACTTACTATCGTAATGCATAGTCCTTCCAAGTATTTGGGTATTATAGGGACTTGAGATCTTGTGGAACACCGTAGACATCGGATTTGTAGAATTTGTTGGATTATGTGGTGATTGATGGAAATTACCGGGCTATTGGAGTTGACCTATAGGAAGGAAACAAAATCTTGGAGTGGCATATGACGTGTTTCCTTAGAATAGAGATGCCTTATCGCGAGCCTTGCAAGAATAGGTTGAGTGCTTGGATTGTGGAGTTTAATTTAAGCTTAGTAGCATGTATGACCTACCCATGGATTTTAGGGGAAGGCATGCATATGGATTTGGGGATCGTAGGCAAGTACAATTTTGTTAGACCGCCTCTTGAGAGTCATGAGGATATGTATGGCATGAGTGGTGATTGAAGTTGGTCTATGCGAGAGGATGCTTTTCCGTTCGAGTACTAGATAGAGCTATTGGCATCTCAGAAACCGTGCTTAAGGATAAGATAATAAACGTTCACTCACTCACTAGAATCCTTGAAACCCTTAAGCCCCACCAAGCCACAACCTGGTCAGATTCTGACCACGGGCCTTTGCTCTGAGTCGGGAAGATCCCTGCCAATACTCAACGGAGACCACCACCAATACCCCAGCCTACCTTGCGTACCCCATAGACCTCATGGAGTAATTGGACAAGTTGGGTAACATCGTTATTTGATGGCCTACTTGTCTGCCCGAAGACAAAAGAAGAGACGGACAACTGGATAGAAGATATTTGAAGACCGCCCTGTCAAGAAGGAAGAACTACACCGACCACCGTCATCAAGAAGTGAACTCCTGTATCCAAGACCGGGCGTATCTGCAAACCACTCCTCTCGAAGGAACCGAGCATTTCTGTGTCGAAGGAACGCTCACACCAAGATTTATCGACCTTTCTTCAAGGCCACCGCAAGACAAATAGTAGACGGCTCCCAGCTAGACTTACCACCCGAGTTACCCTCCGTGCACCAAATCTTCCACGAGTCACCACTCTGGAAGTACTTCTTACTTCCTAACTAGCCCGGTGCCCGCAAGGACATCACCGTGCCTTTGACATCTAACTCAACCCAACCCATACAAGATACCCCTCAACAACCTGCATCAAAGAGGGCAACAAGCAAGAAGCCACACCACCAAGTACTTCAAGATTCCATGGAGCACCACTCGGAAGCAGAACCAACGAGAAGAAGTGAAGACTACCCCGTATCCAAGGCTCCGTATTCCTTTCCACGCCTAGTCTGGGAATCTCGGGGACGAGATTCTTGTAAGGGGGGTAGGTCTGTCACACCCTGATTTTCATGCCACATTGCTTAAGCTAATAATCATGCTAAAGACGTGGATTTACAAAAAAAAAAACTTTTGAGTGTTTTGACTTTGCTTGATTGATTTTTGTCTGTTGTTTGCTAGTGCTCTAAAAATCAAATAAATCCTCCAACTCTTATACTTCATCTCCTTGATCCAAAACCTTCTCCCAATGATCATGCCATGTTTATAGAACAGTATAGTATTTTCTTATAAAAATATTTTGGCCAAATAGCATTTTCTAAAAATTAGTTTTCCAAAAACCCCTGAATTGAGGTTTGCACTACAAGTACCTTATTTAGGGTGTGAAAAATCTTTCAAAAAGTATATTTGAATCCTATTAGGTATAGGACTCCCAGAAACCACAAAATTATAATTTTAAAAGTTATTTTTATATTTTATTTAAAAGCTTTTTCTTAAGGCCAGAAATGGTCTTTAATAGGGAAAAAATATTTAATTATTTCAAAAATATTTGCCAAAATTCAGGGAGACTCATAGGACATATATTGTCCATATGTAAGAGTTTCAACACATGGAAATGTTCAAAATATTGAACAAATCCTTCATTAACCCTTTCTGGATATTTCAAGCTTTTGAAATATTTACAAAGGGAATATTCTCCAAAAATTCCAGGGAAATTCTATCATGTTAAATATGACATATTTGATGATCTTGCAAAGCCTCATGCCTTAAAGATCAAGGAATCATCATCTAATCCCCTCAAAACCATTTCTGTCCATTTTGAAGTTTGAGCAACTTTACATTGCCAAACTTGTCCAAATGCTCTCAAACTTGGTGCACATGCTAAAAAGATGTAATTATGCATCTATGCCAAATGGCACAAGTTTTGGAGAAGCATAACTTGATCTAAGTGCCCCAAAACCCTTTTTGACCAGATCCAAATTTGAACAACTCTACATTACCAACTTTTTACCTCGGGCTTCAAACTTTGTGGGCATGATCACAACCCGAAATGATGACACCACACCAACTGGTGCATCAAGGGGAGATGATTTGCTTAACTTAATCTTGGAGGATCCATTTCTGTTGATTTCTAGGGTTTACAAGAGTTGCATTGGCAACTTTTCCCAAATGAGCTCAAATTTGGTGGAAGGGTCTAATTATATGTGACATTTGATCCTGTTAGGTCTCATGTCAAGTGGAGCTATTTTGCTTGCCCAAATCTGCATCAAACACCTTCTGCCATTTTTCTTAAACCATTGTTTTGACCACTTTCACTATTCCCCTTCACCTCAAATTCTTACCACAGGTAAACCTGATCATCTTCTACCCCCAGTAACTTCCCCATGTCCTCAGCTCAATGATTGGGGGGGTGAAAACCCCATTTCTACTCTTGTGGACAGCAACATTCCTCTCCTTTCTCACCTCCCTCCTCACTCCAGTGGCCTCCAGAGCATCCCAGGCCGTATGCACATTGTTTACTACTCCCTAGCACTGTTGGACATTGGGGGACACGGCCAGGAAGCAAGGGGCATGACCATGCCGGCCAAAGGCACGCTCTGGAGCGCGCTACAGTGCGCCGAGGCACTGTAGCTCGGCCCTCCCGAGGCATCCAGGCGGCCTTGGGCAGAGCGAGCGTGTCCATCAAGGTCGCCTCGACGTCCACAACACGCCTCGCTGTCGGGCCCCTCCTCCCTTGCCCTCCTTCTCCCTCCTCGAGCTCACCTGAGCGCGGCCTGGACCTCGCCCATGGTGCACCGACGCCTCCCTATATAGAGCCTCCCCCCGAGCATTCGCTTGCCTCTTTTGGATCCTTCTCTCTCCCGTGCACCTCGCAGACATCATCCCTCTCCCCCTCGTGCTCTCCTGTCCCTCCATGGCGGGGTTGCCACCGCCGTGCCCTCGGACCAACCCGAGCCTCCATTTCTCCCCTGCTCCCACTAAACGCTCCAGAGGACCCCCATGGCCCCAAGGAGTATCCCCTGTGCACTAGGACTTCCTCCCCGTGCTTGCCCTGCCCTGCCCGAGTCTCGCCCGAGCACCATCCGCCGTGGCCATTGCCCCACTCCCCTCCGCCCTCCCCTGGACACACTGATGGGGGTAACGGGTGTGAAACGGTCCCCCGAGCACGCCCGTGCCTCTGGCGCCTCCTATGATGGCCGGTAGCGCCGGTGACCGACGCCGGCATCTCCTCTTCCTCCTCCTCTGTGTTGGGCGGGAGGAGGGAGATGCACCTGTGGGCGGGCCCTGCCTCCTGCTCTGGCCCCGCCTGTAAGTGCCCCAGTGACGCTGTATCGGCGGCTGACTGGTGGGCCCCCTTTTTCTTCAAATGGACACGGGTCCAACTCGGGGCCGCCTCCTCTACGTGAAGGCGTATTCGTGAAGTACGTCTTCCACGTCGCCCGTGCGCCCGCGTTGCTCAGCCACCGGGCCGGCCCATCAGCTATCCCTCGCCCAGTGTGGAGAATAAGTGGTATAACCTTTTCCTTTTTCTTTTTCCAAAAACATTGTAAAACCCAAAGAAAATTCATTTCAACCCCAAATTTGATGATTCAAATTTCTAGTAGTTCATAAAATCCTGATCTACCTGTTGGTGCAACATGCACATTTTTCCAGAAACTTTTCCTTCACAAATATTATCAAAATGCCATTATTCCATTTTTTGTGATGAACTTTAGAAAATCACAGAGAGCTCAAATTTGATCCAAATGCAGTGGTTCAAATTCCTAGGTGCTTGTCATACCCAAACTTAGTTTTGGAACATTTTTATTAATACTTTCTGTACCCCACCAAATAATGAGCCATTTCTTCATATTCATCAACTTTGCAAAATCCTAGGAAATTCATTTGAATTCCAAATTTAGTGAAACCAACTCCTAGATGCTTCTAAAATCATGACTTGTTAATGGGTGCCTTTGCTCATCATTCAAGAATATATTTCTGTACACTTCTTTCAAATCTATAAACCCCTTGATTCCATCATATTAAAATGTTCCGTACTATCCATTGATCCAATACCCATGAAACCACCTTGGTTATTTTTCATATGACCAGAGGTATCCTAGAAAAGTCCAACTCCTATTTTTAGAGCACTTTTATTTTTGCTTTGATTGTGTTGCTTATTATGATTGTTTCCATCGTTAGTTGACGAAATAAACGGAGTACTCGGAGATGTACCAGAAGGTTTGAAGACTCGGAAGGATAAGGCAAGCAGCCCTTTGACCATGTTCGAGAAACTTTTTATGCATGTCTCATAGCACCCTATTATCAATGCATCGGAATCATGTTGAGGTGGAGACCACTTTGGTTGCTACCTTTGTTACTTTGCTATTGAACTTGCATCAAACATGACCCTACCTTCCTATGAGGGTTATGTGGGTGGGAGTAGATAGATGTATGCTATAGTAGTTGGCTACGCAAAATGGGTCAGGGTTATGCATTGAGTGAAACAAGTGTGGTTTGACATACTTGCAAATGACCCAGTGGGTGCCATTAATGCCCCTGGGAGATGATGAGAAACTAGGGCACTACTTGGTGAAGAAGTGGTGTACCGAGGCTTGATGAGAGTGTTGTTGACAGAGATGGATTAGATTTATGTGTGACTACCGTCCCAACCAAACATGCGCAACCACTCTACCCTTATATGGGAAAGGGCATTATTGATTACCTAGGTCGATACTAGCATGGTGCCCGCATTACTAGTGACGGGGGTGACATGAGGTCACTCTCGGGACAGGGTCGTGCTTGGATAGGCGGCCATGACTGTTTTCACAGGGCACCGAACACACCGTTGGTACCCCGTGTTAGTGGTATGTGATGAATATGGGAGCAAGGCTCCACAATCTTTAAGATGTGAAATGTTTGGCACGGGGCTGTTACCAATCGAGTGGACTCTATGTTAGTGTCGTCTAGGGAAAGATAGTGATCGGGTGCTTACCCCGGGTACTTGAGGTACCGCGGGTCGTGGATGACACGGAAGTTCCCCTGATCTTCTAGGTAAAGTGCGCAACCTCTGCAGAGTGTCAAACTATTCGAATAGCCATGTCCGCAGTCAAGGACAGTTGGGTGGTGCTACTTAGACTATGTCCATAAGTTTCTGGAAAACAACACGGTTCGGGTAAATCTGTTGGAGTGATTGTGAGAAAGTCACAATGAGCTTGAGCATGAGTTGATTACAACCCTTTCTCGATAATGATGTCTGTGACCTCCTGATACTTGTTGCAGACACATGCATGTCCATGTTATATGTTGATCATACTTGCATATGAAAAACTAGCTTTCTGCAAAACTGCCAATCTAGCAGTAGAGCCTTGCATAATTATTCTGTAATCACACTTGGGTTGCTTGCGAGTACATTCAAAGTACTCATTGGCTTGCCACTGGTTATTTTATTGGCCAGGCATGAGTGAACAAGATATGATGAAGATTTCTTGGTGACGAGCATGCGAGCTAGGATGCTTCCCAGTCAGAATGCCTGTAGGGTTAAGGCAGATGGCATGGGTCCAAGTTGTTATTGAAGATTTCCGCTGCGATGATATACTCAAGACTTGACCTTAATGGTCCTATTTGTGTAATACGGTATGTATGGATGTAAGACTCTTGTTATTCAGCTTCTGTGTGTTCAGTGAGCATTGATCTCTGGGATCACTGTACACGTGCATTCGGTGATCTCGACTTATGAGTCGGGGTCCCCACACACATGTACCAATCTGAGATTTGGGTACAAAGATTGGATACAAGAGATGAACTAGGGTTTGAGAGGAGATGGTGCTGGTGAAGATGTTGATGAAGATAGCCCTCCCTAAGATGGGAGAGTTGTTGGTGATGACGGCGATGACGATTTCCCCCTCCCAGAGGGAAGTATCCCCGACAGAACAGCTCTGCCAGAGCCCTAGATTGGTTTCCGCCAAGGTTCCGCCTCGAGACGGTGACGTGTGGTCCCGAAAGCCTCCTTATGATTTTTTCCAGGTCAAAACACCTCATATATGAGAAGATGGGCATAGGGGGGCCCACGAGGCAGGGGGCGCGCCCCCACCCCCGTGGACAGCTGGTGGCCCCCTGGTGATCTTCTTTCGCCAGATAGTTTTTATATTTTCTGAAACGGTGTCTTGTGGAGTTTCGGGGCTTTTTGAGTTGTGCAGAATAGATTTCTAGAGTTTGCTTCTTTTCCAGCTCAGAATTCCTGCTGCCGGTATTCTCCCTCTTCATGTAAACCTTGTAAAATAAAAGAGAAAAGGCATAAGTATTGTGACATAACGTGTAATAACAACCCATAATGCAATAAATATCAACATATAATCATGATGCAAATTGGACGTATCAACTCCCCCAAGCTTAGACCTCGCTTGTCCTCAAGCGAAAGCCGATATCGAAAAATATGTCCACATGTTTAGAGATAGAGGTGTCGATAAAAATAAAATAAGGACATGAGGGCATCATGATCATTCTCATAATAGCAACACACACACACACACACACACATATTGTCATATGATTCTTATGCTAAAGTAACAATTCATTCACCATATCAAGCATGAATCAGAAGCTTCATTGAAAACTAACAAACTATGATCTCGGTCATTGAAGCGATTGCAATTTATCGTAACATTGGAAAGAGTCAACATAAGAGCTTTTCAGCAAGCCTACATACTCAACTATCATATAGTCTTTCACAATTTCTCACACTCACACAATAATTATGTTTATGGAGTTATAATCGGACACAAAGAAAGATAGAGGCTTATGGTATTGCCTTATAACCTTTTAACTCAAGGGTAATGTCAACAGTAATAGACCATGAAAACTTACATCCAAGTGGGTATATATGTCAGGATCTTTCCAACACAATGTGCTTGCCAAAGGATAAAATGTAAAAAGGAAAGGTGAATTTCACCTTGACACTTGTAAGGCAAGAATAATAGATAGGCCATTCGTAGAGGGAAGCAGAGGTTGTCATGTGTTTTTGTGGTTGGATGCACAAAGTCTTAGCACAGAAGAACATCACTTTATATTGCCACTTGTAATAAGGGCCTTTATTATGCAGTCTGTCGCTTTTATTACTTCCATATCACAAGATCGTATAAAGCTTATTTCCTCCACACTAATAAATCATACATATTTTAGCGAGTTTGCAACATGACAACTTACTTGGAAGGATCTTACTCAATCCATAGGTAGGTATGGTGGACTCTCATGGCAAAACTGGGTTTAAGGATGTATGGAAGCACAAGTAGTATCTCTACTCGTGCAAGGAGTTTTGGCTAGCATGAGGGGGAAAGGCAAGCTCAACATGTTGGATGATCCATGACAATATACTTTATTTTAGATATAAGAAAACATAACCCATTATGTTGTCTTCCTTGTCCAACATCAACTCTTTAGCATGTCATATTTTAATGAGTGCTCACAATCATAAAAGATGTCCAAGATAGTATATTTGTATGTGAAGCCTCTCTTTCTTTATTACTTCCTATTAATTGCAACGATGACCAAAACTATGTTTGTCAACTCCCAACAACTTCTATTCATCATACTCTTTATATGTGAAGTCATAACTTCCCATAAGATCAATCTGATCTCTTGGGTACTCTTTATGTTTTTTTATATCATGACCAAAGTGAGGAAATCAAGCCCTTGACTCAACAGTAATCTTTATTATATAGCTCACGGACTCGATTACAAAGGGTAAAGATCATAAAGCAAAAGCTCACAACTAGATCATGCTAACTTTATTCTACTAGATCATGATACTACTAAAAGGATCGAACTAAGAAAAACAGTAAACATAGGAGTGATGGTGATACGATACTGGGGTCACTGCCCCAAGCTTGTCAGTTGCCAAGGGGAGTGCCCATACCCATATGATTATGTCTCCTTCTTCGGGGGTGGTGATGATGGAGTTGAAAGTAGTGACGCCGGATCATCATATATCGAGCGTAGGAGATCCTCCAGCTTGCGGATAATACCTTTGAGTGCAACTATATACTCCTACAACAAAATATTTTCATTTGTGAGATACTTGTTTTGAATTTGAGCTAACTCAATCATCTTGAAGGCTTCAATCTCAGTTGAAGTAAAGAGGTTGGGAAGAGGTTGATGGATGTCTTCTTCTCCTTGTTGGTCTCCTCGGGTCCTTCCCTCTTTAGATCTATCTTTAGTAGCCAAGCATCAGTGCCTTCATTGTTGGAGGAAGGAGACAACATGGTGCCTGGCTTCGTCAACCCTAGCAGAAAATAGCTCGAAACAAGAACAGAGGATTTTTGCGTGATACAGAGGTCAAAACCTTCGGGAGTATATATAATGAATTTTTACCGACCAAAAGGAGTAACATGCAAGAAATTGGATTCCGGGAGGCACACGAGCTGCCCACGAGGCAAGGGGGGCGCGCCCTCCACCCTCGTGGACGGCTCGTGTCTCTTACGGACTGCCACTTATTTTTCTATTTATCTAAATATTCCAAAACGGAGAAAATTTGCCTTTAGAACTGTTTTGGAGTCGGTTTACTTACCGTATCACATACCTCTTCCTTTTCGTAGTCTGAATTGTTCTGGAAAGTGTCCCTTATGTATTCCTCCGGGGTTACGGTTTCAATAACTTTGGTTTCAACATTTATAGGGTTACCTGAGATATAATGTTTGATTCTTTGACCGTTCACCACCTTCGAATTTGTGCCTTCGAAGTTGTTGATTTTTATGGCACCGGAACGATAGACCTCCTCGATAATGTAAGGTCCTTCCCACTTATAGAGAAGTTTTCCTACAAAAAATCTTAAACGAGAGTTGTATAACAAGACATAATCACCTACGTTAAACTCACGCTTTTGTATCCTTTTGTCATGCCATCTTTTAACTTTTTCTTTAAACAACTTGGCATTCTTATAGGCCTAGGTTCTCCATTCATCAAGAGAGCTTATGTCAAATAACCTCTTTTCATCGGCAAGTTTGAAATCATAAATGAGATCTTTAATAGCCCAATATGCCTTATGTTCTAGCTCAATAGGTAAGTGACAAGCTTTTCCATAAACCATTTTATATGGAGACATACCCATAGGATTTTTGTATGCAGTTCTATAGGCCCATAATGCATCATCGAGTTTCTCAGATCAATTCTTTCTAGACCTATTAACTGTCTTTTGCAAAATTAATTTAAACTCTCTATTACTCAGTTCTACTTGACCACTAGTCTGTGGGTGATAAGGGGATGCAATTCTATGATTAACATCATACTTTGCAAGCATTTTATGGAAAGCACCATGAATAAAGTGTGAACCACCATCAGTCATTAGGTATCTAGAGACTCCAAACCTCGGAAAAATAACTTCTTTAAGCATCTTAATAGAGGTGTTATGATCAGCACTACTAGTTGGAGTAGCTTCTACCCACTTAGTAACGTAATCAACAACAACTAGGATATGTGTGTACCCATTGGAGGCAGGAAACGGTCCCATATAATCAAAGCCCCAAACATCAAATGGTTCAATAACAAGTGAATAATTCATAGGCATTTCTTGACGTCTACTGATATTACCAATCCTTTGACATTCATCACAAGATAAGAATAACTTACGTGTATCCTTGAAGAGAGTAGGCCAATAAAAACCAGATTGCAATACCTTATGTGCAGTTCTATCTCCAGCATGGTGTCCTCCATAGGCTTCGGAGTGGCACTTGCATAGGATCTGTTCCTGTTCATGCTCAGGTACACAACGTATAATAATACCATCTACTCCTTCTTTATAAAGATGTGGGTCATCCCAGAAGTAATGTCTCAAATCATAGAAGAACTTTTTCTTTTGCTGGTATGTGAAGCTAGGAGGTATAAACTTAGCAACAATATAATTAGCATAATCAGCATACCATGGAGCAGTACGAGAAGTATTTATGACAGCTAATTGTTCATTAGGAAAGCTATCATCAATAGGTTGTGGGTCATCAAGTATATTCTCTAGCCTAGACAAGTTATCTGCAACTGGGTTCTCAGCTCCCTGTCTATCAATAATATGTAAGTCAAATTCTTGCAGCAAGAGAACCCATCTAATAAGTCTAGGTTTAGCATCTTTCTTTTCCATAAGGTATTTGATAGCAGCATGATCAGTGTGAACAGTTACTTTAGAATCAACAATATAGGGTCTAAACTTATCACAAGCAAATACAATTGCTAAAAATTCTTTCTCAATAGTAGCATAATTTCTCTGGGCACTGTCTAGAGTTTTACTAGCATATTGGATAACATTCAATTTCTTATCAACTCTTTGTCCTAGAATAGCGCCTACAACATAGTCACTAGCATCGCACATAATCTCAAAGGGTAAATTCCAGTCAGGAGGCTCGACAATAGGTGCAGAGATCGATGCTTTCTTAAGTATTTCAAATGCTTCTAGACAATCATCATCAAAGACAAAAGGAATATCTTTTTGTAAGAGATTAGTCAGAGGCCTGGAGATTTTGGAGAAGTCCTTTATGAACCTCCTATAAAACCCGGCATGACCAAGGAAACTTCGTATACCTTTGATGTCCTTGGGGCATGGCATCTTTTCAATAGCATCAACTTTAGCTTTGTCAACTTCAATACCTCTTTCAGAAATTTTATGTCCCAAGACAATGCCTTCATTAACCATAAAGTGGCACTTCTCCCAATTCAAGACAAGATTAGTGTCTTCACATCTCTGCAAAACTCGATCAAGGTTCCTTAAGCAATCATCAAAAGAAGTTCCGTAAACAGAGAAGTCATCCATGAAAACCTCAACAATCTTTTCACAAAAATCAGAGAATATAGGCATCATGCATCTTTGAAAGGTAGCAGGTGCATTACATAAACCAAATAGCATACGTCTATAAGCAAAGGTACCGAAAGGACAAGTAAAAGTGCTCTTTTCTTGATCCCCTTTTGACACATGTATTTGAGAGAAACCAGAATAACCATCTAGAAAGCAAAAGTGAGTATGTTTGGATAACCTTTCTAGTATTTGATCGCTAAAAGACAAGGGGTAATGATCTTTCTCAGTAGCTTCATTTAATTTACGGAAATCAATTACTATCCTATAACCAGTAACTATTCTTTGAGGGATCAATTCATCTTTATCATTAGGAACAACAGTCATACCTCCCTTGTTAGGAACACAATGGACATGACTTACCCCCTGGCTATCAGCAACTGGATAGATAATACCTGCCTCTAGAAGCTTTAGTATTTCCTTCCTTACCACTTCTTTCATCTTAGGGTTTAACCGTCATTGATGATCAATAACTGGTTTAGCGTTTTCTTCCAATTTTATCTTGTGTTGGCATAAGGTGGGACTAATGCCCTTAATATCATCCAGAGTATATCCAATAGCAGCACGGTGCTTCTTCCCAATAATTTTTCTTCTTCCAATAACAGGATATATCTTATTTTCATCAAGATAAACATACTTAAGATTATCAGGTAAAGGTTTAAGTTCAAACACGGGATCACCCTTGGGTGGAGGAGGATCCCCTAGCATTTCAACATGCAAGTTGTTTTTCAATACGGGTCCCTGATTAAAGAATATTTCATCTATTTCCCTTCTCTCATTCATATGCATATCATTTTCATGATCTAGCAAATATTGTTCTAAAGGATCATTAGGAGGCACATCAATAGAAGCAAGACCAATAATTTCATCCTTATTAGGTAATTCTTTATCAAGGGGTTGTCTACAGAATTTTGCAAAGTTAAAATCATGAGACATATCCACCAAACCAACAGTAACAATAACTTTCACGCAGTCTATCTTAGCATTAACTGTATTCAAGAAGGGTCTACCAAATATAGTGGGACAAAAGTCATCTTGTGGGGAACCAAGGACAAGAAAATCAGCAGGGTATTTAACTTTCCCACACAAGACTTCAACATCTCTAACAATCCCAATTGGTGAGATAGTGTCTCTATTAGCAAGCTTAATAGTAACATCTATACCTTCTAGCTCAACGGGTGCAATATCGTGCATAATTTCATCATATAAGGATATAGATATTACACTCGCACTAGCACCCATATCACATAAACCATGATAGCAATGATCTCCTATTTTAACAAAGATAACAGGCAAGCCTACAATAGGTCTATGTTTATTCCTAGCATCGGGTCTGGCTATTCTAGCAGACTCCTCTTGGAGGTAAATAACATTTCCATCTAAATCTTCTACCAAGAGATCTTTAACCATAGCAACACTAGGTTCAACTTTAATTTGATGAGAGGGTGTAGGTGTTCTAGTATTACTCTTATGAACTACAGCTGAAGCTTTAGCATGATCCTTTATCCTAATAGGGAAAGGTGGTTTCTCAATGTAAGCAGTAGGAACAATAGGATCAACATTATAAGTGATAGTCTTTTCTTCAACTTTAACAGGTTCAACTACTTTTACTTCAATGGGAGGATGGTATTTAAACCACTTCTCCTTGGGAAGATCAACATGAGTAGCGAATGATTCACAGAAAGAAGCTACTATCTCGGAGTCAAGTCCATATTTACTGCTAAACTCATGGAAAACATCAGTATCCATAAAAGCTTTAACACAATCAAACTTACGGGTCATACCTGACTCCTTACCTTCGTCAAGATCCCAATCTTCAGAGTTGCGTTTAATTCTTTCCAATAAATCCCATTTGAATTCAATAGTCTTCATCATAAAAGAACCAGAACAATAAGTATCAAGCATGGAGCAATTATAAAGAGAAAGCCGAGCATAAAATTTTTGAATTATCATTTCTCTTGAGAGCTCATGATTGGGGCATGAATATAACATTGACTTAAGCCTCCCCCAAGCTTGAGCGATGCTTTCTCCTTCGCGAGGCCAAAAATTATAGATATAATTACGATCACGATGAACCTGGTGCATAGGGTAGAACTTCTGATGAAATTCCAACTTCAGACGATTATAGTTCCATGATCTGATATCATCACATAGCCTAAACCATTTCAATGCATATCCCTTCAAGGATAAACGGAAGACCTTCTTCTTGATAACATCCTCGAGCATACCTGCAAGCTTAAACAATCCACAAACTTCATCCACATAGATTAGGTGTAAATCGGGATGCAGTGTTCCGTCTCTTGTAAAAAGGATTATCAAGCAGTTTCTCTATCATACCCGAAGGAATTTCAAAGCAAACATTTTCAGTAGGTGCAGTAGGTTGAGGAGCAACTCTTTGCTCTTCTGGTCGGGGTGAAGTTACCCCGAACAAGCCCCCCAAAGGATTATGAGCCATAGTAACAAGTGACAATAAATTTCAGCACACTAAATAAATTTTTCCTTAGCAAATTCCACTTACCAAAGGCGCTTCACTCCCCGGCAATGGCGCCAGAAAAGAGTCTTGATGACCCACAAGTGTAGGGGATCTATCGTAGTCCTTTCGGTAAGTAAGAGTGTCGAACCCAACGAGGAGCAGAAAGAAATGATAGGCAGTTTTGAGTAAGGTATTGTCTGCAAGCACTGAAATTATAGGTAACAGATAGTTTTGTGATAAGTAATTGGTAGCAAGTAACAAAAGGTAAAAGTAAATAAGGTGCAGCAAGTTGGCCCAATCCTTTTTGTAGCAAAGGACAATCCTGAACAAACTCTTATATGAAGGAAAGCGCTCCCAAGGACATATGGGAATTATCGTCAAGCTAGTTTTCATCACGATCATCTGATTCACGTTCGGTACTTTGATAATTTGGTATGTGGGTGGACCGGTGCTTGGGTGCTGTCCTTACTTGGACAAGCCTCCCACTTATGATTAACCTCTAATGAAAGCATCCGCAACTACAAAAGAAGTATTAAGGTAAACCTAACCATATCATGAAACAAGTGGATCCAAATCAGCCCCTTACGAAGCAACACATAAACTAGGGTTTAAGCTTCTGTCACTCTAGAAACCCATCATCTACTTATTACTTCCCAATGCCTTCGTCTAGGCCCAAATAATGGTGAAGTGTCATGTAGTCGACGTTCACATGACACCACTAGAGGAGAGACAACATACATCTCATCAAAATATCGAACGAATACCAAATTCACATGACTACTAATAGCAAGACTTCTCCCATGTCCTCGGGAACCAAAGTAACAACTCACAAGACATAATATTATTCATGATCAGAGGGGTATTAATATGCATAATGGATCTGAACATATGATCTTCCACCAAATAAACCAACTAGCATCAACTACAAGGAGTAATCAACACTACTAGCAACCCACAGGTACCAATATGAGATTTGGGTAGAAAGATTGGATACAAGAGATGAACTAGGGTTTGAGAGGAGATGGTGCTGGTGAAGATGTTGATGAAGATAGCCCTCCCCAAGATGCGAGAGTTGTTGGTGATGACCGCGATGACGATTTCCCCCTCCCGGAGGGAAGTATCCCCGGCAGACCAGCTCTACCGGAGCCCTAGATTGGTTTCCTCCAAGGTTCCACCTTGAGACAGCGGCGTCTGGTCCCGAAAGCCTCCTTATGATTTTTTCCAGGTCAAAACACCCATATAGGAGAAGATGGGCATCGAGCGGCCATCGGGGGTCCCACGGGGCAGGGGGCGCGCCCAGAGAGAGCATGAAGAAAAGAGATTATTGAAAACTCTGAAGAAGCACCGCGCTACTATTGGATATACTCTTGATGATCTTAAGGGCATTAGTCCCACTTTATGCTAGCACAAAATTAAGTTGGAGTGTAATACGAAACTAGTTGTTGATCGCCAACGACGATTAAATCCTAGGATGAAGGAAGTGGTAAGAAATGAAATACTAAAGCTTCTGGAAGCAGGTACAATTTACCATGTTGTTGTTAGTCAATGGATAAGTCCTGTTCATTGTGTACCTAAGAAGGGAAGCATTAATGTTATTCCTAATGAGAAGAATGAATTGATCTCGCAAAGAATTGTTATAGGCTATAGAATGGTAATTAATTTTCGCAAATTAAATAAAGCTACTAAGAAAGATCATTACCCTCTACCTTTTATTGATCAAATGCTAGAAAGACTATCCAAACATACACACTTTTGCTTTCTAGACGGTTATTCTGGTTTCTCTCAAATACCTGTGTCAAAAGCGGATCAAGAAAAGACCACTTTTACTTGCCCTTTCGATACTTTTGCTTATAGACGTATGTCTTTTGGTTTATGCAATGCAACTGCTACCTTTCAAAGTTGTATGACTGCTATATTCTCCAACTTTTGTGAAAATATTGTTGAGGTTTTCATGGATTATTTCTCCGTTTATGGAACTTCTTTTGATGATTTCTTAAGCAACCTTGATCGAGTTTTGCTGAGATGCGAAGAAAGTAATCTTGTCTTGAATTGGGAGAAGTTCCACTTTATGGTTAATGAAGGTGTTTTCTTGGGGCATAAGATTTCTGAAATAGGTATTGAAGTTGATAAAGCTAAAGTAGATTCTATTGAAAAGATGTCGTGTCCTAAATATATCAAAGGTATAAGAAGTTTTCTTGGCCATGCTAGTTTCTATAGGAGATTTATTAAAGACTTCTCTAAAATTTCTAGGCCTCTCACTAATCTCTTGCAAAAATATGTTCCTTTTGTTTTTGATGATGATTGTGTAGAAGCATTTGACATACTTAAGAAAGCCTTGATTTATGCACTATTGTTCAACCACTTGATTGGAATTTACCCTTTGAAATTATGTGTGATGCAAGCGATTATGCTGTTGGTGCTGTTCTAGGACAAAGAGTTGATAAGAAACTGAATGTTATTCATTATGCTAGTAAAACTCTAGACAACACCCAAATAAATTATGCTACTATTGAAAAAGAATTCTTAGCAGTTGTTTTTGCTTGTGATAAGTTCAGATCTTATATTGTTGATTCCCGTGACTGTTCACACTGATCATGCTGCTATTAAATATCTTACGGAAAAGAAAGATGCTAAACCTAGGCTTAGTAGATGGGTTATCTTGCTACAAGAATTTGATTTGCATATTATTGATAGAAAGGGAGCTGAGAATCCCGTTGCATCTAACTTGTCTAGGTTAGAGAATGTTCTTGATGACTCACAACCTATTGATGATAGCTTTCCTGATGAACAACTAGCTGTCATAAATGCTTCTCGTAATGCTCCATGGTATGTTGATTATGATAATTATATTGTTGCTAAATTTATACCACCTAGCTTCACATACCAACAAAATAAAAAGTTTTTCTATGATTTAAGACATTACTTTTGGGATGACCCACACCTTTATAAAGAAGGAGTAGATGGTGTTATTAGACGTTGTGTACCTAAGCATGAACATGAACAGATCCTACGTAAGTGTCACTTTGAGGCCTATGGAGGTCACCATGTTGGCGATAGAACTGCACACAAGGTTTTGCAGTCCGGTTTTTATTGGCCTACTCTCTTCAAAGATGCCCGTAAGTTTGTTTTGTCTTGTGATGAATGCTAGAGAATAGGTAACATTAGTAGACGTCAGGAAATGCCTATGAACTATTCACTTGTTATTGAACCATTTGATGTTTGGGGCTTTGATTATATGGGACCTTTTCCTTCCTCTAACGGGTACACACATATTTTAGTTGCTATTGATTACGTTACTAAGTGGGTAGAAGCTACCCCAACTAGTAGTGTTGATCATAACACTTCTATTAAGATGCTTAAAGAAGTTATTTTTCCGAGGTTTGGAGTTCCTAGATATTTAATGATTGATGGTGGTTCACATTTTATCATGGTGCTCTCCGTAAGATGCTTGCTAAATATGATGTCATAGAATTGCATCTCCATATCACCCTCAGTCTAGTGGTCAAGTAGAATTGAGTAATAGAGAGATTAAATTATTTTTGCAAAACACTGTTAATAAATCTAGAAAAACATGGTCTAAGAAACTTGATGATGCATTGTGGGCTTATAGAACTGCTTATAAAAACCCTATGGGTATGTCTCCGTTTAAAATGGTTTATGGAAAAGCTTGTCACTTACCTCTTGAATTAAAACATAAGGCATATTGGGCTATTAAAGAGCTCAATTATGATTTCAAACTTGCCGGTGAGAAGAGGTTATTTGACATTAGCTCACTTGATGAATGGAGAATTCAAGCCTATGTGAATGCCAAGTTGTTTAAAGAAAAAGTTAAAAGATGGCATGACAAGAGAATACAAAAGCGTGAGTTTAACGTAGGTGATCATGTTTTGCTATACAACTCTCGTTTAAGATTTTTTGCAGGAAAGCTTCTCTCTAAACGGGAAGGCCCTTACATTATCGAGGTGGTCTATCGCTTTGGTGCCATCAAAATCAACCATGCTGAAGGCACAAATACGAAGGTGGTAAACTGTCAAAGAATCAGACACTATATCTCAGGTACTCCCTTAATGTTGAGACCAATATAACTGACACTGTGACACCGGAGGAATACATACGGGACACTTTCCAGAATGTTTCATACTCCAAAACGTTTCCAATGATTTTTTTTCTCCGTTTTGGATTATTTAAACAATTAGGAAAAATAAAAGTAGTCCAAAAGAGACATGAGGCCACCACAAGGGTGGAAGGCGCAACCTACCCCCTGGGCGCGCCCCCATCCTTGTGGCCACCTCGTGTGCCTCCCAGACTTCGTTTTCTTGCACAATACTTCTTTTGATCTGTAAAAATTGATTATATAATCTCCCGAAGGTTTTGACCACAGTACCACGAAAAAAAATCTCTTCTTTTCGTTTTGAGTTGTTTTCTACCAGAGTTTTCAAGGCCATGCATCATGTCTCCCCTCTCCTCCAACAATGTGGGCGAAGATGCTTGGTTGATGCAGATGGAACTCAGGAGGGAGGAGAACGAAGAAGCCACGATGGAGGAAGATCAACAAGATTCACTCGAAGCCCACTCTCCGGCCTCGGAGAGAGGCACTCTAGCTGGCATCTCCACTATTCCAAACCCCCATCAAGCTGGAGTGATTCCTCCCAGGAGGCTCTTACACATGTTACATCAGAATAACTTTCATAATCTAGTTCATAACTATGGAGTGAAGAATACACCTCGCACACATATACCCTCCAATTGGGACATATCCCGTCCAAGTGAAAGTGATGCAGGAAAAATCTCATGGGGGCCAGACAATAAACATCCTTTAGAAGAGATCTAGAAGAATGCAATTATGCTTCAACTTACTCCGAGAATTGCTGGATCTAAAGGATAACTTAATCAAGCTAAGCGAGACTTCATCAACACCGCCTCTGGAGAAAGAATCATAAATACATGGGTATGTGCACTCCCCTTGGCAAGTGCCAAGCTTGGGGAAGGTGCCCCGGTATCGTATCACCATCACACCTTTTATCTTTATCTTTTTTTTAGTTCGACCCTTTTGATTATATCTTGATCTAGTAGAATAAAGTTTTTAGTATGATTTAGCTTTGAGTTTTGTTTTGATCTCCATCTATGTAATCAAGTCTTTGAGTTATATATAATAAAGAGTAGTTTTGAGTTGAGGGCTTTGCTATGATCTTGAGGGAAATAGAAAATATAGAAAGAAAAGAATAAAAATAAATAAAAAGATCTTTTATGAAGTAATGACTTCACATATAAAGAGTATGGAGAATAGAAGCTGTTGAGAGTTAACAAACATAGTTTTGGTCATTGTTGCAATTAATAGGAAGTAATTAAGAAAGAGAGGTTTCACATATAAATATACTATCTTGGACATCTTTTATGATTGTGAGCACTCATTAAAATATGACATGCTAAAAAGTTGAAGTTGGACAAGGAAGACAACTTAATTGGTTATGTCTTCTTACATCCTAACAGAGGTTATATTGTCATAGATCCTCCAACATGCTGAGCTTGCTTTTCCCTCTCATGCTAGCCAAATTCTTTGCACCAAGTAGAGATAGTACTTGTGCTTCCAAACATCCCTAAACCCAGTTTTGCCATGAGAGTCCACCATACCTACCTATGGATTGAGTAAGATCCTTCAAGTAAGTTGTCATCGGTGCAAGCAATAAAAATTGCTCTCTAAATATGTATGGTCTATTAGTGTGAAGAAAATAAGCTTTATACAAACTTGTGATATGGAAGAAATAAAAGCGAAAGACTGCATAATAAAGGTCCTTATCACAAGTGGCAATATAAAGTGACGTTTTTTGCATTAAGATTTTTTGCATCCAACCATAAAAGCGCATGACAACCTCTGCTTCCCTCTGCGAAGGGCCTATCTTTTACTTTTATCTCCTACCCTTATACAAGAGCCATGGTGATTACCACCTTTCCTTTTTACTTTTTTCCTTTGGCAAGCACGTGGATGTAGAGAGCCATGAACCATTACTGTTGACATTACCCTTGAGGTAAATCGCTGGGAGGCGAAACTATAAGCCCATATATTACTCTGTGTCTGATTGAAACTTTGAATTCATTAGTATCGCATGAGTGTTAGCAATTGTGAAAGACAAAATGATAGTTGAGTGCGTGCAATTGCTAAAAAGCTCTTATATTTGACTCTTTCCAATGTTTGCAATTGCTTCAATAACTGAGATCATAGTTTGTTGGCTATCAATGAAGTTTCTGATTCATACTTTACCTTGTGAATGAACTATTACTTTAACATAAGAACCTATACGACAAGTTATGTTGCTGTCCTAAAGATGATCATGATGCCCTCATGTCCGTATTTTATTTTGTCGACGCCTCTATCTCTAAACATGCGGACATATTGTTCGATATCGGCTTTTCGCTTGAGGACAAGCGAGGTCTAAGCTTGGGGGAGTTGATACGTCCATTTTGCATCATGCTTTTATATTGATATTTATTGCATTATGTGCTGTTATTACACATTATATCACAATACTTATGCTTTTTATCTCTTATTTTAGAGGGTTTACATGAAGAGGGAGAATGCCGGCAGCTGGAATTCTGGACTGGAAAAGGAGCAAATATTAGAGACCTATTCTGCACAACTCCAAAAGTCCTGAAACTTCACAGGAGAAAGTTTTGGAGTATATAAAAATATTGGGTAAAGAAAGCATCGGAGGGGGGCCACCAGCCAGCCACAATGGTGGAGGGCGGCCCCCCGTCCTTGTGGGCGCCCTGCCAGGCCTCCGACGCTAATCTTCTGCCATATGGTGTGTTTTGACCTGGAAAAAAAAAATCTAAGGTAAGCTTTCGGGACGAAGCACCGCCATCTCGAGGCGGAACCTGGGTGAAACCAATCTAGGGCTCCGGTAGGGCTGTTCTGCCGGGGACACTTCCCTCCGGGAGGGGGAAATCGAAGCCATCGTCATCACCAATGATCCTCTCATTGAGAGGGGGTCAATCTCCATCAACGTCTTCACCAACACCATCTCCTCTCAAACCCTTGTTCATCTCTTGTATCCGATCTTTGTCTCAAAACCTCAGATTGGTACCAGTGGGTTGCTAGTAGTGTTTATTACTCCTTGTAGTTGATGCTAGTTGGTTTATTCAGTGGAAGATCATATGTTCAGATCCTTAATGCTATTCGATACCCCTCTGATCATGAAAATGAATATGCTTTGTGAGTAGTTACATTTGTTCCCGAGGACATGGGAGAAGTCTTGTTATAAGTAATCATGTGAATTTGGTATTCGTTCTATATTTTGATGAGATGTATGTTGTCTTTCATCTAGTGGTGTTATGTGAACGTTGACTACATGAGACTTCACCATTAGTTGGGCCTAGGGGAAGGCATTGGGAAGTAATAAGTAGATGATGGGTTGCTAGTGACAGAAGCTTAAACCCTAGTTTACGTGTTGCATCGTAAGGGGCAGATTTGGATCCATAAGTTTCATGCTATGGTTAGATTTATCTTAATTCTTCTTTCGTAGTTGCGGCTGCTTGCGAGAGGTGTTAATCATAAGAGGGAGGCTTGTCCAAGGAAGGACAACACCCAACCTCTCATCCACCCACATATGAAATTATCAAAGTAACGAACGCGAATTATATGAGCATGATGAAAACTAACTTGACAGTAATTCCCATGTGTCCTAAGGAGCACTTTGATTTATATAAGAGTTCGTTCTGGCTTGTCCTTTGCTATAAAAAGGATTGGGCCACCTTGCTGCACCTTAGTTACTTTTGTTACTTGTTACCCGTTATGAATTATCTTATTGCACAACTATCTGTTACCGATAATTTCAGTGCTTGCGGAGATTACCTTGCTGAAAACCACTTGTCATTGACTTCTGCTCCTCATTGGGTTCGACACTCTTACTTATTGAAAGGACTTCGATAGATCCCCTATACTTGTGGGTCATCATTGATCTGCCCCTTGATTTCTCAATGGGCTAACCTCTTCTTGCTTGGCGTGGTCTTGGATGCTGAGAGTTGCCGTGCCAATGGTTTGCCTTCCGTGCACAAGTCAGGGGAAAACATACACCCCTATTTGTGTAGCCCGACAGCTCTAATGAGCTTATCAAGGTTTATCATGCCAACATGACCTAATCTTCTATGCCACAACCATCCTTTAGAAGATTTAGCAATTAAACAAGTGCAAGGTTTGGCTTTCTTAGTGAAATTTACAATGTATAGGTCACCTCTATGGATGCAGGTAAAGACCATGTTATGATTATCTCGACAAAACACTTGGCAATCAATTTTGGTAAATAGAACATTGAGACCAAAGTCAACTAGTCTAGATTTGGAAAGAAGACTATATCCAAGGGACTCTACGAGCATAACATTTTTAATAGAGCTTTCATTGGATATGGCCACCTTACCAAGGCCAAGTACCTCACCCTTGGAGTTATCTCCAAATGTGACGTACGTGCGTGGACCATCATTTTTGGCAAGCTCGTTGAACATGTCTTTATCTCTGATCATATGATCAGTACATCCACTATGGAGGACCCATTCCTTTCCTCCAACAATGTAATCACCCAAGTTGGCCATGAGACCAAAATGCCTCATAGACTCCTCAAGATCAGCGTCACTACCATCGTCTTCATCATAATATCCATGTTCATTGTCATCATGCATGTGTCCATCACCTACAGCAATTGATTCATTAGAGTTGCGACTATGACAATGAGCTAGTTTATGAAACCTCATGGTTTGTGAAATGATGCTACTAATGACTCCAACGTTTCGTTTAGCAGGCATAAGATCACGAAGTTCAAATAGGCATTCATCAAACTTGGGATCACTAGGCTCCATCTTTTGAAAAGCAATGGACTTTTGAAGAATTTCATTTAATTTTTTCAGGGAATAATTTGGAAATCGCTCCTCAAGATATTTCCATATAGTGTAAGCACATTCAAAAGTAGGCAAGCATATGAGAAATTTTCTAGGCAATCCTCTAATGATAAGATTAACAGTCCTAAGATTGCGAACCATGTCAAGATACTCATTTGGGGTTGGATGCAAAGGATCAATGGGAGACACATAAGGGCTAAGAATATACTTGTTCAAATCACATTCATTGAATATCTCAAGCATTTCATTTTTCCATGAACCATAAAACTCCCCATTAAGAATTGACACTCTATGTCTAATACTCTCGAACGTAGACTCATCCATCTTCCTCCAATGGTGATTAAACCAAAGCAATGGAGACCAATGCTGTGATACCAATTGAATGGATCGAGAAGAGGGGTCTAGAGGGGGGTGATTAGACCCTCAACAAGCAAAGTTGGTAGACTTTCATTTCTATAAGTTGAGATTGAGTTTACCACATGTTTAAAGCATTCACAATACATTTCAAGCATGCATGATATGAGTATAGGTAGTGGAAAAGGTAAAGCATGTAATTTGCAACAAAGTAAAGGGAGGGGATTGGAAGTTGCAAACGCAATTGGAGACATGGATATTTTTGGCATGGTTCCGATAGGTGGTGCTATCGCACGTCCATGCTCATGGAAACTTCAACCCACGAAGGGTAAAGGCTGCGCGAGTCCACGAAGGGCTCCACCCACGGAGGTGTGACAGCCCAAGACCGACGCTCCAGATGCTTTCCATGTTTTCATGATAACTGTCTTACTTATTTGTTTATTTTATTTTATTTTATTTTGTATTGCATCATGTCATCATGCTTCATCTCATTAAATTTTTGCAACCAAACAAATAAACCGTATGGAACTTCGATCCATTTAAACCGAGGGAAATGCACATGGTGATTTCTCTTCAAAAAATATCCGCCCAATATTTATGGAGATATTATAAAATGTTCCATTAATTTGGAATTAACCACAACCACTTGCAATTTAAAGTTCCTTATGTTTCTAAACATTTAAAATCCTTGATCCTTCTCCCTTTTATCTAATTCTTTGGTGGAGCTTTGAAATATTTCGAAGAGGCCACATGCCAAATTTTTGCTTAATATGGTGTCGGTGCAACAAACCCTTGCGTGTGTTGACCGGACCATACACATGTACGGCAACAAGGGAGCAAGTTTCATCGAGCACCCAAGACAAGAACCAAGACAGAGAGCGAGAGATAGAGAGAACTCTTTGGGAGTCAAAGCACGGATCAAGAAGACCAAGACAAGCCAAGGGAACAAGGTTCCATTAAGGGAAAGCCTCCCTTGCCGGGCAGGCGAGCCTGGTCGGGTCGAGACCTCCCCAAGAACAAGACCAAGCTTTACCTGGCAGGCTTGCCGGGGCCCCCAGGGGCAGATCTCCCCGCCAAGGCTCCATCGCTCCATCGCACAGTGACGCAAGTCACTTATCAGTGTGGTGTCGAGCCCTCAAGGGATTAAATGGCTGTCATTCGGCACGTGGCGCCATTTGGAAGAGAGATTCCACCTGCGTGACACCCGTCCAGTGGCGTGTCATGCAGGCAGACAAGAAGGTGGCTGAGCGGCGCGGTAGGCTTGTCAGGCTGCCTCCTCAGTGTGACACCTAGCAGTGCATTTAATGCACTTTATCCTAACTGCCATAGTTAGGTATGATAGCACTGTTAGCTATATAATTGACCAATAGTGATTGTTTTGCCACTGTGGACATTCCTTGAACTATAAAAGAAGGCCCGAGGCAAACTACAAAGGGATTCAGACCCTTGTACAGTCATACGTGCGTAGCTGCTCTCCCCAAGGAAACCTTGTAGGGCTTGGGCGCTACGTGTTCGTCACGGTCCCTCATCCAATCCACCAAAGTAGGAGTAGGGTTTTACGCTTCATGGTGGCCAGAACCTTGGTAAAAACGACTAGCTTCACCCCCTGTCGTGCTGCTCCATGATCTCCGCTCTTCGTGCAATGTGCCCTTCCCCCTTGCCGAACCACAAGGGGCCGTTGGCCCCATAGGTGATCGTATTTTCCCACGACATCTTTGGCGTGCCAGGTAGGGGGGCAGTGCTTGCGCAGACCCGAGGTTGTAAACAATGCGTCAATCTTTATCACCGTCTTCTTCATCACCAGCTCCATCATCTATGACACCCAAGAAGAAGTCCGGCGCATCAGCGCAACCCTCCACCTCGAAGGCAACCTCACATGCAACCCCTCATACCGTGGATGCTGCAGCGGCATTGGGGGACACTAGTGCCGTGGGGGACGTGACCGGTGTAGGCGGCGCCGTTGTTGTCTACCCCGTGGCCGAAGTGGGGGCAGAGGACGCCGGAGGAGGGCGGCACCAACAGCTTCCCGACGGCCATGTTCCACAAGGCGCGAGTGGGGAGGGAGTTCTGTCTCCGCATCCTCACTGCGCTGGAGGGCGCATCCACAGCAACAACCCTCACTTTGGTACAAGTCGCGACCCCCCCCCCCCGCTGCCCCTTCACGGATGCAGCTACGGGGCATGCACCTTCCCAGGGCAGGGTAATCAAAACGAGCCGTCGAACAGGGTCGTCAACCCACAGGCACATCCTTCTCATCGTCACGCCACCATGGTGACTGGCTCGTGGCGACGAGAGCATGACGATGCCGGCACCACCAGCACCGTTAGAAGTTGGGTGACGTCGCGATATGCGTCGTCGTCCAAGCCAAGCACTGCTAAGGAAGCCATGGAGCGAGCCCAGCTCCTGCTGAGATACCTGCCAGCAGCCAGTCAAATGGATGAATGGAGAGGCACCATTCAAAGTTTTATTGGTTTTGCTGAGGTGGGAGGATCACAGCGGGTGGGTCCGCCACGGTACCCGCAAGCAGCGGCAACGACCCAAGCTGCTGACCGTGTTGAAGAGGCGACTCCGACAGTGTAGTCCCCTCCACGGCAGCCAGCACATGGGTTGCGGCCTGAGCCATGCGGTCAAGATCCCTATGAGGTGTCGATGGCTTCGTCTGACCCTCGGGCCCATCAAGACCAGCGGTAGGTCCTAGAAGACAGGCGGAGGGAAGATGCACGCGTCACAATTGAACGACGTCGCATAACCCGCCACCAGTCTGACAGGTCCAATGGCCCCAACGTCAACGAACCAGCACCCAGTGGAGGTTGGTGCCTGCCTTACGAGATCGGGTGCCTTGCCTTCACTCATGAGCTGTGGCAAGTCCGTTGGCCATCTGCCCGTGTAGCGACCACGATCCGAATGGACCGAAGTCTCTGTGTTCTGTGTCATCCCTGGATCGGTAATGCTGACACACACAGTACTTGAAGGATTTATAACAGAGTGGCAATCACACACTTATTACATCGAATGTCTCCAATGAGAACTTATTACACAAATCTATGGCTTAAGGCCATCTAACAAAATAACAGCCGAAGGCTTGGAAGATAAGTGAGTCCATCAACTCCAACGGCATAGCTGAGTGCATCACAAACGACCTAGCACGTCTTATTCCTCGTCTGAAAAGTCTGCTACGTAATATGTTGCAGCCCGACAATGGGTCAGCACGTGGAATATGCTGGCAAGATAACACAGAATGCAAGTAACAGAGTAAAGTCTAACACTATATGCATATTTGGCTGGTGGAGGCTCTAAGGTTAATGTTTTTGCGTAAAGCCAAATTTTCCCTACAACAAAGGAATAAATTTTATTTTAACTATCATGGTAGTTGAAAATCATTGAGAAGGTACCTCCAACTCAATCCCAAATTAAAGTTATCATTAACCCAACAAATTAAATTATAGAGTGATGAGATCAACCAATAATTCAAGTACCAGATACTCAAGTTGTCCATAACCAGGAACACGGCTAATCATGATCAGTTTGTACACTCTACAGAGGTTTGTGCACTTTTCCCACAAGACTCGATCGCCTTCGTTTGGTTTCTCGCACTGCATGGTGTTTGAAAATCAGATGACCGAGACACAATTTTTCCGAAGAGGTCCCCTATACTGGATAGATAGGCCGGTACACCTACAATCCCTCTACATCTGCTATCCCATCACGGATCAACTATGCCAGAGCCCATATTGGCATGTGGCTGCATACGTAAGTTTCTAGCATGAATAGTTTTATGATCCCTTTGAGCCTGGTTGGCATTCCATAGGAAAAATCACACGGAACCCCGGGATTTCCTAGGACAACACTGGATTCCCCAGGTGCCCTGCAACCAATCCACCCAGATGTGTATTCAAGTAGCCACCTTAAGTTGAATCCTTAATTAACAACTCACATCTATCATGGATTTCACTCAAACCCAAACCACGTCTATGAGCATAGCATAGCAACCTAAGCAAACGTAGAGGTAACTCCCAAGGGTTTGAAAATAATGCAGGTAATAGGTTCTACCTCAAACTACTTCCCAGTCCCACAAGTTAAGAGATCCTACTCATGCAATGTGTGAGGGTTTGATCTAATGCATAAAAAACTGGGTAATAAGAGGTACGATCAATTGCCTTGCTGACGATTCACAAAACCTAGAGACTCGTAATAGCACACTTCACAGTCCGGGTATTCTATCGCAAGCAAACAATAGCATACATAAGCAAACAAGCAATGATGCACAAACAAAACTCCAAAAGACAAGACCTAACCAGAAAGTTCAACTTAAGAACTCCGGTTTGCAAAAAGAATCAAATCGAACGAAGCAACGAAACTCAAACTGCGAAAGAAACGAGCTCCGGTTACTAATTGATCTAAAGTCAAATTTTACAGTAGCCGAAACTTTGTTCAAGTTGGTTAAACGGAAAGAGGGCGTCGAGACGAAGATTTGGGATTTTGAATCACCTGATTCCGACTCTCGAGCGAAAAGAAAAACGAAAAACAAGATCAGGGCAGAAATCACGATCGAAATAATCACGGATAAATACCCCGAAAAAGAAAACTGACGAACAGGCTAACGAACGAACGTTCGCTGTCTGCGGCTAACGGACGAAAAGAGTTCGTTAAAACGAACGTACGGATGAACATCCGCTAAATAGCTAAACCGAAGAAAACCGAACCGATCTAAACCTAAAAAAAACGAATCTACAGTTTACGAAAAGAACCGATCGGTTTTAAAAAAAACCGATGGCTACCTCGAATCGGCATACTCCGGCGAAGTTCCGGCGGGCGGTGGTGCGGCGGCGCGGCAGCTGGCGGCGGCGGCGGGTCACGCGGGCGGCGGCGCGACGCTAGGCGTGCTAGGTTTCGCGGGGCGGCGGCTGGGGCTATGCGGGCCGGCGGGGCACTATATAAAGCCCAGAGTCCCGGGCTAGTACGGCCCTAAGTCGGTTTGCCCTTTTTTTAAAGACTTCTCGCGCAGAAAAACTAACGGAAGAAATACTAAACGGACTCCAAAAATCCCGAAATAAATTTTCACCGTCCTCTAATAATATTTAGGACAAAGTGAACATTTTTCCCGGACCTAAATGCAATTTTGAAAAACGTGCATTTTTTCTATGCAAATAAAATCGCAAATAAATCCAGAAAAATACCAAAAGTGATTTTTAACATTTTTCCTGCAATATTTCTGTTATTTTGGAGAAGTCATATTATCTCCGTTCATATATTGTACTTAGAAATATTTTTAGGAGAGAAAAATAATTTAAACCACACTGTCCTCATACTGGTATTCGAGCGAACTCAAATACAAAACGGTAGAATTCCCAACTCTCTCCGTAGGTCCTTGAGTTGCTTAGAATTTCGAGGAACACCACAAAAAAAATGCAAAGAGCATGCAATGCAGTATGATCTATGTATAACATTCTAAATGTAAAATTTGGGATGTTACAAACCTACCCCCCCTTAGAATGAATCTCGCCCTCGAGATTCGACTTGGCTAGAGAACAGGTGTGGGTGGTCCTTGCGTAGATCATCTTCTCGCTCCCAGGTGGCTTCTTCCTCGGTGTGGTGACTCCACTGATCTTTGCAAAACTTGATAATCTTACTGCGGGTAACTCTGCTCGAATAACAGGCTTCTCCTCGTAGGTCAGATCACTGTCTAACTGAATTGCTTCCAGGCGTACTGTGTCTCTAAGCGGTATGTCGGCCATCTCCGCGTGGCACTTCTTAAGCTACGAAACGTGAAACACGTCGTGCACTCCTGACAGTCCTTCTGTCAATTCCAATTTATAGCCAACCTGTCCCATGCGTTCCAAAACACGGTAGAGTCCCACAAATCTCGAGGCTAGCTTTCCTTTAACTCCGAAACGTTTAACTCCTCGCAGAGGCGATACTCTCAAGTACGCTGTGTCTTCGATTTCGTAGGCTATCTCCTTGCGCTTCGAGTCTGCATAACTCTTCTGCCTGGACTGAGCTACCTTCAATCTATCCCGAATCAACTTCACCTTCTCCTCAGACTCTTGGATCAAGCCTGGTCCAAACAACTGTCGGTCTCCAACTTCATCCCACATTAACGGTGTACGTCATCTCCTTCCATACAATGCCTCGAACGGTGCCATCTTCAAACTGGCCTTGTAACTATTGTTGTTCGAGAACTCCGCGTAGGGAAAATTATCATCCCAACTAGATCCATAATCTAACGCACAGGCTCTCAACATGTCCTCCAGGATCTGGTTGACTTTCTCCGTCTGTCCATCGGTCTGCGGATGAAAAGCGGTGCCGAATTCCAGCCTCGTTCCCAATGTTTGGTGTAGCTGATGCCAGAACTTTGAGGTGAACTATGTTCCTCTATCTGATACAATGGTCCTCGGAACTCCGCGCAGACATACGATCCTGGTCATGTATATCTTGGCCAACTTCGCACTGGTGTATGTGGTTTTCATAGGGATAAAGTGGGCTACTTTTGTTAATCGATCCACTACTACCCAGATTGAGTCATATCCTGCTTTGGTCCTGGGCAATCCAGTGATAAAATCCATGCCAAGATTCTCCCACTTCCATTCGGGTATCGGCATAGGCTACAGCAATCCTGCTGGCTTCTGATGCTCTGCTTTTACTCTCTGGCATACATCGCATACGGCTACATACTCGGCAATATCCTTCTTCATTCCAGTCCACCAGAAACGTTCCTTCAAATCCAAATACATCTTGGTGTTTCCGGGGTGTATCGAGTATGGCGAATCATGTGCTTCCTGCAGTATCAACTTCTTGATCTCCGGGTCGTTGGGCACATAGATTCGGTCCTCAAACCACAAGGTGTCGTGCTCATCCTCACGAAATCCCTTGGGTTTTCCTTCACTCATCCTTTTCCTTATCTCGGCAATTTCCTTATCATCCTTCTGGGCTTCACGTATCTTTCCCAGCAATGTCGACTGAACTTCCAACATAGCAACGAAACCTCTAGGAACTATCTCCAATCGAAGCTCCCTGAGATGTTCTGCTAACTCCTGTGGCAATCCCCCTTTTACTAGGGTATTTGCATAACTCTTCCGTCTCAAAGCGTCTACCACGACGTTGGCCTTTCCTGGATGATAGTGCAGCTTCATATCATAATCCTTTATAAGCTCCAACCATCTCCTTTGTCTGAGGTTCAACTCCTTCTGAGTGAAAATGTACTTCAAACTCTTGTGATCCGTGTACACATCACAACGATTTCCAATTAGGTAATGTCTCCAGGTTTTCAGTGTGTGCACTACAACTGCTAATTCCAGATCATGCGTCGCGTAATTCAACTCGTGCGGTCGCAGTTGACGGGATGCATAGGAAACAACTCTTCCATCCTGCATAAGTACTCCTCCAAGTCCTAAGCGTGAAGCGTCGCAGTACACTTGGAAATCCTTGCGTATATCTGGCAATATCAGCACTGGGGCTGTCGTCAACCGTTTCTTCAACTCCTGGAAACTCTCTTCACACTCTTCAGTCCAATCGAACTTTGTCTCCTTCAACAATGTTTTCATTGGCTTTGCAATCTTGGAGAAATTTTCTATGAACCTCCGATAGTATCCCGCGAGTCCAAGAAAACTGCGGATCTCTCCAACTGAAGTGGGTGCCAACCACTCAGTAACTGCCTGCACTTTGATGGGGTCCACTGCTATACCTTCTCCCGGTATAACATGCCCTAGGAATCCAACTTCCTTCAACCAAAACTCGCATTTGCTAAACTTGGCATACAACTGATGTTCTTTGAGCTTCTCCAACACCAAACGCAAATGCTCTGCATGTTACTCTTCATCCTTCGAGTACACCAGAATATCATCTATGAATACCACGACGAACTTATCCAAGAACTCCATGAACACCTTGTTCATCATGCTCATGAAATAGGCAGGCGCGTTAGTCAACCCAAATGACATAAACGTATACTCATATAGCCCGTACCATGTGGTGAAGGCTGTCTTAGGTATATCCTTCTCTCGGATCTTCAATTGGTGGTATCCAAATCGTAGATCTATCTTGGAGAATACTTTCGCTCCCTGGAGTTGGTCAAACAAATCATTGATCATCGGCAGCGGGTACTTATTCTTAATTGTCACTTCATTCAGCGCACGATAATCAACGACCATCCTTAAAGATCCATCCTTCTTCTCTACCAAAAGCACTGGGGCTCCCCAAGGTGATGAACTTCTGCGAATAAATCCTTTCTCCAGCAACTCCTTAATCTGCTTCTTGATCTCCTCCAGATCATTCGCTGGCATCCGATACGGTCTCTTAGATATTGGTCCGGTGCCAGGCAACAACTCTATCAAAACTCAATATCTCTATCCGGTGGCATGCCAGGTAACTCCTCTGGAAACACATCCGGATAATCCTTTACTACTGGCACTTCCTCCTGAACAACTCCCGTGAGAGAATGTACTTGCGTCCTTATAGGCGAATGCCTAGATACATACTTAATCCTTTTTCCCTCCGGGGTGGTGAGCAAAATAGACTTACTGGCACAATCGATGTTACCTCCATACTTCGATAGCCAATCCATACCTAATATCACATCTAGTCCTTGTGACTCCAAAACTATTAGGTCGGAGGGGAAAGTGTGGCGTCCTATGATCAATGGCATCTGAAAACATCCTTGGTGTGCCATATACTCCGCTCCGGGTGAACTTACTAACATGGGGGTCTTAAGAACTCGGGTGGACATCCTATGTCTATTTACGAATCCCCTTGAAATGTATGAATGCGATGCACCAGTATCGAAAAGAACTATTGCGGTAAATGTCTTAACCAAAAACTTACCGACAACAGCATCTGGTTGCTCTTCTACCTCCTCCACCGTCACATGGGTCACTTGTCCTTTGTTGAACGGGTTGGGCTTCTTCCCGGCACTTCCATTGCCGTTCCCATTCTTAGCTTCAGGGCAGTCATTGGCATAATGTCCATTCTTCCCGCACTTGAAACAAGTGACGTGGCTGAAATCCTTTTTGGCGGGTGTGGACGGTGTAGAGCGGCTCTGGTTACTACTTGCTCCATTCCCATTTCCATTCTTAGGGCCATTTTTGTTGTGGGGAATTCCATGGTTATGGGTATACCCTCCCGAATTTGGAGTGAATCGGGGCTTCTGCTGGGCTCCAGAATTATTCCTTTCTTGTCCATACTTCCTCTTGCGGCTTTCAATCTGCTGGTGCTTCCCTTCAGTCATAAGAGCTTTATCTATCAACTCCTGGTAGTTGTTGAAAGTTGCCACCATCAACTGTACGCTCATCTCATCATTCAGCCATTCCATAAATCTCTCCTGCTTAGCGGCATATGTGGCCACATCATCTGGGGCATAACAAGACAGGGTACTAAACTCATCCACGTACTGAGCTACATTACGGTTTCCTTGGCGCAAGTTGTGAAACTCTCGCTTCTTCATGCTCATAGCTCCAGTTGAGACATGGGCAGTACGGAAAGCTTGTTGAAACTGCTCCCAAGTGACATTGGCTATAGGGAAAGTGGCTGTGTAGTTCTCCCACCATGCTGCGGCTGGTCCAGACAACTGGTGTGCGGCAAATCGCACCTTCTCAGCGTCAGAGCAATTGGCGGTGGTCAAATCCCTTCCAATCTTGAGTAGCTAGTCATCAGCCACTATTGGTTCGATACTGCTAGCAAACACGGGTGGTTGCAACCTTAAGAAACGTGTCAGGTTGTCCACGGGTGGTGGTGGTGGAGGGTTGTTGTTGTTGTTCTGGTTGTTCTGAGTGTTCTGGACAAGAAGTTGCATCAGGGTGTTCTGCTGCTGGATCAACTGGGTGAGCTCAGGGGGAAACTCAAATACGGGCTCACGTCCTGGAGGCATCTGATGGGTGTAGAGGGAAGAGATTAGAACAGAATTGAGGTCTAAGGGAAAATCACTACCCATATGCACATGAGACAAACACAATCAAATCACACCAATCAATTTCAAGCAAGATCTTACAAATCTAACTACCGTTACAAAGAGTGCTCTAAATACTAATATATGGGGGGTAAACTACTAGTCACAGGGTGGTCATCTAAAAATATTGATCGGCGGAAGATTCCATGATATCTGCTCCAGCTTCATCTTCATAGTCTTCGTCTTTACTATCATCGGGTTCTGAATCCGTGTCGTCGATGATAATTTAATCTTCGGGAGGAATTTCCTTGGGTTCTTCTTCCTCTTCTTCGCCTCCTGGTGCTAGATCTCCCATGAATACTCCTAGCTTCCTTGTCAAATCATCATTCTTCTCCACTAGTATCAACATCTCCTCCTCGTATCCGTCACGAGTAGACTTAAGTTCTTCTAGCTCCAAATTCCTGTTTAGTGCCTTCTTCAATTCTATCATCCCAGCGCACATCTGGTGCTCCTGTCATCGAATGTGCTGGTTCAACTCCTGGATGAATGCTGCAATGGACCTATCCTTCCGGGTGCTGATCATATCCCAAACTCTCATCTCGGCATGCACAAATCTGATGGTGTCCTTTAGCTCCTGCTTGTAGACTTCTCCGATCCTTCCATCGTGATGTGGGCGGCCATGCTCTTGCCTAGGCTCCAGGTTGGCGCATCAAAAGAAAACTCTATTGGCTCAGTGGATGGTGCGAAGGTTCTTCCGGGAATTTGACTTTGTATACTCCATCGCTCCTCTTCTGGTAAGGTGGTGGTGTAGGTCCCGGTAAAGCTTGGTATTCCTATGTTCAGGTACCTAGTGACTTCCTTCAAGTGTCGTCCAAATGGTGTGTCTTCATCCGGTTGAGTGAACTTGTTCCTTGGGTCCACCATCCTAAAGAAGTAGAAAATGGAGAGAAGTCAGAAATGAGTAGAGAAGAGTGAGCTAGGGTTTGTCTTAGTGGTCGTGTCCTACAGTCAGCGTGTGCTCTGATACCATCTTCGTAGCGACCACGATCCGAATGGACCGAAGTCTCTGTGTTCTGTGTCATCCCTGGATTGGTAATGCTGACACACACAATACTTGAAGGATTTATAACAGAGTGGCAATCACACACTTATTACATCGAATGTCTCCAATGAGAACTTATTACACAAATCTATGTCTTAAGGCCATCTAACAAAATAACAGCGAAAGGCTTGGAAGATAAGTGAGTCCATCAACTCCAACGGCATAGCTGAGTGCATGACAAACGACCTACCACGTCTTATTCCTCGTCTGAAAAGTCTGCAACGTAATATGTTGCAGCCCGACAATGGGTCAGCACATGGAATATGCTGGCAAGATAACACAGAGAATGCAAGTAACAGAATAAAGGCTAACACTATATGCATATGTGGCTGGTGGAGGCTCTAAGGTTAAAGTTTTTGCGTAAAGCCAATTTTTCCCTACAACAAAGGAATACATTTTATTTTAACTATCATGGTAGTTGAAAATCATTGAGACGGTACCTCCAACTTAATCCCAAATTAAAGTTATCATTAACCCAACAAATTAAATTATAGAGTGATGAGATCAACCAATAATTCAAGTACCAGATACTCAAGTTGTCCATAACCGGGGACACAACTAATCATGATCAGTTTGTACACTCTACATAGGTTTGTGCACTTTTCCCACAAGACTCGATCGCCTCCGTTTGGTTTCTCGCACAGCATGGTGTTTGAGAAACGGATGACCGAGACACAGTTTTTCCGAAGAGGTCCCCTTAACCGGATAGATAGGCCGGTACACCTATAATCCCTCTACATCTGCTAGCCCATCACGGAAAGGTTTCCCACAACTTACTCAACTATGCCAGAGCCCATATTGGCATGTGGCTGCACACGTAAGTTTCTAGCATGAATAGTTTTATGATCCCTTTGAGCCTGGGTGGCATTCCATAGGAAAAATCACACGGAACCCCGAGATTTCCTAGGACAACACTGGATTCCCCAGGTGCCCTGCAACCAATCCACCCAGATGTGTATTCAAGTAGCCACCTTAAGTTGAATCCTTAATTAACAACTCACATCTGTCATGGATTTCACTCAAACCCAAACCATGTCTATGAGCATAGCATAGCAACCGAAGCAAACGTAGAGGTAACTCCCAAGGGTTTGAAAATAATGCAGGTAATAGGTTCTACCTCAAACTACTTCCTAGTCCCACAAGTTAAGAGATCCTACTCATGCAATGTGTGAGGGTTTGGTCTAATGCATAAAAACTGGGTAATAAGAGGTATGATCAAAGTGTTACTTGCCTTGCTGACGATTCGCAAAACCTAGAGACTCGTAGTAGCACGCTTCATAGTCCGGGTATTCTATCGCAAGCAAACAATAGCATACATAAGCAAACAAGCAATGATGCACAAACAAAACTCCAAAAGACAAGATCTAACCAGAAAGTTCAACTTAAGAACTCCGGTTTGCAAAAAGAATCAAATCGAAAGAAGCAACGAAACTCAAACTACGAAAGAAACGAGCTCAGGTTACTAATTGATCTAAAGTCAAATTTTACAATAGCCAAAACTTTGTTCAAGTTGGTTAAACGGAAAGAGGGCATCGAGACGAAGATCTGGGATTTTGAATCACCTGATTCCGACTCTCGAGCGAAAAGAAAAACAAAAAACAATATCAGGGCAGAAATCGCGATCAAAATAATCGCGGATAAATACCCCAAAAAAGAAAACTGACGAACAGGCTAACGAACGGACACTCGCTGTTTGCGGCTAATGGACGAAAAGCGTTCGTTAAAACGAACGTACGGACGGACGTCCGCTAAATAGCTAAACCAAAGAAAACCGAACCGATCTAAACCTAAAAAAACGAATCTACAGTTTACGAAAAGAACCGATCGGTTTTAAAAAAAACCGATGGCTACCTCGAATCGGCGTACTCCGGCAAAGTTCCGACGGGTCCAGCGGGCGGCGGTGCGGCGGCGAGGCACGGCTGTGGTGGTTCGGGGTGGGCGGCGGCGTGGCGCTAGGCGGGCTAGGGTTCGCGGGGCGGCGGCTGGGGCTAAGCAGGCCGGCGGGGCGCTATATAAAGCCGAGAGTCCTGGGCTAGTACGGCCCTAAGTTGGTTTGCCTTTTTTTTAAAAGAGTCCTGGCGCAGAAAAACTAATGAAAGAAATACTAAACGGACTCCAAAAATCCCGAAATAAATTTTCACCGTCCTCTAATAATATTTAGGAGAAAGTGAACATTTTTCCCGGACCTAAATGCAATTTTGAAAAACGCGCATTTTTCCTATGCAAATAAAATCGCAAATAAATCCAGAAAAATACCAAAAGGGATTTTTAACATTTTTCCTCCAATATTTCTGTTATTTTGGAGAAGTCATATTATCTCCGCTCATATATTGTACTTAGAAATATTTTTAGGAGAGAAAAATAATTAAAACCACACTGTCCTCGTACCGGTATTCGAGCGAACTCAAGTACAAAACGGTAGAATTCCCAACTCTCTCCGTAGGTCCTTGAGTTGCTTAGAATTTTGAGGAACGCCACAAAAAAATGCAAAGAGCATGCAATGCAGTATGATCTATGTATAACATTCCAAATTGAAAATTTGGGATGTTACATCCCATGTGTTCAAGCTAGAGATACCCGAAAAGTATGATGGAAGATTGAATCCGGCAGAGTTCTTGAGCATCTACACCATCACTGTTCAAGCCGGCGGAGGAAGAGATGAAAGGTGTTTGCCAACTACTTACCTTTTGCAATCAAACCAAATGTGAGGTCGTGGCTGATGCACTTGCCAGAGAACTCCATCTCGACCTAGGCTGACCTGTGCAATGAGTTTGTTAGCGCCTTCATGGGCCGCCATCAAGAACCATGGCATCCCAGCGATTTGCAAATCTTCCCACAAAAGGAAGGGGAGAGTTTGCGAAAGTACATGCAAATGTTTAGTAGGGTGCACAGGAACATTCCAGATATCCACCCGGCAGCTGTGATTGCCGCGTTACAGTCCAACGTGCACAACCGCATGATACGTTCGAAGATGAACGTCCGGTTGCCCAAGATTGTGAATGAGTTGTACACCTCGGCAGATAAGTGTGCCCGTACAGAGGAGGGGAGGAGAGCCCCTGAAGAGGAATATGACATCGAAGTTGAGTCAGAAGATGACGACGATGCCGTCGACCAGAAGAAGAAGAACAAGGAACACAACTAGAAGTGCAAGGAGAAGACATTGCTGAATGTCGAAGGTTGTGGCACCCTTAGTACCAGCAAGAAGGCCAAGACTGAGGCTCCCGGCATGGAAGTTGTCGCATGCATTGACTGCCGGGAAACTGCGGCAGCCGAGAAGGCTGGGAAGGCTGATGGATCGTACTGCAAGATCCACCAAACCAAGGGCCATGATCTCCAAGAGTGTCATTAAGTCGAGCAACTCGTCAAGAAGCAGAAAGCTGAGTACGAGAAGTGTGACAAGGAAAGTGACCAACAAGGCATTGACGGGAAAGGCCGGGGCGACAGAGGGAAACCGCCACGGCAAGGTCCCTCAACATCAAGGGAAACCTGCCAAAGGCCATGAGAAGAAGGAAGGTGATGATGAGAGTGAAGAAGGGGATGAAGAGGAATCTAGCGAGCAAGAGTTCCGAAAAGCCATTGAGGCCCTATGCATTGGCGGGGGTGCATCCTTGCGCTCTTCTCACGGCTAGCTTAAACAGTGGATGTGTGAGGTCAACGCCATGGAGCCCGTGGTTGATTCCCCGAAACCACTCAAGTGGTCCTGCACGACCATCATCTTTAACGAAGAGGATCACCCTGACTACACCATCGCGGTAGGGTGTTTGTCGTTGTTGGTCTCTCCTACAATCCACAACCTCAAAGTCACGAAGATGTTGGTGGATGGCAGGGCAACCTTGAATCTGATTTTCCCAAGGTAATCAACAAGTTGCAAATATCAAATGAAGAGCTCAAAGTTACAAGCACGTTTCAAGGGATCAACCCCAGTAGGAGTCATCCTAAGGGGAAGATTGTGCTGCTGGTGACATCTGGAGGAGAGCTGAACTACCAGACATAGAAGGTTGTGTTTGATGTGGTCGACCTCCCTCTGCCATACAATGGGTCCTTGGTCGTCTAGCCCTGGCTAAATTTATGGCAGCATCTCACTATGCCTACAACACCCCGTAAATGCCAGGGCCAATGGGCGTCATTTCCATCCCGTCAGATTAGAAGGATGCAGTCATGTGCGTAGACAAGATGTACTGGGAGGTGGTCGCTGCCAAGGCTGCTGAAGCTGCAATTGCCGTCAAGCAGAAATGAAAGAAGGCTAGCAGAGATGACAACAAGAAATCCGGGAAGCGCGCCTCTGTGGAGTGTGCTGCGCCCGTCGATGACTTGCCGGAGAGCTCTACTAGCAATAGATCCAAGGTTGCCATGCCTACATTGAAAAGGGTCCCGGCAGGGCTGGTTGGTGATGATGGTACGTTCACTATCAGTTCCACCCTTGACGACAAATAGGAAAGTGCGCTCATTGCCTTCCCGCTGGCGAATGTTGATGTGTTTGCTTGGCAACCATCTGACATCCCTGGCGTTCCCAGGGAGTTAATCGAGCACCACCTTGCTGTTTGCCCACATGCCCGACCCGTCACAAAGAATGTCAGGAAACAAGCCCTGGAACGACAACAATTCATTGCCGAGGAAATCAAGAAACTCGAAGCAGCTGGTTTGGTCAGAGGAGTGTTGCATCCAACATGGTTGGCGAACCTGGTAGTAGTGCGCAAGGCGAATGGGAAGTGGAGGCTTTGCATAGATTTCACAGATCTGAACAAAGTCTGCCCGAAAGACCCGTCCCCCTTGCCACACATCGATCAGATCGTGGATTCCACTTCCAGGTGTGATCTTCTTTCTTTCTTGGATGCCTACTCCGCGTACCACCAGATATTCATGTCCAAGGAAGATGAGGAGAAGACCGTGTTCATAACCCCGTGTGGCACATACTGCTTTGTACGGATGCCCTTTGGGCTGAAGAGCGCATGATCCACCTTTGCGAGAGTGGTACAAATCGGTTTTGAGTCTCAATTGCACAGGAATATTGAAGCTTACATGGATGACATTGTTGTCAAGACCAAGGACATATCAACACTCATTCAGGACTTGGAAGAAACCTTCGGAAACCTGTGCAAGATTAACTTGAAGTTGAATCCAGAGAAGTGTGTGTTTGCCGTTCCCTCCAGCAAGCTACTTGGCTTCTTTGTATCTCACTGGGGGATAGAGGCCAACCCCGACAAGATCAACGGGGTAGAGCAGATTCAAGCACCCAAGACGATCAAGGATGTGAGGCGCTTAACTGGATGCGTTGCCGCGCTCAGTTGGTTCATTTCCAAGTCTGCCGAGTGCGCCCTGCTGTTCTTCAAAATTTTCAAGAAGGCAGGGCCCATGAAGTGGAACTCGGAGGCGGAAGCATCGCTGTAGGACTTAAAAGCCAATCTTTCCTCCGTTCCCACCTTGGTTGCTCCTAAACCACAAGAGCCATTGCGTATTTACTTAGCAGCAACCAATCAAATGGTTAGTGCGGCATTGGTGGCACAACGGGAGGTAGAAGAAGAGGCAGCCGCAGCTACTGTCCTCCCCGGAAAGGAAAGTGAACTAGTCGCGGCAGGGATGGGTGCAGATCAGGAGAAGGAAGAGCCGAGCAGTGAAGGCGATCCCAAGACCGTGGCGAGGAAGAAAGTGGTGCAGCGGCCAGTCTACTTTGTTAGCTCCCTATTGCAGGGGGCTAGATCAAGGTATTCTGGGTTGCAGAATTGATCTTTGGCCTCATCATGGCCTCAAGGAAGCTTCGCCACAACTTCCAAGCCCACGAGATCACAGTTGTCACCCCGTTTCCCTCTACAACACATACTGAGGAACCCCGATGCCACGTTAATGATAGTTGAATGGGCATTAGAACCATCAAGTTTTGGATTGAAGTACGAAAGCACCTCAACCATTCAGAGCAGAGCATTGGTGGAATTCATTGCAGAATGGACACCCACTCCAGATGAAGAGACACCGAAAACAACTATCCCCGGCAAGGAAGTGCCCCAACAGTGGATCATGTAATTTGATGGTGCCTTCTCATTCTAGGATGCAGGAGCCGGCGTGCTCTTCGTCGCACCCACTAGAGAGCACCTCAAATATGTAGTTCAGATGCATTTTCCATGGGAAGAAGCTACCAACAACACTGCTGAATACAAAGGGCTCTTTGCCCGGCTCAGGATCGTAGTGGAGTTGGGAATCAAGCAGTTGATCATCCATGGAGATTCGGAGCTTGTTGTGAGGCAAGTCAACAAGGATTATCAGAGTCCACTGATGGAAGCATATGTCGAAGAAGCGAGAAGGTTGGAGGAACACTTTGACGGATTGCAAGCGGAGCACGTGCCACGTGCGGAAACAGCGCTGCTGATCATTTGTCAAAGTGTGCCGACCAGAAGCTCCCCGTGGAACCAGGGACCTTTGTCCTTCATCTGACTCAACCATCAGTGTCTCCATCGATGATGGCTAAGAAGAGGAGGAAGTTGGACTCCGGCAAGCCCTTATCGGGAGAACCTCCACAGGTCCCTGGTAAGGATGCTGCCGGGAACAACTCCACCTCGCTTGGTGAGTTGCGCCCTACTACGGGACCACAGGTCCTTGCGATTGAGGTAAACGCTCCCGCGAGTGAGGAGGTGTCGTTGGCCCTAGTTATTGGGCCACGAGCTCCAACTTGGGCGCATCACATCGTCCACTACCTCCAAACTGGAGAACTTCCCGAAGAATAAGAAGAAGCTGAAAGAGTAGCCAGGAGGGCCAGTATGTATTAGTTTGTCGATGACACACTGTACAGAAGGAGGCCCAACAACGTGAAATCGAAGTGCATTTGCCGAGAAGAAGGAAATGAACTATTGGCAGAGATACATCAAGGCATGTGCGGCTCTCATATTGGTTAAAGAGCCTTGGCTGGAAAAGCTTTCCGGCAAGGTTTCTACTAGCCCACAGCCCTCCAAGATACAGTCGGGCTAGTCACCAGATATGAAGCCTGCCAATTCCACTTCAAGAATATCCATCACCCTTCTCAAGCTCTCAAGACGATCCCTTTGTCATGGCCATTTTCGGTCTGGGGGCTCGACATCTTGGCCCCCTTCCCCCATGCTGTCGGGGGCTTTTAATACTTGTATGTTGCAATCAACAAGTTTTCAAAGTGCCTGAAAGTGGAGCCCGTGAGGAAGGTGACTGCACAGTCAACTATCAAGTTCTTGAAAGGATTGGTGTGCCGCTCGGGAGTACCCGCCAGGGTTATCACTGACAATGGCACCTAGTTCACAAGCCATGCCTTCATGCAATAATTTCAAGCCCTCGAAGGAAAGGTTTCATTCGCTTCTGTTGCCCATCCCAGAAGCAATGGATAAGCTGAGAGGATGAACGCTGAAGTGTTGCGGGGGCTCAAGACGAGGACTTTCGATAAGCTGCAAAAGTGCGAAAGGCAGTGGATCGACGAGCTGCCAGTGGTTCTTTGATCCCTTCGTACGACACCAAATTGAGCCACCGGCCAGACTCCCTTCTCCCTAGTCTACGGGGCAGAAGTAGTGATCCCCACGGAACTCATATATGGGTCACCTCTTGTCATGCCCAGGATGGGATTATACCTCCTACGTGTCGAGGCACGAATTAAAGGTATAAGCCCATTCTAGAATGATCTCAAGTTTGGTATCTTTGCACGACTCATGTAAAAATACGGATGAAATTGCAAAAGGATAGTTGGCTTACACTCGCCACGTCACACAATACATTACATAAGCAAATTATCATCCAAATAACATCACAACCCGACTACGGGCGAAGATCCAAATGAAAGATACCAAATACATAAAGCCACAAGGTCGGAATCGCCCCTAGTAGAAACCACTATTGATCATCGAGATAGTGCACATAGTATCGACTACGTTCTTCATGGAACTCCCTGTATAGCTCCGTGCCGTCACCTGAGTAGTTCACCATGGTACCTGCATCTGGTGTTGTGTAGAATCTGTGAGCCACAGAGGACTCATCAATCACGTTCCTGGGTAGCAAAACTATCTAAGCCTTGGGTGTGGAACAAGGCTGAAGAAATAAAAGGTTGCAGCAGCACTAGCACTAGCTTACGTGTTTAGAGCGAGAAGAGAAGTGCCACGAGCGTCAAAGTGATCACGAAGTGATCCTATCTAAGCACGTCAAACATAACCCCACCATGTTCACTTCTCGAACCCCTTTTTCGGAAAATGACCGTCACGGTTACTCACGCTGGTAGTGTGTTCTGAACATGGTGTCAAGTTTTCTACGACCGGATATTAACAAATTCCTATCTGCCACATAACCGCGGGCACGGCTTTCGAAAGTTCAAAACCCTACAGGGGTGTCCCAACTTAGCCCATTACAAGCTCACAATCCGCGGAGTCGCAACTCCAAGGTGGGAAGACCCGAGTATTCTCGGAATCCCGTGCTTAAGATACTCCGACTAAGGTTAGACTAATCCAGCAATTCCTCCCGGCATGCTGACACCCTGATAGTAGCCGCACGTATCTCGTCTCAGACCACGACCGGATGGGCGATGCTACAGGTTTTTACCAGCCCTCGGGTTCCCCCAAGGTGGCCATGCAGGACCCCCAGTTTGGACCAACACTCATGTGGAACACTGGCCCGGGTTGTTGATTAAGAAGAGAGTTTATAACTCCCTATGCAAGTTTTAGTTGTTTAGGCAAATGTACTACCAATGTTGGGACTTGCTGGAAAAGCCTTAGCGCTAAGCGGTTTATCGAGGGGGTCCCATAACCCCAACCATGTGAGGAACACAAAATCAAGGAACATAACACCAGTTTATACGGTTCCTAGGGTGGCATGAGTGGAACAAATCACCAAGCAAGAGGCTTAGCCTTCCACCCATTGCCAAGTATATAGATGATTTAGTTAAAGAGTTTATATAGTGTGATATCCCAACAATAACTTCAACATGAAGCAATAATCTTCAAATCTTCTGCTGCAACTAGCAATGCTATAAGAGGGCTGAGCGAAGCTTACGTAGCCAAACAAAGGTTGCCTGGGTTGGGTTGTTAGACAGGTTCATGGTTACAATAGGAGTCTGACAAACAAACATGGGCATCGAGGCAATAAGCTAAAGGGCGTGACATCTAGCAATAGGCAAAGATAGTAATGATATCTGGGTCAGGTCATCTTGCCTCTTGAGTCGTTGATGGGATCGTAAGACGGCTCCTCGTACTCAACCTCGGTAGTAACCTCGTTCTCGTTCTCGGGCTCGGCTTCCGGCTGTACTCAACACAAGAACACAACGAGGCACGAAATCAAACAAGATGCAATTCACAATCAACATGATGCAAGTATGTTGCAATACATGTCAAGGGATGAAGCACACAAGAACAACACAAGTCAACAAGTTTAAATGAGGCAAGAATCCACATATAGCGAATCTGGTAAGTCCTCATATGCATAAGTTGAAAAAGGTCCAGAGCTGAACAAACCTTATGTTAAAGTTGTTAAACAGCAAGTTAACATGCACCATGATGATCTACATAAAATTCTAGTCAAGTTTCATATAAAGTTTGTTTAAAACGGAGCTACGGTCTAGAAGATATAAGGAAAACAAGACAAGCATGGCAACGGTGCCAGATGCACCCCAAACATCAAGCAAACACACTCCAAACATGTTACCAACATGATATTATGAATCTACATGCAAAATCACACAAGTTTCAAATAGGGCACGCTCAAAACGGAGCAACGGTTCAACACATACACACGAAACAAGATTCAATGCAAAGCTGAAATTAACAGCCACATAGCAACTTTGGAGCAAGAAATATATACTCTACAGCACTCAAACATGGTGACAAGAAGCATGGACATGAAGTAGACATATCCTACAGCAAACAACTCCATTGGAGCAACTCCATAGGAGGCATGGGTCAATAGCAACAAGCTACACCGTTTTGATCACGACGTTAAAAAACCTGACAGTTATATTTTATAGCAACTTGGGAGCAAGAATTAAATAAGCTACAACAACCCATATGAGCAAGTGAAGGCATGGATGGATAGACAACAACATGTACAACAAGGAATGATCAAAGGCCGCCCCAAAACTAACATGGATTTGCCTAGGGCATCAAGCAAACATAGCATCATGATATGATAGATTCCAGACTTAGTAGAATTTTCACTGTGTTAAAATAGTTACATTGGCATGGCATGTTTACAAGCATGTTTAAGTCACCTCAAGGGATATCATGGAAAATGGTTTGCACCACAGCAAATACCACATTATGGAGATTCTAAAACATATTAACATGTGACATGGCGACAAACACATCAATATCAACGAGCACTTCAAATCAGCATCTCATAACATGTTACAAAACTTAACAGCCACATGCACTTTTGTAACAGAGATTAACATGGCAACATGAACCTAACATGCATGCTACAGCAACCATCATGTAAAGCATCCATGATGAACATTTTGACATCTCATTTGCTTCATTTGGATAAACATGCACCAAGTTATCACATCTCAAACATGGCATGAAAATAACAAGTAGCAGCAGTTTAAAACAAGTAGCACTCTTGTCACGCATATTAAGACATCAAGATGAAGTCAAACAAGCATGGCATAGTGAAACAAAGTGTAGAGCATATCACCACGGTCATTTTGACATATCATATGCACAATTTGGACAAGCACAATAAAAGATACAGCCATGCAAAGATGCCATCAGACAGCAAGTTTAAAAAAAATTACTTAGTGAATAAAAGGGGTAACCACCTCGCAGATCGGGTCAACGGGGAGCGGATCGGGTCAACGGGCAGCGGATCGGGTCGGGCACCACGAGTCCCGGACCCGTTAGGGTTGACCGGCGGCTGGATCCAGATTGGGGAGATCCGCGGCTCCGGCGACGGGGCGGTCGCGGCGGCGCCGAGGCGCTGTGCCGACGGGGAAGAATGGCGGCGGCCGGCCGCGAGGAGGCCGCGAGACGCCGCGGTGGCGCCGGTGGGGAAGACCCGGGGCGGCGGACGGTGGAGGCCGCGGGGGAGCTCTGCGGGCGGCGGCGGATCGGCGACAGGGGGCGCGGCCCGGCGGCGGTGATGGCCGAGGCCGGCGGAGTTCCGCGGCGGCGGCGGCGTCGCCGGATGCGGCGGGGAGGCGCAGACGGCGGGCTGGAGGCGGCGGAGGCGGTCGGGCCGCGGGGGGCCCGAACCTGGCCGGCGGGCCCGGACGGCGGCGGGGTCCGGCGGCCACACGTGTCGGGCGCTGAGAGGCCGAGGGTGGCGGCGGACACGTCCGGCCAGGGGCGGACACGTCCGGCGGCTGCGGGAGGAGGAAAAATTAGGGTTTGGACGCAAAATGGAGGGGTGTGGACGTTTTTATAGGCACAATGAGCTAGGAGACTCCAAATGGGGAGCGGTTTTCGGCCACGCGATCACAATTGGACGACCGAGATGGTGGGAAGGGTTGTGCTGGGTTAGTGGGCTGTTGTGGAGGGGGTCTTGGGCCTCAGGGAAGAGGTTCTTTTAGCCCACTAGGTTAACCGTTGGAGTACCAAATGAACTCCAAACGCGACGAAACTTGACAGGCGGCCTACACATACCAAAACAACATCGCACGACAAGTCTCACGGTATTGCAGAAACTTTACACGGCCACACACGAAAGAAGGACTCGGGGGTGCCACGGGCATGTGTGTGAGCGTCGGAACTCGAAACGGACAACGGGAAGAGACGAGTGGGACCGGGTGCAAGTGACAACACAAATGCAATGCAATGCACATGACAACATGACATGAATGAAATGCACACACGCACACGACAAAACGAAGAACCCGAAATGACAGAAGAGTCCGGAAAGGAATTGATGAAGCCAAAGTTTCATATGTTGCCATATTTGGAAAATGTTACATCTGGGGCATTACAAACTCTCCTCTACTACGAAAAGATCTTGTCCCGAGATCTAGGACTGAAAGAAGGAAGGGTACTCGGAACGAAGGTGATCTTCACGTTCCCACGTAGCTTCTCGGTCGGTATGGTGTGACCACTTAACTTTCAAGAACTTGATTGACTTTTTGCGGGTCTTGCACTCGGTTTCTTCAAGAATAGCAACGGGGTGCTCACGGTAAGACAAGTATTATTGAAGATCAATCTCTTCAAACGGAATAGTGCGTTCAGGTGTCTTGAAGCACTTGCGGAGTTGAGACACGTGAAACACATCATGAACATTTGCAAAGTTGGAAGGGAGCTCAAGTTGATAGGCTAGATCGCCTCTTTTGCCAAGAATCTTGAAAGGGCCCACGTATCTCAGAGCAAACTTTCCTTTGATACCGAATCTTTGGGTGCCTTTCATAGGAGAAACACGGAGATAGACATGATCCCCAATGTCGAAAGCCAAATCACGACGCTTTCCGTCATAGTAGCTCTTCTGACGTGACTGAGTGGCCTTGAGATTCTCACGTATGACTTTGCACATTTCTTCGGCTTCTGAGATCAAGTCATTGCCAAGAAGTTGACGTTCACCAGTCTCGGACCAGTTGAGAGGAGTACGACACTTTCTGCCATATAGGATTTCAAACGGAGCTTTGCCGGCACTTGCTTGGAAACTGTTGTTGTAAGAGAACTCGGCAAACGGAAGGCAATCTTCCCACTTCATGCCAAAAGAGATGACACAAACTATGAGCATGTCTTCGAGGATCTGGTTCACTCTTTCGATTTGACCACTAGTCTGAGGGTGAAACGCAGTGCTGAAACGGATCTTAGTGCCCATGGCTGACTGAAAGGAGTCCCAGAACTTGGATGTGAACAAACTTCCACGGTCTGAGGAGATAACTTGAGGAATGCCATGTAACGACACAATTCTGGAAGTGTACAACTCTGCCAGCTGAGCTACATTGATGGATTCTTTGACTAGAAGGAAGTGAGCTACTTTGGTTAGCTTGTCAATCAAAACAAAGATAGAATCGTTCCCCTTCTTGGACTTGGGAAACCCAGTGACGAAATCCATTTCAATGTGGTGGAATTTCCACTCGGGAATAGGAAGAGGTTGGAGGAGACCGGCTGGACGTTGATGCTCTGCCTTCACTCTTCTGCAGACATCACATTCATTCACGAATTGGGCAATCTCCCTTTTCATGAGAGTCCACCAGTAAGATTGCTTGAGGTCTTGGTACATGTTGGAACTTTTGGGATGAATAGAGAGGAGGGAGTCATGTGCTTCTTTCATTATGAGCTTCCTGAGATCACCCTTGGGAACCACAAGTCTGTCCTCGAAGAACAAGGTGTCTTTCTCATCAACGCGATAGCACTTGTATTTGGGAGCACCCTTTGCAATACCATGTTCCACTTTCTGCACCATAGCATCACTGAGTTGGGCCTCACGGATCTGATTTTCCAAGGTAGGAGCAACTTGAAGATTTGTAAGAAAGCCTTGCGGAACAACTTGGAGGTTGAGCTTCCTGAATGCTTCACAAAGCTTAGGCTGAAACGGCTTGATAAGGAGGCTGTTGCAATATGCCTTTCTGCTCAAGGCATCTGCAATGACATTGGCCTTGCCAGGTGTGTATTCGATGCTTGGATCATACTCTTGGATCATCTCAACCCAATGAGTCTGGCGATGGTTCAGGTTCGGCTGTGTGAAGATGTACTTCAAGCTCTTGTGATCGGTGAAGATGTCCACTTTTCTGCCCAACAGAAGGTGTCTCCACGTGATCAAGGCATGTACGACTGCTTCTAGCTCGAGATCATGTGTGGGGTAGTTCTTCTCATTTGGCTTCAATTGACGAGAAGTGTATGCCACAATTTTCTTGTCTTGCATTAGCACACCACCAAGTCCTTGAAGATAAGCATCACAGAATACTTCGTAGGTCTTGGACTCATTTGGAGGAGTAAGAACCGGAGCAGAGATGAGCTTTTCTTTGAGAGTTTTGAATGCCACATCACAATCCGGAGACCAGTTGTACTTGACATTCTTCTGCAGCAAGTTGGAGAGAGGCTTGGCAATCTTGGAGAAGTTCTCAATGAACCTTCTGCAATAGCTAGCGAGACCAAGGAAGCTTCGGAGTTGCTTGACGTTTTGGGGGGGTTCCCAGTTGACAATCGCTTCAACTTTCTCGGGGTTGACAGCAATACCATCAGCAGAGATGATATGGCCCGGATACAAGACCTTATCAAGCCAGAATTCACATTTAGAGAACTTGGCATAGAACTTATGTTCACGGAGTCTGTCGAGAACCAAACGGAGGTGCTTTTCATGATCCTCTTCATTCTTGGAGAATACCAAGATGTCATCCAGATAGACGAGCACAAATTCGTTGGTGTAGGGGTTGCATATGTAGTGCATGATTCTCAAGAAGGTGGGTGGAGCATTAGCGAGGCCAAAAGACATGACTGTGTATTCATAGGAGCCGTAGCTTGTTCTGAATGCAGTCTTGTGAATATCTTCTTCACGGATACGGATCTGGTGATAACCCATCCGGAGATCGAGCTTTGAGAACACTTTTGCTCCTTTGAGCTGCTCGAACAATTCATTGATGTTGGGGAGCGGATACTTGTTCTTTATTGTCTTCTTGTTCAATGGCCGGTAATCAACGCAAAGGCGCTCCGTGCCATCCTTCTTCTTGACAAATAAGACACCACAGCCCCAAGGAGAAGTGCTAGGCCTGATTAGACCCATACGCTCTTGCTCATCGAGTTGTTTCTTCAGCTCCTTCAACTCATTAGGGGAGAGCTTGTACGGACGCCGACAAGCTGGCTCAGTACTGGGCTCGAGTTCAATGACGAATTCAACTTGACGATGCAGAGGCATGCCTGGAAGCTCTTCAGGGAAAACATCTTCATATTCATTGACCACCGGAATTTGAGAGATGGCATTAATCTCGCCCTTGTCATTGAGAGAGAATAGCCTGATTGTGTTATCTCGAGAGGCGAAGATAATCACGTCTTCGTCAGAATGAGTAAGCTTGACTTCCTTATTTGCACAATCAATGTGAGCATCATGCTGGGAAAGCAAATCCATCCCGAGAATAAGATCAATGTCGAAATTGCCGAGAACAACCGGAGAAGCCAGAAAGCGGTAATCACCCATGCGAATAGATACATCCGGAGCATACACACTAGAATGCATTCGTCTCCTCGGAGAAATAACTGATAACTCCCTTGACAAATTTTTGGTGACAACATTATGCTTGGTTGCAAATGGACATGACATGAATGAAAGTGATGCACCAAAATCAAACAAGACCTATAGAGTTAACCGGATGATTACCAATTATCACATCTGAAGAATTCTCTGCTTGAGATGCATTCATCAGGTTCACTCTTGCATGCTTGGGATTGTGCTTGACCATAGCAGTGCTGACAGGTGGAGGAGGCGGAAGGCGCCTTGGGTTGGGGCACTTGTTAGCATAATGACCCTTCTGAGTGCACTTGTTTCAAACCACTTCTAAGAGAGGACGGTGATAAGGAGCACTTGACTTTGAAGCTTGAAAGTGATTCTTTGACTGATTGCTTGGGTTGGGTGGGTGGGAGAAACCATGGCCACCAGAATTCTTGTTGTTGTTTTTGGGAGGTCGGATCAGTGGAGGAGGTGGAAGCCAAAACTTCTGTTGCTTTGCGACCACTTGAGAAGAAGAGGAGGAGTGAACGACATCTCTGATCCTCTTTTTGGAAGCTTCCATCTTGAGCTGGGCTGCCTCTTGCTTAAGTGCCATGTTATAGAATTGATCAAATTCATCAGGCTCGAACAAGGTGAGAGCTAGTTGGAGTTCATCCTTCAGACCACCACGGAACTGATAAATCTTGCTCTTGGCATCTGGGATGTCTTTCTTGGCATATCGGGCAAGGTTCTGGAACTTGACATTATATTGATAAACAGACATTGAGCCTTGCTTCAGGTTGCGGAATTGCTCACGCATACCCTCGATGACACTTGTTGGGATGTGGTGAGAACGAAAATCCTTGCAGAAGTCAGCCCACGAGATTTCACGCCCTTCTCTGGAGTCTTTGTACTGCTACCACCAATCTGCGGCTTGGTCCTTGAGTTGGAAGGCGGCAAACTTCATATAGTCCTCAGGTCTCACGTTACTGCACTCGAAATGCTTCTTGATATCTGTTATCCAGTCTTCAGCATCTAAAGGGTCCACACAGTAACTGAATGCCTTCAGTTGATTTGCCAGGAACTGGTTGAGTGTAGCAAAGTGAGGTTGGTTGAACAAATTGCCTTGGCCTTGGTTCCCATGAGCACCTTGATTTGCTTGATTTGCTTGAATGTTCTGCATCATTTGCATAAGCATCTGGGTGTTCTGGTTCGTCTCTTGCATAATTGCTCTCCAGACCTCAGACGGAGGAGGAGGGGAAGGAGGACGATCAGGAACCTCTTCACCCTCTGGGTTAGCGTTGGGAACCCTTTTAGGAGCCATCCTGAATGAGATGACAACTATTAGCCATTGATTGAGAAAATATATATAAGCTGAATCAACGGCTAGAAATTGCAACATAGTCTTCACAAGAACATTCGAACAAGATGAACGAATGTAATCCACAGTTTAATGATACAACAATCTTCACGAGAAGCCACTTGGGAGAACAAAAGGTAAACAAAAACAACAAGGAGCAGATAGAACAAATACAAGATAGAAGCTTCAGTCGACATATTCGTGCTGAAAGCTTATGGAACGTGTTACAAAAGGGTTTTGCAATCCCTGGATCAGCATAGCCAAGGACCCTTTAAGATGCAACTCCCGATCGGAACAATGCCCATAAAACTACTTCACTCAATGTAGAACCCCGAACTCCATATCATGCATTCGTTGGAAGAATGCCTACGAACTACTAGATGAACCCACCTATTAATTTCCGAAAGTTTCCAGTTATGCAATCCGGTGTTGGGGATATAGGGGAAGCATCGCGCACTTAACTCTAATCCTACATCCAGCTGTATCCATCCTTCAACACATAACCAGTTATTTCCGGAAACCGTCTACCTCGGACCTTCGAAACACATCTACTATACAAGCTATGGCAATACTCCCGAACTACCACCCCAGTACTGGGTGATGTCGGGGTTATCTTGCCACTAACCGCATAGGAGAGTTTTCGATGTCGGCCGTCTTAAGTATTCCAGAACTGCTGCGATATATTTGTGACAACAACACCTCAGAGCTCAACTCCCCGGGACACTGCCACAACCCCTAAATGACAGGAGGCATCGAGAACAATGTTCTCGTCGCAAAGACATCGCAACTATCCAGACAATACTCGCGTGAACCTAATTTTTTTTGGGTGAATTTTGAGAGTAGAAGAGACAAGAGTAATCGTCAGGAGTCCTCACCAGAGTTGGCTTACACTCGCCACGTCACACAATACATTACATAAGCAAATCATCATCCAAATAACATCACAACCCGACTATGGGCGACGATCCATATGAAAGATACCAAATACATAAAGCCACAAGGTCCGAATCGCCCCTAGTAGAAACCACTACTGATCATCGGGATAGTGCACATAGTATCGACTACGTTCTTCATCGAACTCCCAGTACAGCTCCGTGCCGTCACCTGAGTAGTTCACCATGGTACCTGCATCTGGTGTTGTGTAGAATCTGTGAGCCACGGAGGACTCAGCAATCCCGTTCCCGGGTAGCAAAACTATCTAAGTCTTGGGTGTGGAACAAGGCTGAAGAAATAAAAGGTTGCAGCAGCACTAGCACTAGCTTACGTGTTTAGAGCGAGAAGAGAAGTGCCACGAGCGTCAAAGTGATCACGAAGTGATCCTATCTAAGCACGTCAAACATAACCCCACCGTGTTCACTTCGCGAACCCCTTTTTAGGAAAATGACTGTCACGGTTACTCACGCTGGTAGTGTGTTCTGAACATGGTGTCAAGTTTTCTACAACCGGATATTAACAAATTCCCATCTGCCACATAACCACGGGCACGGCTTTCGAAAGTTCAAAGCCCTGTAGGGGTGTCCCGACTTAGCCCATTACAAGCTCACGATCCACAGAGTCGCAACTCCAAGGTGGGAAGGCCCGAGTATTCTCGGAATCTCGTGCTCAAGATACTCCGACTAAGGTAAGACTAATCCAGCAAATCCTCCCGGCGTGCCGACACCCTGATAGTAGCCACACATATCTCGTCTCAGGCCACGACCGGATGGGCGATGCTACATGCTTTTACCAGCCCTCGGGTTTCCCCAAGGTGGCCCTGCAGGACCCCCAGTTTGGACCAACACTCATGTGGAGCAATGGCCCGGGTTTTTGATTAAGAAGAGGGTTTATAACTCCCTATGCAAGTTTTAGTTGTTTAGGCAAATGTAGTACCAATGTTGGGACTTGTTGGAAAAGCCTTAGCGCTAAGCGGTTTATCGAGGGGGTCCCATAACCCCAACCATGTGAGGAACACAAAATCAAGGAACATAATACCGGTTTATACGGTTCCTAGGGTGGCATGAGTGGAACAAATCACCAAGCAAGAGGCTTAGCCTTCCACCCATTGCCAAGTATATAGATGATTTAGTTAAAGAGTTTATATAGTGTGATATCCCAACAATAACTTCAACATGAAGCAATAATCTTCAAATCTTCTCCTGCAACTAGCAATGCTATAAGAGGGCTGAGCGAAGCTTACGTAGCCAAACAAAGGTTGCCTGGGTTGGGTTGTTAGACAGGTTCATGGTTACAATAGGAGTCTGACAAACAAACATGGGCATCGAGGCAATAAGCTAAAGAGCGATACATCTAGCAATAGGCAAAGATAGTAATGATATCTGGGTCAGGTCATCTTGCCTGTCGAGTCGTTGATGGGATCGGAAGACGGCTCCTCGTACTCAACCTCGGTAGTAACCTCGTTCTCGTTCTCGGTCTCGGCTTCCGGCTCTACTCAACACAAGAACACAACGAGGCACGAAATCAAACAAGGTGCAATGCACAATCAACATGATGCAAGTATGATGCATGTATGATGCAATATATGTCAAGGGATGAAGCACACAAGAACAACACAAGTCAACAAGTTTAAATGAGGCCGGAATCCACATATAGCGAATCTGGTAAGTCCTCATATGAATAAGTTGAAAAAGGTCCAGATCTGAACAAACCTAAAGTTAAAGTTGTTAAACAGCAAGTTAACATGCACCATGATGATCTACACAAAATTCTAGTCAAGTTTCATATAAAGTTTGTTTAAAACGGAGCTACGGTCTAGAAGATATGAGCAAAACAAGACAAGCATGGCAACGGTGCAAGATGCACCCCAAACATCAAGCAAACACACTCCAAACATGTTAACAACATGATATTATGAATCTACATGCAAAATCACACAAGTTTCATATGGGGCACGCTCAAAACGGAGCAACGGTTCAACACATACACACAAAACAAGGTTCAATGCAAAGCTGAAATTAACAGGCACATAGCAACTTTGGAGCAAGAAATATATACTCTACAACACTCAAACATGGTGGCAAGAAGCATGGGCATGAAGTAGACATATCCTACAGCAAACAACTCCATTGGAGCAACTCCATAGGAGGCATGGATCAATAGCAACAAGCTACACCGTTTTGATCATGACGTTAAAAAACCTGACAGGTATATTTTATAGCAACTTGGGAGCAAGAATTAAATAAGCTACAACAACCCATATGAGCAAGTGAGGGCATGGATGGATAGACAACAACATGTACAACAAGGAATGATCAAAGGCCACCCCAAAACTAACATGGATTTGCCTAGGGAATCAAGCAAACATATCATGAGGATATGACAGATTCCAAACTTAGTAGAATTTTCACAAAGTGTTAAAACAGTAACATTGGCATGGCATGTTTACAAGCATGTTTAAGTCACCTCAAGGCATATTATGGAAAATGGTTTGCACCACAGCAAAGACCACATTATGGAGATTCTAAAACATATTAACATGTGACATGGGGACAAACACATCAATAGCAACGAGCACTTCAAATCAGCATCTCATAACATGTTACAAAACTTAACTGCCGCATGCACTTTTGCAACAGAGATTAACATGGCAACATGAACCCTAACATGCATGCTACATCAACCATCATGTAAAGCATCTCATGATGAACATTTTGACATCTCATTTGCTTCATTTGGATAAACATGCACCAAGTTATCACATCTCAAACATGGCATGAAAATAATAAGTAGCAGCAGTTTAAAACAAGTAGCACTCTTGTCACGCATATTAAGACATCAAGATGAAGTCAAACAAGCATGGCACAATGGAACAAAGTGTAGAGCATATCACCACGGTCATTTTGCCATATCATATGCACAATTTGGACAAGCACAATAAAAGATACAGCCATGCAAAGATGCCATCAGACAGCAAGTTTAAAAAAATGACTTAGTGAAAAAAAGGGTAACCACCTCACGGATCGGGTCAACGGGGAGCGGATCGGGTCGGGCGACGCGGGTCCCGGACCCGTTAGGGTTGACCGGCGGCTGGATCCGGATCGGGGAGATCCGCGGCTCCGGCGACGGGGCGGTCGCGGCGGCGCCGAGGCGCTGCGCCGGCGGGGAAGAACGGCGGGCGGCGGCCGCGGGGAGGCCGCGAGACGCCGCGGTGGTGCCGGCGGGGAAGGCCCGGGGCGGCGGACGGCGGAGGCCGCGGGGCGCTCTGCGGGCGGCGACGGATCGGCGACAGGGGGCGCGGCCCGGCGGCGGTGATGGCCGAGGCCGGCGGATCGGCGGACGGCGGAGTTCCGCGGCGGCGGCGTCGCCGGAGGCGGCGGGGAGGCGCAGACGGCGGGCTGGAGGCGATCGGGCCGCGGGGGGCCCGAACCGGGCCGGCGGGCCCGGACGGCGGCGGTGTCCGGCGGCGACACGTGTCGGGCACTGAGAGGCCGAGGGCGGCGGCGGACATGTCCGGCGGCTGCGGGAGGAGGAAAAATTAGGGTTTGGACACAAAATGGAGGGGTGTGTACATTTTTATAGGCACAAGGAGCTAGGAGACTCCAAATGGGGAGCGGTTTTCGACCACGCGATCACAATTCGACGACCGAGATGATGGGAAGGGTTGTGCTGGGTTAGTGGGCTGTTGTGGAGGGGGTCTTGGGCCTCAAAGAAGAGGTTCTTTTAGCCCACTAGGTTAACCGTTGGAGTACCAAACGAACTCCAAACACGATGAAACTTGACAGGCGACCTACACGTACCAAAACAACATAGCACGAGAAGTCTCACGTCATTCCGGAAACGTTACACAGCCGCACACGAAAGAAGGACCCGGGGGTGCCACGGGTATGTGTGTGAGCGTCGGAACTCAAAACGGACAACGTGAAGAGACGAGTGGGACCGGGTGCAAGTGACAACACAAATGCAATGCAATGCACATGACAACATTACATGAATGAAATGCACACACGCAGACGACAAAACGAAGAACCCAAAATGAAAGAAGAGCCCGGAAAGGAATTGATGAAGCCAAAGTTTCATATATTGCCATATTTGGAAAATGTTACATCTGGGGCATTACACCTCTAGTATTTTCCTACGATGAAGTAGAGCAAGAGGAGCACCAGCATGACGATGCCGTGCTCCTTGAGGAGAACCGTCTTCGGGCTGCTACGCGTGCTGCACACTTTCAGCACGCCCTGCATTGCTATCACAGCCGCAGGGTTCATGCCCGGAGCCTTGAGGAAGGTGACCTTGTCCTTAGGTGTGTTCAGTCCGCCAAGGGTGCAAACAAGTAGACACCAAAGTGGGAAGGCCCTTACCAGGTAGTGTGAGTCACCATACCTGGCCCAGTCCATCTGGAGACCGAAGATGACATTCACTGGCAAGACTCATGGAATATTGAGCATCTCCGTAAGTTCTACGCATAAGGCGGGGCTGGGGCCCTTCCCGGCAGCCACCCTTTTGTAGAAGCTTTGTCGATGCTGCATGTAACCCTTTGTACAAATCTTGACGCAGACCCTGAGCAGCAGATAAATAAACGAAGCGCTGCCCCCCCCCCCTAAAAACTGCATGCATGCATAGCTTTGCATAAGCGTTCCATGATCATATAGATAAGGTCATATGTTGGTATGTTTCCCTCTGCACTAATCGCGGGTTTCTTGCCACAGACTCGGTCCTAAAACGAAGAGATGGAAATGAGCCAACATATTGATTCCCGACAAGCATAAAAGATAAGTTCCTTTTCTTATCCATCTGTGTGTCTATAAGAGAGAACTTATGCATTGAAAGATCCCGTCACCTCCAAAGCATTTGTGCTCCCATTCTTCGGTTCAAACGATGTTTCGTCCAGGATTGGTTGTAGTGGCATTTGCTAGAAAAGGTTCGACGGGGGACTGGTTCCCTTCCTTAGTGTTGTGCCCGGCAGGCCAAGCCTTGCGGCAACAACGGGAAGCACCGGCAAGATAGCTTGCCGGGAAAAGCTTGTTTACTTGAAAGTATAGAGACACTTTTCATCTGCATGGGTAAAATACATGCACAAGTTTCGGGCAAGCCTGTCTTCTTTCATTAATATGCGGGTAAACAAGTACAAGTCTTACAAAAAACAGACATGGATAGAAGAGGTTACATATTTAAGACTAAAATTTGGCGAAAGCCTACATATTTTAGACTCAAAAAAGATAAGTGCCCCGTAATCCCTTTCTTGTCCCTCTCCTCGTAGGAACTACAGTAGGCGGTGAAGGGGCAAAAGGAGCACCTGGGCAGAAGCCCAGCCTAACCCCGTCGGGGCCTACCGGGAGCAGCCTGACAAGATGTGGAGGGTGTGGACAAAGGTGATGGACGGAGGGAGCGTCTAAGTGATGCCCTGGTCACCACCACCAGGACCAGAGTAGCATGGGCACCGACATGGAAGACAAAGCCAGATTCCATGGAAAAGGCCTGCCAGGGCCCAGCTGGAAGACTGCTGGAGGAGGCAGAGACATCCACACCTCTTTGGCAAATCGCTTTGCCAGAGAAGAAGACCTAGGTGCAGATGATGGTGCTGCAGCACCTGTCTGACTGTGATGGTGCGTCCTACGTTTAGCTTGAGTCCGTGTTGTAGCCTTCGTGCTTCATGCCTAGAGACTCGCTGCTGTCGTCCTCCCCACCGGTGTCCTCCTCGTCGTTGTTGCTCGAGGAGGAGCTTTCCTCATTAGTCGAGCTCTCCATGCAACACCCTAAGCAAGCACCCGAACGCCCGAAGACTTTGACGGAGAGCAAGGCAGCGCCCATTAACTTGAAATGAAGAACGTGCCCCTCCGCCAAGCTATGGGCACGAGTGAAGGTTTTCCAACCGCGCCAGAGGAACATGACATGAGGGGTCGGGAACTTTGTGTCCACTTGCATGTTTCTATTTCAACAACCCCTCATGTGCAGCCTCAACCCTGACAGCTGTTCAACTTCCATCACCCTTGCAAAAGGAGTTGGAAGCCGAAGACGGCTGTGCGGGGGCCCACGCAGCTTCATGACGAATTCCAATGTCTGGTCCCTGACGTGGCCTTTGGGCGGCCCCTGAGCAACCGGAGGAGGAACGATTGCGGCAACACGGCGTCCTCCTCGGCCCTGGGCATCGCGGTGACCGGGCCCCCGTCCTACGCCTCTACCACGAGCAATGGATTCTGCCCCCGTGTTGTCGATTGGAGGAGGAAGGCGCTGTCGAGATGAGGCTCTCGTCACCGTTGCTGGAATGCTACCACACCCCCTTCCCCTTACCATTCGTAGAAGAAGGAGAAAACAAGCAGAAAGAAGAAGAAGATGTGTGTGAGTTAGTCCCTTGCCCTCTCCCCTTTTTATAGGCGGACATGGCCGGGGGCTGGCTCCTCACCCAGGAGGCCACCGCCCCGCTCTACCAATCCAACTCCTTTGCGTCACTAATGGCGCACAGAATCAAGTCCACCCACCTGCACCTATCCGCGGCGCCTGGCTTTTCGCCATGGCACTCCTCCCCGCGCGCGATGTTTTCGCCACCAACCCTGCGCAATGCATGCAACATACGTGGCAGAAACGGCAGGAGCAGTGGATGAGTAAAATGGCAGTTGTCATCCCGTGAGCATGGGATGTTGGCAAGCGACGAGTCGTCAACAAAAATCGTCCCACGACGGGTGGGAAAAGGGGATACTGACCTCATTCAAGCACAAGGTTAATGAAGAAGCAAGGAAAATATCAAGAAAGAAGAGAAGAATATCATCGCAAGACCCCTGCCTGTGTACCTAATATGGCCTACCCCATCGATGCTTGACAGCACGTTTGGGCCAGGCACGGGGGCCCCTGTCGGTGCAACAAACCATTGCGTGTGTTCACCGAACCGTACACAGGCACGACAACAAGGGAGCAAGTTTCATCGAGTGTCCAAGACAAGAACCAAGCCAGAGAGAGATAGAGAACTCTTTGGGAGTCAAAGGGCGGATCAAGAAGACCAAGACAAGCCAAGGGAACAAGGTTCCATTAAGGGAAATCCTCCCTTGACCGGCAGGCCAGCCCGGTTGGGTCGAGACCTCCCCAAGAACAAGACCAAGCTTTCCCCGACAGGCTTGTCGGGGCCTGAGGGGCGGATTTCCCCGTCAAGGCTCCACCGCTCCATCGCACAGTGATGCAAGTCACTTATCAGTGTGGTGTCGAACCCTGAAGTGATTAAGTGGCTGTAATTCGGCAGGTGGCCGCCATTTGGAAGAGAGATTCCACGTGTGTGACACCCGCCCAATGGCTTGTCATGCAGGCATACAAGAAGGTGGCTGAGTGGCGCGATAGGCTTGTCGGGCTGCCTCCTCAGCGTGACAGCTAGCAGTGCTTGTAATGTACTTTGTCCTAACTTCCAGAGTTAGGTATGATAGCATTGTTAGCTATCTAATCGACCAACAATGATTGTTTTGCCACTGTGGATGCCCCTTGAACTATAAAAGGAGGCCCGAGGCGAACTAGAAAGGGAAAGACCTTTGTACACTCATACATGCGTAACTTCTCTCCCCGAGGCAACCTTGTCGGGCTTGGGCATTGCGTGTTTGTCACAGTCCCTCATCCAATCCACCAAAGCAGGAGTAGGGTTTTACGCTTCACAGCGGCCCGAACTTGGGTAAAAACGAACAACAACACCCCCTGTCATGCTGCTCCATGATCTCCACTCTTCGTGCAATGTGCCCTTCCCCCCCTAGCCGAACCACAAGGGGCCGATGGGCCCATAGATGATCGTGTTTTCCCACGACACATGGATTTATTTGGCCCTTCAAATAAATCAGTTGGCTTCCCTTTTCATTTTTGTTAGTAGAGAATGGAGACCCTTCTATTCTTTTTAACCACCTAAGCAAGCCTCATGGCCTTTTCTCTCTCCGTCAAAATGGCCCAAGGCCCATCCACTCCCTCCTAACCCTAGCCGGATCTACCTTCACCCCGCTCGCTCGCTGGCCCTCTCCCTCTCGTCGTCCACACCACCGCCACTCTCACACACACACACATTGAGCCAGTGAGAGGAGCTCCCTGCGCGGGATCCCGTCATAGGACTCCTCCTGCTGCAGCCTTGCTCCCCTCCTCCTTCCTCTCCATTCGCTTCACTCGTGCCTCCTTCTGCTGCTGGCCATCCCCATGGCCTCGTGGATCCCCGAGCCACCATCTGCTCCCCTCACCCCAAGATGACCCTATGCCACCGGCCAGCACCACCATATCCAGCCGCCTACATCACCGCCTTCCTCTGCCTCGAGTGGCTCCTTGCCACACCGCCGTCTTCCCTCGCGCTGGCTACCACGGCACCTCCCCAACCCCGCGTGCTGCCGCGCCCACCGCCAAGCGCAACCGCCTCCCGTCGCCGACCCGCCATCTTCGCGCCACCGCCTACAATAGCAGCTTCCTCGCCCCGCCTCTGGTCTTTTCGTCGCTGCCCTTCCTCCACCGTCGAGCACCATCGCAGCCGTGCACCTCCCTGCTTCACCTTCAGCCACCATCAACCTCGGCGTGGCCCTTTTGCACGAGCTCCCGAGGCCCTCGTCACCTGCTGCCACGGACCCCGTTTCATTTCATGTCACCATTGTGATGTAAGGCCAAGACAACCACCGACTTGAGCATCCCCATGAACCAGCCAACACGGGAATTTTACCAAGTGCCGAAACGACCGTGTACCTCTATGACCATCTACAAGACCGGCAATACCACAGTACTCAAATGGGTACATCCGGAGATGCGTCAAGTTCAACTTCTGGTGACCCTATACGTCTCACGAGCATGTCCAACTTTCATCATGAGGACGTCTACTTCTCACGATCGTGTATCATCGCCTCGTACCACTTCGGTTCTTCAAGGCCACCAAGTTCCACTACGAGATGTACCAATACTGTCGACGAAGACCCATGTAACGCAAGCGTCAAGTTCGACTACCTTCGTGTGTACCACTACTTCCACGATGATACGAGTACAACTACTTTTGACTCTCGAAGACCCCATGGAGCATATGGATATGTCAAGTTCCTGTTCGTCATGTACCACTACTTCCACTATCGCCGCCACGTGAACGACTCCTTCCCACGACGACTCGTAAACAACTACACCGCTCCGAAATCGAACCACCCCGAAATGCATGCTTCGAAGGTATAACCACCGAGACGATCGCCCGTGGATGAATGCATGTTTTGTATGAGATGCACCCCTTGTTTGCACCATGTCTAAATTGATCCTTGCACGTTCCTCATTTGCCCTGCCACCAACCCGTGGGACACCCGATAACCGAGATCACCCGACCATCCTTGCATCACATGGTCCTGTCACACTTCTTTTGCACTAGCCTCTCAATGAGTTACGAGATCCGATATGTTGCCGTGGCATCATTTTCGGATTCATCGCTGTGTCGCCCTTTCTTTCCACAATGATGACAAATTCTTCATAACATGCTAATGTCAACATTTTCTTAAAATTGCATAATACTTGTATATGTCATCCTCATCAAGATAACATCATTTAAAATGGTTAAAATTGTTGTTTGCATTATTTTGCATAAATGACATGTGAGAATTTTCTAGAATTACACGTGTACACTTGTACCTTTCAAGGATGGTATACTACTTGACCCTTCTCTCGTGTGCATACATACGTGTGCGCGGAGCTACCCATTCGTCGAGAAGGAGTCCAAGAAGAAGAGAACATCTACACCATCCAAGAGGGAAGCCTGGAAGCGGAGAAGGAAGCACCAAGAAGAAGGCTAAAACTCCCAGGTGACCCAGTGTGCACGGCCCCCTCCGACCCCGTGCCCACGGGCGTCCCAGGATGGTGGTCCTGAAGACCCCGTGCGCACGGGCGTGTACCGTGCCCATGGGACCCCTGTTTCCATGGGCCTCATGGACCCCGTGCGCACAGGCTCACGCGTCAGGTCTCTGGAGACCCCGTGCGCACGGGCTCCACTTATTGATTTTGTGTGTTGCTGCGGGCCTGATCTATTGCTGCGGGCTTTGCCCTTGTATTCCCCATTTTGCCCCTGCTTACCCTTTCATCCCTTGGACCTATATATACTCCTTCCCCTCCTCCATTTTCACTTAGCTAAGGATAGATCTAGACATTAGAGCCTAGCTCATGTATCTCCTCTTGTGGGATTCCTCTTCTTGAGAGAGAGAGGACACTCCATTTGAGTTCAAGGCCTCCATTGGAGAAGGATCCCTAGGATCATCAAGACCTCCTAAGGGAGAAGGATTCCCCAAGTGAATCACCAAGACCTCATCTTCTTTGGATTTGGGATGAACTCTAACTTTTATCTTTCCCCTTGATTCTTCTTGTACCTTGTGGATATTATGTGTTTGTGAGTCTAGTGGATATGTGATTGGACTTGTTCTTGAGTGTTTCCCCTTGTGATTTCCCTTCGTTCTTCCCCGTGTTCATCGTGTTCTTCATGTTCTTTGCGGCAATCCACTTAAATCATGAAAGATCGGCTGAAACCGGGTCTAGCCCCGTATCATTATGCCTCACAACTTGCCATGTTAAGAACATTTAAACTTGTTGGGTCCATAACGAGAGTGAAATAAACAATTAAATGTGGTGTTTCGTCAATATGCAACTTGTTGCATATTGAGCTCCACTTAATTTAAGTATTGTTTGTTGCACTTTTCCCTGTGTCGGTGGAACAAACCCTGGGTCCGTTGCCCCAGACTGTGCACAGGCCCAAGGGCAAGCTTGCAATACCAGGATCATACCAAGACACGAAGGGATCAACTCCTTGAGGAATCAGAGAGCTGGTCGAGGAGATCAAGACAACCAAGACTAGATGAAGAGGGAAGATATCACCAGAAGAAGGGCCTTCCTTGCCGAGCATGCGAGCCTGGCGAGGTTGGATCGCCTCGGAAGCAAGGATCCAAAATCGCCCCGGAAGGCCTGTTGGGGCTCGCAGAGGCAAACCACCACCTCACAAGGACGCCCGTCCTCGATCAGTGCGGTATCAAGCTCCTAAGTGGCTTAGTGGTAGCCCCTTGCCACATGGCAACCACTTCCTACAGAAAGAACCTCCAAGTGACACCCGTCCTGAGACGTGTCAAGCAAGCAGGCGCGAAGCTGGCAAAACATCCTGGTAGGGCCTGCAAGGCGAGCCGTGATGTGACACTAAGTGGCGCATTTAATGCACTCTGTCAGCCTGCAGAGTTCGGTATGATAGCATTGTTCGCTATCTAATCAGTATGGAAAGACTGATTTGCCACTTTGGTGACCCCTTAATCTCTAAAGGGAGGCCCATGGCAACTGTAGAAAGGATTCGGTCGATCCGAGCCCTCGCACACTCATACGCGCATAGCCACTCTCGCCCCGAGGCAACCTTGACAGGCAAGAGTGCCATGCTTTTTCCACCTGCCACCATCAATCCACCAAAGCAGGAGTAGGGTTTTATGCCTCACGGCGGCCCGAACCTGGGTAAAAACTGCCCGTGTGCTCTCTGTCGTGCTGCGCTACACTTCTCTGTTCTTTGTGCAACGTGCTATCCCCCCAATGACCAAAAGGGGCTCATGGTCCCATAGGTGGCCGTGGTTTTCCCGCGACATCTTTGGCGCGCCAGGTAGGGGGATCACTTGTGCGAACCCGAGAGCGTAAGAAGCGCGTCGTCTTCATCACCACCTTCATCATTAGTGGCTCCATTGATCATGGCGCCCAAGAAGAAGTCCGGTGCCGCAGCTCACTGATACGTCTCCAACATATCTACTTTTCCAAACCCATTTGCCCTTGTTTTGGACTCTAACTTGCACGATTTGAATGGAACTAAACCGGACTGACGCTGTTTTCAGCAGAATTGCCATGGTGTTGTTTTTGTGCAGAAATAAAAAGTTCTCAGAATGACCTAAAAATCCATGGAGAATTATTTTGGAAAATATAAAAAATACCTGCGAAAAGATCTATGTCAGGGGGCCCACACCCTGTCCACGAGGGTGTGGGCCGCGCCCCCTCCCCCTGGGCGCGCCCCCTGCCTCGTGGGCCCCTTGACGCTCCACCGACGTATCTCCGGACCCCATATATTCACTTTAGGGGAGAAAAAAGTCAGAAAGGAAGAATTATCGCATTTTACGATATGGAGCCACCGCCAAGCCCTAATCTCTCCCGGGAGGGCTGCTCTGGAGTCCGTTCGGGGCTCCGGAGAGTGGAGATCGTCGCCATCGTCATCATCAATCTTCCTCCATTACCAATTTCATGATGCTCACCGTCGTGCGTGAGTGATTCCATTGTAGGCTTGCTGGACGGTGATGGGTTCGATGAGATTTACCATGTAATCGAGTTAGTTTTGTTAGGGTTTGATCCCTAGTATCCACTATGTTCTGAGATTGATGTTGCTATGACTTTGCTATGCTTAATGCTTGTCACTAGGGCCCGAGTGCCATGATTTCAGATCTGAACCTATTATGTTTTCATGAATATATGTGTGTTCTTGATCCTATCTTGCAAGTCTATAGTCACCTACTATGTGTTATGATCCGGCAACCCCGAAGTGACAATAATCGGGACCACTCCCGGTGATGACCATAGTTTGAGGAGTTCATGTATTCACTATGTGTTAATGCTTTGGTCCGGTACTCTATTAAAAGGAGGCCTTAATATCCCTTAGTTTCCACTAGGACCCCGCTGCCACGGGAGGGTATGACAAAAGATGTCATGCAAGTTCTTTTCCTTAAGCATGTATGACTATATTCGGAATACATGCCTACATTACATTGATGAACTTGAGCTAGTTATGTGTCACCCTAGGTTATAACTTTTATGTGATGAATCACATCCGACATAATTCCCCATCACCGATCCAATGCCAACGAGCTTTTCACATATTGCTTGTTGCCTATTTACTTTTCCGCTACTACTATTACAAAAACTACAAAAACACTACCATTACTTGTATTGCCGCTATTGCTATCTCCATATTACTTTGCTACTAAACTACCTTGTTGTAGATACTAAGTCTCCAGGTGTGGTTGAATTGACAACTCAGCTGCTAATACTTAAGAGTATTCTTTGGCTCCCCTTGTGTCCAATCAACAAATTTGGGTTGAATACTTTACCCTCGAAAACTGTTGTGATCCCCTACACTTGTGGGTTATCAAGACTATTTTCTGGCGCAGTTGCCGGGGAGCATAGCTATATTCTTTAAGTTACTTGGTATTTATATCTGTTGATCACTATGAATAACTTGAAGGACTCAAAAACCAAGATCTTACCCTCAACGACGAGGGGAGGTAAGGAACTGTCATCTAGCTCTGCACTTGATTCACCATCTGTTATGGGTAAATTTGCGACACCTACTCCTGCTATTGAATCTGATATGTCGTATGTTCTTGATGATGCCACTTTTGCTACATATGATGAAACTACTTCTTTGCTTGATAATACTATGCCACTAGGTGAATTTCTAGATGAACAAATTGCTAGGGATAGGGAGAATGCAAATATTGAAACTGATAATATTTATGAAAGTGATGACGAAGCTTCTCCCCCTAGATATGAATTACCTGGTGTTCCCGAGGGTTATGTTATGGATGAAGAAACTGCTAGAGACTTTCTTGCTTGCAACGATAGATATGATCTTAAGAAATTACTAGCTAAGCTGAAAGAAAACTCCTTGAATGCTAGAATGAAACGTGACCCTGCTTTTGCTACTTCACCTATCTTTGTTACTGATAAGGATTATGAATTCTCTGTTGATCCTGAGTTAATTACTTTGGTTGAACCTGATCCTTTCCATGGCTATGAATCTGAAACTGTTGTGGCTTCATAGAACATGCCGGTTTATATCTAGTGGATTGTAAACCGGATCTTGTATTGTATTTTTCAGCATTCCCGCCTTTGAAAAAGATGGCTTCCACGACGAAATAGTTTGTTGCCTACAACTGGGTTCCGTCCTGGATCACTGAGGACGATTTAGTAGAGGCGGCCTCAATTGGCGTTCTGTGTCCGAAGGAGGTTCTGCACTGGTGGGCCCCTGGGAAAGAGTGTCCTCCTAAGCCTAAGGAGGAAGAGACCATAGTCTTTTACGATCATCTGGCCCGCGGTTTTAGCCCTCCCGGTTCAAAGTTCTTCTGCGACGTTTTAACCAATTTTCAACTCCATCCACAAGATATAGGTCCCAATTCTGTATCAAACATCTGCAATTTCCAAGTCTTCTCAGAAGCATATTTGCAAGAAGAGCCATCTGTAGATCTATTCCGGGATTTCTTCCATCTGAACCGCCGGACTGAATTCTCTAACGGGCCCCATACCGAACTTGGTGGTGTGAGCATCCAGAAGAGGAAAGATGTCAGCTTTCCTCACGCCACTCTTCATAGCCACCCCAAGGAGTGGAACCAGACTTGGTTCTACTGCAAGGATACTTCGCCAGAGGGAGAAAATCCGCTGCCGGGTTACCGTCCTTATCGCCTGACGCTGGATCATCCTTTCCCGCAGCGTCTGAGTGCCCAAGATCGGGCTCGATATGCCCCCCAACATTCCAAGCTCAGGACTTTCGTAGCTAACGGTTTAACCGGGGTTGACTTTGTCCGCTGCTGGCTCTCTTGGAGTATTCTCCCATTAAGCCGGCGCTCAAGCTTAATGTACAAATATATTGGAAATCCGGAAGACCCTCAGCGTCACACAAACATAGTGCTTCCCGACAAGGAAGTTACTAAATCTGCAAAAAAGATGTTGAACATTCCTCTGGAAGAGTGCAGCCGAACCGGTTTAGCTCCTTTCTGCGCAAACAATGAACCGCCATCCGTAAGTTTCTTCTATCCCTTTCTTTTTGCTTTAATCCATCCATATTGCTTGTCTTCAATATGTTTTTACTCCTTTACACAGGCCAATGACCCCTTCTGGAAGAGGAAGGCTCAAGACAAACCGGCGAAGCCAACCCGCAAGAAGAGCTTGGTCGTAAAGAAACACAAAAAGAAACCTGCCGTCGCTTCCGGTTCAAACCCCGACGAAGATGATCTGGCCTCCGAGGCACTATTTTGTTCCGTACACTCTTTAACTTTCCTTTGTCTGTATTCATATTAACAATGTCCTTTCCCAGGATCCGGCAGAAGGGAGTAAAGCGGATGAAATCGAGGTAATTTCTCTTTCTTCTGATTCAGAACCGTTGCCACCCAAAACTCGTCGGGTAGCCCGGAAATATCCATTTTCTCACCCTTATGCTCAATTGGATCCCAACTTTCTTTTGAAGAAACAGTAGCATGAGGCTCACCGGACCACACACCATAGTGGTCACGTGGTTGAATCATCCGGACTACCCCACACACCAGCTCGCAGACGCTGCTCAGAGGTTTTGATTACTCCAACCCTTCTTCATCCAAAAGCAGGTCTTATTAGCAAACCTCTTAAACCGTCTGATCCCAACTAGCAGGAGGCTCACTTGTCTTCTTCCGGCGAGTCAACTGCCACCCAAGTCCCGATGCTTAAGACCGTTCCCAGGTAGGTTATCTTTCCAAACGTCCGGTTTACCTTTCCATTTTGACTTTGCGATTTTCATTACTCTTTTAATCTTTCAGTATGCCCAAGCCTAGCAAGAAGGCGAAATTAAACAAACCGGCAACCGGAAACGCTTCTAAACCGGGAGAGGATGTTGAAACTGTCAATCCTCTGGAAGAGAACGCTGAGGTTCCACTCAATGATCCTTCCCCAATGGACCCAGAAGATCTTGCTGCTCCGGGGGGCGGCACCATGGAGAACGCTGCTGAACCTGCCAGTCCTGTCCGGGTTAGTCCTCCTTGGGCTAGCCCGGCTCCTGTTAGTCCGGTGCGCACCGATGATCCCCCCAGACCAACTGCTGTCTCGACAGAAGATGTTGAGATTACCGGAATAGGTTTCTCTGCTCCCGCGGAACCTATTATCTTGGCCAGACATACTGCCAAGGAGGTGGTTCTCCAAAAAAAGGCAAGTGGAGGACTGACTTGTCTAGTTATGCCCAGCTCAGTGCCCAAGAGCTCCACTCCGGGTACCTGAACCGGCTCTTCACCAGCCGCGACCATGAGGCCGGTTTGCTAAACATGATGAAAGAGAAATATGAGGTAACTTCTTTCCCTTCGCCTTTCATTTCTGCTTGTATCTTACAATTGTATCATTAGGCCATAGTAGCCCCCAAGTGTCGGTTTATCCTTTAGGATGAACCGGGACTTTGATAGATTATCTGAAATAGCTTAATTTGCACATCTATAGCCCCCAAGGGCCGGTTTACTCCATTGCGGGTGAATCGGGACTTCTTCCATGTTTGAGAATGACCTTACATTAGCCCCCAAGTGCCAAGGATATAACTTTGTTATGTGCTTGGGACTTGTTTGAAACAGTTGCTTTCTTTCACTTCAATTGTACATTAGCCCCCAAGTGTCGAGTGCATAACTTGTTATGTGCTTGAGACTTTTGATTGAACTCTTCTTCTGACATTTCCTGCCTTCTGCAGGCTGATTTGTACCGGAGGGCTTCGGAGACAACTGAGCTCCGGAATAACCTGGCCTTTCAAGAAACTACTTCGACGAAAGCCGAGGAGGAGCTTTCCCTTGCTTTAGCGAGTATGGAGAAGCTCAAAAAAGATTTTGAAGCGGAGCGGTCCACTTGGGAGGTACAGAGGGCTGCTTTAGAAAAAAGAGCCAAGGACGCAGAGGCTGCTCTTAACCCGGTGATGGAAGAGTTATCCGGGTTAAAGCAGCATATAAACGATATGACATCTGCCATCTTTGGTGAGTACTTGTTTTCATATGCTTTCATCCTTGCAATCTTATACTGCTCCGGCTTAACTCATCACTTGTATACAGGGAGGCGCGTGACTCATCTTGGAGATGATGTACGGAGAAAACTGAAGGCTGCTTATACCTTGGTGGAACAACTCTACTCCGGTGCTCAAAGGGCCATCAGTGCTATGTCGCACAATAAACCGGCGCCGACCACCATCCAAGGTACTCTAGAGAAATTATCTATCTTGCCTGCTCGACTTGTTGAAGTGAAGAAATCTGCTGCAAGAGCTGGCTCTCTCATGGCGTTAACCTGGGCCAAGGCATGGGTTCCCGATTTTGATCTGGCGGAGGCCATGAATGGATATCCCAGCAAGAAAGAAGATGGGTTAGCCTTCTTTGCTGAAGACCTTCGCACTTTAACCAAAGATATGCGCCCTCTTGCCAGTAAGCTCGCTGATGAAGCGGACTTAACAAGATATCATCCGCGTTACGGTCTAGAGAATGCGCGGGTGGAGTGGACGATTTATGACACCAAAAATCTGATTCCACCCGTTCCTAAGCATACCTTCGCTCCTGACATTGAACCGTCAGAACTCATAAACGATGAAGTATATTTCCACGCCCTTGCCAAGATTGACTGGAGCACTCCTGATTTCCAGCAGCTGCCAGAAGTCAACAAAGATCCGGAGCAAGCTGATCCTCAGTCTTCACAGCGAGCCGAGGAAGAATCCTAAACCGGCTCCGGTTTAATCTTATGTGCTGAATACTTTGCAAGAAACTGATATTCTTTTGGGCCTGCAAGTGCCTTGTAATAGAATAGTTGAGATACTATTTTTGTCCCACTGTTATCCTTTCATGGTATTACTTTGATTGGCAATTCTCAAATTATCTCATGTTTGCAATGCTTTAACAGTTTATGTTTACCTGTGTCTGCATGAACAATGCTAAAAGATGTCCTGGCGGTTTGCCACCGGACGGGTTATACTGCCCTCACACATGTTCTAAGTAAACAACTTGAACTATATATGAAATACAAACATGTATCAAACGTGTGATTAAGTGTATCTGTAAACCTTAACCCGATAGAAATAATCCAAGGCGCGAGTGTTGATGACTCCCTTGGCTCTCTTGTCGGCTTAGTACGAAGGCCGATCCGGGTTACGATGAACGCCGGTTTAACTAGTGCTGGTGTTCATGACCCAGACTTTAGCTTTGTAGACATATGGACAACCTTGTAGTTGTCCGGTCTTGAATCAATGGACTTGGTTGAAAAACCAATGACCTTGAAGATAAAGATTTGTGAAAACATAAAAAATGAAAAAATAAAGTTTTTTGGGCAAATAAGACCATGTAGTCGAGGCTTTTTACGAGCTGCCAGGCTCCAAATTCGAGGCTTTTTATGAGTTGCCAGGCTACTATCATTAACCATTTTAGCAAAGCCTGTCAAGATGATCCGCAATCCTTAACCAAATCATCGATGTCAACAGCTACCCAATGTTTCAAAATCTCATAAAGATTTTGGCTTGGGTAATCACTCGATGATCGTCAATTTAACGTGACCAAGTTCAGGGTCCCGAAGGATTGACTTGTGATACGTTCGACGGGTCATACCAGGTTTACCTGGATGACGTGATTTACTTGATGCAGGCAGGTTAATCCGGGGTTTTAGGTGTATACACCGGGCCTCCAAGCCATGTTCACTACAAGGGTATTCAACTCGCTGAGATCCCCCAGGTAGTGTGTGAGCATAGCTCGTCGAGGCATATGTTTGAGTTCTGCTAGGCATCAAACCCTCTTTTACCCCTCATCATCATGTGGAAATTGCCGAAGCAACCAAAGCAGTGCTCTTATGATGGGCTTCATATCGCCGCCGGATCAAGGGGCCATGGGAAACTCCCTTGCCCGCGGAAGCCCCTATGTGATTCTTGTTTGTATAGAAAAGATGGCTGATTCCTTGATTTATCAAGGGCGCCGGGTTAAGAGGCCATGGAAAACTTCCTTGGAAGCCCCCATGTGATACTCTTTTTGTGAAAAAGATGGCTGATTCCCCGGTTTACCGGGGGAGCTAGTTTATTTTATTAATCATAATATATACATTGTACATAAAGTGGAGCCAATGGCTCAAGTATACTAAGGTCGAAGAAGAGCGATGTTCCACGGCCGCTTGGTCTCCTCCTCCGCCGTACGTGAGTCCTTATGTTCTCGAACGTCGACAAGGTAGTATGATCCGTTGTGTAGGTTCTTGCTGACCACAAAGGGTCCTTCCCAAGGTGGGGATAACTTGTGCATATCTGTCTGGTCCTGGATGAGCCTGAGTACCAGATCTCCTTCCTGAAACGTCCTCGTCTTAACCCGGCGGCTGTAATACCGGTGGAGGTCTTGTTGATAAATTGCTGATCGAGCTGCTGCCGTGTCCCGTTCCTCGTCTAGCCGGCCCAAGCTGTCTTGTCTTGCATGTTCGTTGTCCGCTTCAACATAAGCCCCCACCCGCGGCGAGTCGTGCCGGATATCACTAGGGAGGATCGCTTCAGCTCCATATACCATGAAGAAAGGCGTGTACCCTGTGGATCTGTTAGGTGTAGTATTGATGCTCCATAGGACAGAAGGCAATTCCTCCACCCAACAACCCGGTGTTCTCTGTAAAAGAACCATAAGCCGGAGTTTGATACCTCTCAAGATCTCCTGATTGGCTCTTTCAGCTTGGCCATTAGACTGAGGGTGAGCCACTGATGATACATCAAGGCGAATATGCTCTCGTTGACAGAACTCTTCCATATCCCCCTTGGATAGATTTGTGCCATTATCAGTTATAATGCTGTGTGGAAAGCCAAACCGGAAAATCACCTTTTTGATGAACTGAACCACTGTTGCTGCATCACACTTACTGACAGGCTCCGCTTCAACCCATTTTGTAAACTTGTCCACTGCTACCAACAGGTGGGTTTTCTTGTCTTGGGATCTCTTGAATGTTCCGACCATATCCAGCCCCCAGGTTGCAAACGGCCAAGTAATTGGAATCATCCTCAGCTCCTGCGCCGGTATATGAGCACGCCGTGAGAATTTCTGGCAAGCATCGCATTTTCTGACCAAGTCCTCTGCGTCGGCGTGAGCCGTCAACCAGTAGAACCCATGATGAAAAGCTTTAGCTACCAAAGATTTTGAACCGGCGTGATGACCGTAATCCCCTTCATGAATCTCTCGAAGAATATCATAGCCTTCTTCTGATGATACACACCGCTGAAACGCTCCAGAAACGCTACGGTGATGAAGTTCTCCATTGACAATAGTCATAGATTTAGACCGCCGGGTTATCTGCCGGGCCTCGACTTCGTCCTCTGGCAACTCACCTCGGCTCAGGTATGCCAAGTAAGGGAGTGTCCAATCCGGAATGACATGATGTGCTGCAACTAGTTGCGCTTCCGGATCATGAACGGCCAAATCCTCCTCTGAAGGTATCTGCACAGACGGATTATGCAATTCATCCAAGAAAGTGTTAGGTGGAACCGGTTTATGCTGGGAGCCCAGCCGGCTTAACGCATCGACCGCCTCATTCTTTCGCCGGTCTATATGATCCACTTGATACCCTTTGAAGTGTCCAACAACATCGTCCACCTCTCGTTGATATGCTGCCATAAGAGGATCCTTAGAGTCCAACTTGTCAGATACTTGCTGTGCTACCAGATCTGAATCGTCAAAGCATTTAACCCGGCTCAAGTTCATCTCTTTGGCCATCCGCAAACCATGGAGGAGAGCTTCATACTCAACAACATTGTTAGTACAAGGGAACATTAAACGGAGAACATAGCAGAACTTATCACCTCGTGGAGAAGTTAACACGACTCCAGCCCCCGAGCCCTCCAACTGCCTTGAACCGTCAAAGTGTATAGTCCAGTACGTATGATCCGGCTTCTCCTCAGGTGCTTGTAACTCTGTCCAGTCATTAATGAAATCCACCAGTGCTTGGGATTTTATAGCAGTACGGGGTATATACTTTAATCCGTGCGGGCTAAGCTCAATGGCCCACTTCGCAACCCTACCAGTGGCTTCTCTGTTCTGGATTATATCCCCTAACGGAGCTGAACTGACAACGGTGATTGGGTGGCCCTGAAAATAGTGCTTCAACTTCCGGTTTGCCATGAACACTTCATATACTAGCTTCTTCCAATGTGGATATCTCTGTTTTGACTCAATGAGCACCTCACTGATGTAGTAAACCGGCCGTTGAACCGGATATTCTTTGCCTGCTTCCTTGCGCTCTACCACAATGGCCATGCTTACAGCACGGGCATTGGCGGCCACTTATAACAGCAACGGCTCATTGTCAACCGGGGCAGCAAGGACTGGCGGCTCTGCCAATTGCCTCTTCAAATCCTTGAATGCAGCATCCGCGACATCGCTCCAGACAAACCGGTCCGTCTTCTTCATCATCTGATTGAGCGGGATTGCCTTCTCCCCCAAACGGCTGATAAACCGGCTCAGTGCTACAATACGACCCGCCACGCGTTGGACATCATTGATAAACGCCGGTTTAGCCAGGGACGTGATCGCCTTGATCTTCTCCGGATTAGCTTCAATCCCTCTGTTTGACACTAAGAACCCCAGGAGCTTACATGCCGGAACACCGAAAACACACTTCTCCGGATTAAGCATTATTTTGTAAACTCGGAGGTTGTCAAAGGTTTCCTTCAGATCCTCTATCAGTGTCTCCTCCTTCCTGGATTTCACCACAATGTCATCAACATATGCATGGACATTTTCCCCAATCTGCCCTTGTAGGCAGTTCTGCACACAACGCTGGTAGGTTGTCTGAGCACTCTTGAGCCCGAATGGCATAGATACATAGCAGAAGGCTCCAAAGGGAGTTCTGAAAGCTGTCTTCTCCTGGTCCTTAACTGCCATCTTGATCTGATGATAACCTAAATATGCATCCAAAAAACTTAGCCGCTCACACCCTGCCGTAGCATCAATAATCTGATCAATACGGGGGAGAGAAAAAGGATCGGTTGGGCAAGCTTTGTTCAAATCTGTGTAATCAACACACATTCTCCACGTTCCATTTTTCTTAAGTACCAGCACCGGATTAGCCAACCATTCTGGATGAAACACTTCAATTATGAAGCCTGCGGCCAAGAGCCTAGCCACTTCTTCTCCTATAGCCTTATGCCTCTCCTCATTGAAGCGGCGCAGGTATTGCTTGACCAGTTTAAACTTAGGATCAATATTAAGACTGTGCTCAGCGAGTTCCCTCGGTATACCTGGCATGTCAGAAGGCTTCCACGCAAAGATGTCCCGGTTCTCACGGATGAACTCGATGAGCGCGCTTCCTATTTGGGTTCTAGGTTGGCGCTGATAGTGAACTGCTTGGATGAATCGCCCGGAACAAAGTCCACCTGTTTCGTCTCCTCAGCTGATTTGAACTTCAACGCCGGATCATGCTCTATAGTTGGCTTCTTCAGCGGGGACATATCCGCCGGATCAACATTGTCTTTATAGAACTTTAGCTCCTATGTAGCACAAACTGTCTCAGCATAAGCTGCATCTCCTTCCTCGCATTCCAATGCAATTTTGCGGCTCCCATGAACCGTAATAGTCCCCTTGTGGCCTGGCATCTTAAGCTGTAAATAGACATAACATGGCCTAGCCATGAACTTGGCGTAAACCGGCCGCCCAAACAATGCGTGGTATGGGCTCCTGATCTTCACAACCTCAAAGGTCACAGTCTCTGATCTAGAGTCATGCTCATCTCCGAAGGTGACCTCCAAATCAATCTTGCCAACTGGATAAGCCGATTTACCGGGCCTACCCCATGGAACACTGTATTGGACTGTCGAAGCTTTTTATCTGTCAGCCCCATGCGCCGAAAAGTCTCATAATAAAGGATGTTGATGCTGCTGCCTCCATCCATAAGCACTTTGGTGAACTTCTAACCACCCACCTGTGGTGCCACTACTAGAGCCAGCTGACCCGGATTATCAACCCGGGGTGGGTGATCCTCTCTGCTCCATACAATGGGTTGCTTAGACCACCGCAAAAAACGTGGTATCGCCGGTTCAACGGAGTGTACTGCCATCTTCAGAACCTTTTGATCCCGTTTGCATAAACTTGTGGTGAAGACGTGATATTGCCCACTGCTCAGCTCCTTCGGATTATTCTGATATCCGGATTGCTGCTGTTGCTGACGCTGTTGATTCCCTTGGTTGTTGTATCCGCCTTGATCATGCTGCTGGTTATGCTGATGCTGACTGTTGCCATTGTGGTTATTGTTACCGTTGTGGTATCCTGAACCGGATCCACCGCCCTGATAACCCGGACCTTGAAAACCGAGACCTGATCCGCCGGGGGGCCCGTGATCATATTTAGTCGGTTTCATAAATTCTTGCATAATGAAACAATCTTTCCAGAGATGCGTGGCCGGGTTTTCCACTGTACCGTGCCTTGGGCAAGGCATGTTCAACTGGCGCTCTAGATTAATGGGCGGCCTCCCATTGCATGGGGCGGTTTACCCTTGAGGCGCTGCCCATTGTCCTGAGCGTTGGTATTGGCCACAAAGTCTAAGCTGCCCTCCGCTTTACGCTTGCCATTGTACCATTGACCCACCGGATTGGCCTGCGGCGGTTTACCGTTTTTGCTCGCTTTCCCTGACTTGTCTCCATCTGCATCTGGATACTTGGTGTTATCAGAATCTCCGTATTTTACGAAGGCGCCCATGAGCGTTATCATGTCATTTCAATATCGTTTGAGCCATCCCAACTTCTGCCTCAGAGGTTCAAACCGGCAATTGCCTTCCAAGGTTACTATTGCTGTACTTGGGTTGATGCTATTGGAGGAGTGCAAGATTTCGGACACTCGACGCACCCAACTGCTTGTGGACTCTTGCTCTCCTTGAACGCATGCTGCTAAATCGACAACAGACATCGGCTGCTTGCACGTATCCTTGAAATTATTGATAAACCGGCACCGCAACTCACCCCATGATCCGATGGAGTTGGGTGGCAAACCCTTTAATCATGTCCGAGTCGTGCCCTCAAGCATCATTGTGAAGTATTTAGCACATGCTGCTTCATCCACGTCGAGCATCTCCATAGCCATCTCATAACTCTCAACCCACGCCTCCGGAGCCAGATCCGCCGTGTAGTTGGGCACCTTGCGTGGACCTTTGAAATCTTTGGGTAGTTTTACGTTCCGTAAAGCGGGGATGAGACACTGTACGCCCAGAGAACTAGACATGACCCCCGGTTCAACTGTGGCGGTGGGATGAACCGACGTCGCCTGACGGGCATCGTACTTGGCAATGTGCCTGGCCTGATCCACCACCTCTTGCGCATGTGCTTCCTCTCTTGCCGGATTATCTTGCCTCTGTTGATGACGCCTCCGTGTGCTGCTTGATATAGCCGGTTCATCCAGGCGCCTCGTATAACTCCGGCTCGGGCGGGGGGTTGAATGAATCCTCTCTCGGCTATATGAATAAGCTTGCTGCTGAGTTAATGCCGTATCTAGCAACTCCTTGGCCCGTCGTGCCTCCACTGCTATGGGGGAGGTACCTTCAATGGGAAGGGCGGCCAGTCGTGAAGTGGTAGCAACTATGTTATCCAATGGATTAGAATAATGACCAGGAGGGGTGGGCACATGCTGGGTCGACACAATTTGGCGATTTGGCTCTGCGGTCGGTGGGTGAGCCAACACGCCTGTTCCGGGTGCTCCTCCCCGGTTTATCTCTGGATGGTTACTGGTCCCTGCACCTGGCGTGCTAAAGAAATTCCTCGCCTCATAAACCAGCGGCAAACGAGATCGTTGTCTTCTCCACATCACCTCCTGTGAGGCGTTCTGATCTAACCTGAGCCGAAAAGCTTGAGAATCCAGCTCTGCTTGCCTTGTAGCCATCCTAGCTTTCTCCGCATCCAGATCCAACTTGGCCTGCTCAATCCGGCTCTTCACGTGAGCGATCTCTGCATCATGCTGCTCCTTGTCGGCCGGGGCTACTTTTGCTGTTGCAAGCGCCGTCAAAGTGTCGACTAAGGTGGATAGAGCATCAGAAGGCGACGGGGGAAGGTCTCCAGCTCTAGCTCCCATTGCCTCTGAGGTTAACACCCCTGTCATTAAGGGCTGCTGCATGGGTTGTGATCCGGCCATGAAGACAGCAACCCTGTTTGGCGGATCGAGGGGGCCCGGAATACTATCGCCATCCGAACAACCCTCTGACCGGCCGTCCTGCAACAGATACAAAGATTCGGTCTCTCTGGACGAAGATTCATCGTCGGAATAAATAACGGTCTCGCCGTCGGAGTCCGATCCGTCCTCGGCTTGTACTCCATGCACTGCTCCAACGAAGACGCGCTTCACGGCGGGCTGAATCCGGGCGGGTCTCGCACGCTGAGCCGACTCGACGATGTTGGGGAAGGTGTCCGGCTCAAGGCCCGGTTCGCCGATCTTGCCGATGAAGACATGGATGCCGCCGAAGGGGACCCGGTACCCGTATTCGATTGAATCGGCCTCGGGACCCCAGCCTGCATCCTTGATGTAAATCCGGCCACGACGACTCTTAGTCATCCGGCCCACTGCGTAGCCCTTGAGCCCTTCAAAGCTGCCCTTCAAGAACTCAAACCAACATGCGATAGCCCCACGGTGGGCGCCAACTGTCGTGGATTTAGCACGACAGATGTCCTAGCAAAAGGACTTAGTCGCGAGGCCACCACTACGGGTTAGATTAAAGGGGTTAAAGCGGACGAAGGACACATGGATTTTATACTAGTTTGGCCCCTTCGTTGAAGGTAAAAGCCTACATCTAGTTTGGTGTGGTATTGCTTAGGCTTCGAAGACCAGGGAGCGAATCCGCTTTGCCTATGTCTCCAGCTGTTGTTTCTTGTCCTGAACCATTGTCGGGTCGTCCCTTTATATAAGAGGTGACGCCCGGTCCGGTTCACAGAGTCCCGAGGCCGGCTCATAATCGTGTCCGCCTCGGTCTCTACTCTTTCTACCTTACATCCCAAGTTTACATAATATGACGGTTTACAAGTTATGGGCCCTATCATACGGGCTCTAAGCCTTCTGGGCTATAACCTTGTTCTCCATACTAAGCTGGGCTTCTGGTAATACAATCCTGTTAACTTAAACCGGTCCCTCCTGGCCGGTTTATACCTGGTAGTAATATCCCTGACACTCACACACTTATTCTAGTTGTCGGTGCTCACACTCTTTCACTGTACCATCCATGCTTAGTTTCAATTCTTTTTCTTAGTCTTTTTCTCGTGTGCTAGAAAAAACCTTAAGAAAAACAAAAAATATATTGGTTTTAGCTTCTAGCTAGTTTACTTTCCTTGTAGTAGTAATTAAAAGAAAACCCAAAAAGATTTCCCGTTCTTCTTTTGCTTGTTGGGAGCTTTCCCGTGTAAATAGTTTCTTTTCTTTTCTTTGGGGGTTAAGAGTAGAAGACCATGATTGAAATGCTTAGTGGCTCTCATATGCTTTATTGTTGATTTGACCTTGAGCCATATTACCTTGTCTTCTCTCTTGTATTAAATGCTCGCAGATTCCATCTTAGTCTAATGCACGTGCACTATTATTATTATTCACACCGTTCGGTCGTGCGAGTGAAAGGCAATAAGGATGATATATGATGAACTAATTGAGATGAGAAAAGCTTGTATGAACTCGACCTCTCTTGTCTTTGTAAATATGATAGTTCATCTTGATTCAGCTTGTTATGAATGAAACATGCTTGCAATGACAATTAGAGATCATAGCTACTTATGCCATGCTTAATTAGCCGAGAGTTTATAATGGTCTATCTTGCGTGCCAACATGATATTAAAATGGTTGTGATGTGGTATGATGGGGTGGTATCCTGCTTTGAACGATTCAAGTTGTCCGACTTGGCACATGTTCACGCATGTAGTTGAAACAAATCAACAAAGCCTCCACGATATTTATGTTCATGGTGATTTATATCCTACTCATGCTTGCATTCATTGTTGATTAATTTTAATGCATGTTCATGACCGTTGTCGCTCTCTAGCTGGTCGCTTCCCAGTCTCTTTCTAGCCTTCACCTGTACTAAGCGGGAATACTGCTTGTGCATCCACTTCCATAAACCCCAAAGTTATTCCACATGAGCCCACCATACCTTCCTATATGCGGTATTTACCTGCCGTTCCAATTAAATTTGTATGTGCCAAACTCTAAACCTTCAAATGAAATTATGTTTTGTTTGCTCGAACAGCTCATGTATCAACTAGGGCTATATATATCTTCCATACTAGGTGGGTTATTCTCACGATGAGTGGACTCCGCTCATCATTCATGAGAAAGTGGCTGGTAACCGGGATGCCCAGTCCCATGCTCAAAATCATAATAATTAAACAAAACTGCCCCAGGGCTGTTGCTTGTTTGGACGGTACCCCGTGGATTCGGATGGCCGTGGAGTGTGCTTGTTGGTGGTTGGGGGACTATAAAATTTACCATTCTGTTTGGGAAATAGCCTATAATATGCGTAGTATGGAAGATATCGAGATTCTTGGTTGTTATGTTGACAATGAGAGTATACAGCTCAAAATAGTATTCATATCTATTTAAAAATCGAGCTCTGGTACCTCTACAAATCCCTGCTTCCCTCTATGAAGGGCCTATCTATTTACTTTTATGCTGAGTCATCATCCTCTTATCAAAGAACACCAGTAGGAGAGCACCTCTGTCATTTGAATGTATTACTATTAATTTGCATTGAGTATGATCATGACTGAATCTCTTTTACCATGAATTACAATGTCTAGTTAGTCCTTGATCCTTAAAGGTGCTCTGCATTTATGTTTTGCGGTCTCAGAAAGCGCTAGCAAGATACCATCTTGTTATATCGTATCATGATTGTTTTGAGAAAGTGTTGTCATCCGAGGTTAATTATTATTGCTCGCTAGTTGATTATGCCATTGATGTGAGTAGACATGAGACCTGACAATTATTGTGAATGTGGTTAGTTCATGACTTTTGCTGAAAACCTGAATGTTGGCTTACATATTTACAACAAAAAGAGCAAACAGAGTTTGTCAAAGTTTTTCTTTATCACTTTCAGTTTATCAACTGAATTGCTTGAGGACAAGCAAAGGTTTAAGCTTGGGGGAGTTGATACGTCTTCAACATATCTACTTTTCCAAACCCTTTTGCCCTTGTTTTGGACTCTAACTTGCATGATTTGAATGGAGCTAACCCGGACTGACGCTGTTTTCAGAAGAATTGCCATGGTGTTGTTTTTGTGCAGAAATAAAAAGTTCTCGGAATGACCTGAAAATCCACGGAGAATTATTTTGGAAAATATAAAAAAATACCTGCGGAGAGATCTACGTCAGGGGGCCCACACCCTGTCCATAAGGGTGGGGGGCGCGCCCCCTCCCCCTGGGCGCACCCCCTGCCTCGTGGGCCCCCTGACGCTCCACCGACGTATCTCCGAACCCCATATATTCACTTTCAGGGAGAAAAAATCAAAGAGGAAGAATTATCGCGTTTTACGATACGGAGCCGCCGCCAAGCCCTAATCTCTCTCGGGAGGGCTGATCTGGAGTCCGTTCGGGGCTTTGGAGAGTGGAGATCGCCGCCATTGTCATCATCAACCTTCCTCCATCACCAATTTCATGATGCTCACCATCGTGCGTGAGTGATTCCATCGTAGGCTTGCTAGACGGTGATGGGTTGGATGAGATATACCATGTAATCGAGTTAGTTTTGTTAGGGGTTGATCCCTAGTATCCACTATGTTCTGAGATTGATGTTGCTATGACTTTGCTATGCTTAATGATTGTCACTAGGGCCCGAGTGCCATGATTTCAGATCTGAACCTATTATGTTTTCATGAATATATGTGTGTTCTTGATCCTATCTTGCAAGCCTATAGTCACCTACTATGTGTTATGATCCGGCAACCCCGAAGTGACAATAATCGGGGCCACTCCCGGTGATGACCATAGTTTGAGGAGTTCATGTATTCACTATGTGTTAATGCTTTGGTCCAGTACTCTATTAAAAGGAGGCCTTAATATCCCTTAGTTTCCACTAGGACCCCGCTGCCACGGGAGGGTAGGACAAAAGATGTCATGCAAGTTCTTTTCCATAAGCACGTATGACTATATTCGGAATACATGCCTACATTACATTGATGAACTGGAGCTAGTTCTGTGTCACCGTAGGTTATAACTTTTACATGATGAATCGCATCCGACATAATTCCCCATCACTGATCCAATGCCTACGAGCTTTTCACATATTGATTGTTGCTTATTTACTTTTCCGCTGCTACTATTACAAAAACTACAAAAACACTACGGTTACTTTTATTGCCGCTATTGCTATCTCCATATTACTTTGCTACTAAACTACCTTGCTGCAGATACTAAGTTTCCAGGTGTGGTTGAATTAACAACTCAGCTGCTAATACTTAAGAGTATTCTTTGGCTCCCCTTGTGTCGAATCAACAAATTTGGGTTGAATACTTTACCCTCGAAAACTGTTGCGATCCCCTAAACTTGTGGGTTATCACTCACCTGTCCACCTCGAAGGCCTCGCTACCCACGAGTGCCAACACCGCAAGGAATGCGGGTGCTCACGGGAATGCGGATGCTCCGTGGGACATGGTCGGCGCAGACGGATGTTGTTGCCACATCCCCCGCGGCCGAAGTAGGAGCGGAAGGCACCGGAGGAGGACAACATCAGTGGCATCCCAGCGGCGATGCTCCGCGAGGTATGAGCAGAGAGGTCGTTCCTTCTGTGCCTCCTCACCTAGCCGAAGAGCACAACCTTGGCGGTGTCGCTCATTCTAGGGTGAATCACAACTCTCTAGTCGCTCCCATTGCGGGCGCGACCGCGGAGCATGTGCCACCCCTGAGACGAGCTAACTCAGCCACAGTGCCTAACGGAGTCGCTGGCCCTCAAGCACCTCCACCTCATCACCACGCCATCCAAGCGGCTGGCTTGCAATGATGAGAGCACGACGCAGTCGCCACCAGCACCATCAGGAGCCGGGTGACACTATGGTCACATCATCATCACCTATGCCTAGCACCGCCTCGAAGGCTATGGCATGGGCCCAACTGCTGCTGAGATTTCCGCCGACAGCCGATCAGATGGATGAATGGCGAGCCACCATCCAAAGTTTGATTAGTTTCGCCGAGGTGGGAGGATCACAGCGAGCTGGCCCATCATGGCGTCCCCAGGCGATGGCCATGACCCACGCTGCTGGCCGTACTGAAGGGCCCACCCCCATAGTGCAGTCCCCGCCACGGCAGCCAGCGCGTGAGCCACGCAACCAGGAACCTGATAATGTCTCGATGGCCTCATCGGACCCTTGAGTGCACCAAGGCCAACAGCGAGCCCCGGAGGGCAGGCACAGGGAGCGCGCGCGCATCACCATCGAGCGACGCCACGACGACCACTGCCAGTCTAACGGGCGTGATGTCCCCAATGCTGACGAGCGTGCGCTCGACGGGGGCGGGTACCTGCCTTTCAAGGTAGGGTGCCCTGCCTTCACCCGTGAGCTGCGGTAAGTCCGTTGGCCGTCCGCTCGCACGTTCAAGCCAGAGATTCCAGAGAAGTATGATGGGAGACTGAACCCGACAGAGTTCTTGAGCATCTACACCATTGCTATTCAAGCTACCGGGAGATGAGGTGAGAAGGTATTCGCCAACTACTTCCCCTTGACACTCAAGCCAAATGGGGGGTCTTGGCTGATGCAACTACCAAAGAACTGCACTTCGACCTGGGCTAACCTGTGCCATGAGTTCGTTGGCGCCTTCACGGGCGACCACCAAGAACCAAGACGGCCCAACGATTTGTAGCTTCTCCCACAGAAGGAAGGAGAAACTTTGCGGAAGTACATGCAGAGGTTCAGCCAAGTCCACAAAAAAATATTCCAGACATCCACCTGGCAGCAGTGATAGCAACATTCCAGTCCAACATGCGCAATCGTCGGATACGTTACAAGATGAACGTTTGATTCCCCAATACTATGAAGGAGCTTTACACCTTGGTGGACAAGTGTGCTCGGGTGGAGTAAGGGAGAAAACTCCCTTGAGAAGAGAATGGCCTCGACATCGTCTCAGAAGATGACGATGATGCCATCAGTCAAAAGAAGAAGAACAAGAAGCGTAGAAAGAAGCACAAGGATAAGGTAGTGATGACCGTTGAGGGATTGAGCATGCCTAGTATCCGCAAGAAGGCTAAGGCAGAAGCTCCCAGCAAGGAGGTAGCCACGTGCAATGATTGCCAAGAGGCAGCGGCTCCGAGAAGGCTAGGAAGAGTGATGGCCCATACTGCAAGATCCATCGGACCAGTGGCCATGATCTCCACGAGTGTCATCACGTTGAGCATCTTGTCAAGAAGTAGAGGGATGAATATGAGAAGCATGATAAGGAAAAAGGTCAGAATGGTGCTAGCGGAAAGGGCCGGGGTAGTGAAGCAAATCGCCCCGCAAGGCTCCTAGGAACCAAGGAGAACCCGCTAGGGGCCATGAGAAGGAGGATTGCAATGAAGAGAGTGATGGAGGGGATGAAGAGGAAACTAGTGAGCGGGAGTTCCAGAAGGCTACTGACACCCTATGCATTGACGGGGGTGCATCTCTGCATTCCTCTCACCGCCAACTTAAACAGTGGGCATGTGAGGTCAATGCCGTGGAGCCAGCAGTAGAATTTCAGAAGCCGCTCAAGTGGTCTCGCACGCCCACCATTTTTGACGAAGAGGACTACCCTAGCCGCACCAACACGGTAGGGTGCTTTCCGCTGTTGGTCTCACCAATAATCCGCAACCTCAAGGTCACGAAGATGTTGGTTGACGGCGGGGCCGAGTTGAATCTGATTTCCCCAAAGGTCATCAGCAGACTCCAGATAGCAGAGGAAGAGCTTGAGGTTACCGGCACGTTTCAAGGAGTTAATCCCGGTAGGAGCCATCCTAAGGGAAAGATCACATTGCCGGTGATGTTCGGGGGAGAGTTGAACTACCAAACTGAGAAGGTTGTGTTTGATGTGGGTGATCTCCCCCTGCCGTACAATGGAATCCTTGGACGCCCAGCTCTGGCAAAATTCTTGGCGGCATCCCACTATGCCTATAACACCTTGAAGATGCCAGGGCCAGTGGGGGTCATTTCCATTTCGTCACATGAGGAGGACACAATCATTTGCGTGGATAAGATGTACCGGGATGCAGTTGCGGCAGAGGCCGCGGAAATCATCATTCCCGCCAAGGAAAATAAGAAAAAGAAGAGAGATGTTAAGATCCCCGACGAGGAACTCGGGAAGCACACCTCTCCGGCGTGCGCTACACCTGTTGATGACTTGCCGGAGAGTTCCAACAACAAGATATCCAGAGTTGCTACGCCTACTGTGAAGAAGGTCCCGGCAGGGCTGGATGGCACTGATGGTACCTTTACTATCAGTGCCACCCTTGATGAAAAATAGGAAAGTGCGCTCATTGCCTTCCTGCGGGCGAATGTCAATGTGTTTGCCTGGCAACCATCTGACATCCTCGGTGTTCCCAGGGAGGTAATCGAGCACCAGCTTGCTGTCTACCCACATGCCCGGCCCGTCAAGCAGAAGGTCCAAAAGCAAGCTTTGGAGCGGCAACAGTTCATTGCCGAGGAGATCAAGAAACTTGAGGCAGCTGGCCTAGTCAAAGGAGTGCTGCATCCAACATGGTTAGCAAACCTAGTGGTTGTACGTAAGGCTAATGGAAAGTGGAGGTTGTGCATAGATTTCACTGATCTGAACAAGGCCTGCCCGGGGGACCCGTTTCCCTTGCCGCGCATCGACCAGATCATGGACTCCACTTCAGGTTGTGATTTTCTCTCTTTCTTAGATGCATACTCTGGGTACCATAAGATCTTTATGTCAAGAAAGATGAAGAGAAGACCTCATTCATCACCCCATGTGGCACGTACTGCTTCGTGCACATGCCTTTCGGGTTGAAGAGTGCCGGGTCAAGTTTTGCAAGAGCAGTTCAGAATTTGAATCACAGCTGCATAGGTACCTTGAAGCCTATATGGATAATATTGGGATCAAGACCAAGAACAGATCAATCCTCATACAAGATTTGGAAGAGACATTTGCCAATCTGCGCAAGATCAACTTGGAGCTGAATCCGGAGAAGTGCGTGTTTGGCGTTCCCTCCGGCAAGCTACTTGGTTTCTTCGTGTCCCATCACAGCCAACCCCGATAAGGTCAAGGCTATCGAGCAGATTCAGGCACAAAAGATAGTGAAGGATGTCAGGCGTTTGACGGGGTGCATTGCCACACTTAGCAAATTCATCTCCAAGTCTGCCGAGCGTGCCTTGCCGTTGTTCAAGATCTTGAAGAAGGCAGGACCCATGAAGTGGACCCCGGAAGCAGATATAACATTACAGGATTTGAAGACCTACTTGTCCTCTGTGCCTACTTTCTGTTGGAGATATGCCCTAGAGGCAATCATGTATGATGATATTTCCTATGTGTTTATGAATAAAGATAGTCCTTGGATGTAATCAATGATGCTTGTTGTCAAGTACGTGACTTGTCCGTGAGATCTTGTGTTGTATGATACATCCTAAATGGTCCCTCGTCGTAAGTGATGTGTGGACACACGTCAGACTAGACTAGCATATGAAACGGTGGATGGCTCGGTCTCACTAGCCATGGAGCACTGGATGCTAACTGGGTAATATGGACTTGAAAAGGTCTGGTCGGATTCGACTTAGTCAGATCCGAGTCGAGATAAGATCCGAGTCGGACAGACCCAACTATGAGACGCAACGGTATGTCATATGTGAGTCTCTAGTACAACATATGTTCTATGTCCTAAGACCTGAGCTGACTCATGTACTCGGGATGGTGACAGACTTGCTTTGGGCCGACCAAACGCTACTCCATGACTGGGTAGTTAGAAAGGTAGGTTTTGGGCTTGTCCAGACCCATGCTATGAGACATGGTCGAGCAAGATGGGGTTTGCCCCTCCGATCAGGAGAGATATACTCTGGGCCCCTCGTGTGATCCGACCAGGATAAGCATGGCCATGCGACAAGGATTATGAGTTAATCCATTTTGGGTCGGCATCACTGGAGCGAGAAAGAGCTTGGGCTAGCACAAGGATGAAAGACTCTCCTTGAGCCCGACAAAATATATCGTGTGGCAAAGGGAATGGAAGTGTGACATGTTGTACAGGTTCACTAACCAGCTTCATAGTCTGCTTGGTGGTCGTCACGCCTTGCTAGAGGCCGCTACGAACCGTACATGTCAGAGGTGATCTGAACTGTGACCAAGCCGACTTGAACCTAAGGGGTCGCGTGCTTAAGGGAAGGAACCTCTGAGGTTGGATCCGACTCCACGAGTCAGACTTTGTCCTACTCGGACTTGGATATAGACCGAACAGACTTTGGGCTTTAGGGTCCGTGTGAGGCCCAAGTGTTGAGCCCCCGATGGATGGCTATATATAGTGGATGTGCGGCACACTCATTTGGTTGCATGTGTTGCAACTAGCCACCTCTACTCGCCACCGGTTGTGTGATCGAACCTAGCAGTCTGGCGCACGATGTTCCTCCTGCACACACGGACACCGTTAGAGGCGATGCACTTGCGCCGCTCCAGTGAACCTATTCGCGGGATCCGATCAGCTACGTGGGAGATCGGCAAGGAGGAGACGACTCCGGAGACGCGCTGCCTCAACTCTACTTCCGCCGCACGACACTACACGCCTAACATTAATGATCTGTGATCCATATCCCTTAGCATGTTCCTGGATGTTCTGCGCGTAGGAAAAATTTAATTTGCAGTCGACGCACCCTACAGTAGAACCCAACACTTTGGTTGCTCCCAAACCACAAGAGTCGTTGCTGCTATACCTAGCGGCAACTAATCAAGTGGTTAGTGCAGCACTGGTGCTGCAACGAGAAGTAGAGGAAGCAATAGCCTCAGCTAGTGTCCCTTCGGGGGAGGAGAATGAGAGCAGCTTGGCAAGATTAGATCAGGGTAGAGAAGAGCACGACAGCGGAAACAACCCCAAGGATGTGGCACGAAAGAAAGTGGTGCAACGCCCAGTGTACTTCGTCAGCTCCCTATTGCAGGGGGCTAGATCCAGGTACTTTGGCGTGCAAAAATTGATTTTTGGCCTAGTCGTGGCCTCAAGGAAACTATGCCACTACTTCAAAGCCCATGAGATCACGGTTGTCACACACTTTCCGTTTCAAAGGATACTCCGAAACCCAAGGGCTACTGACAGGATAGTGGAGTGGGCATTAGAGTTATCCAGCTTTGGCCTGAACTTTGAAAGCACATCAACGATTCAGAGAAGGGCGTTGGCAAAGTTTATTACAGAATGGACGCCAACCCCCGATGAGTAAGTGCTAGAAATAGTTGTTCCCGGTAAGGAATCACCCCAAGAATAGATAATGTATTTCGATGGCGCCTTTTCCCTACAAGGTGTAGGGGTTGGCATGCTTCTCGTTGCCCCCACTAGGGATCACTTGAAGTATGTTGTCCAGACGCATTTTCCCCAGGAGAAGTCGACCAACAATACAGCAGAGTATGAAGGGCTCCTTGCGGAGCTCAAGATTGCCACATAATTGGGAATCAAGAAGTTGATCATTTGAGGAGATTCACAACTTGTGGCGAGACAAGTCAACAAGGATTACCAAAGCCCATTGATGGAGGCATACGTCAAGGAAGTGAGAAGACTGGAGGAATGCTTTGATAGATTGCAAATAGAGCCCGTACCCCATACGGAAAATAGCATTGCTGACCATCTGTCAAAGTGTGTTGCGCAGAAGCTTCCCGTGGGACCAGGAACTTTGTTCTCCACCTTACTCAGCCCTTCGTATCCCTGGCAACAATGGCCCGAAAGAGGAGGAAACTATACTCCGGTAAGCCTCTCCCGGTAGAGCCCTCCGGGGCACCTGGCAGGGACCCTGCCAGAAACAACTCCCATTCTCTTTCCGGGTTGCACCCTCCTGCCGGGCCTCAGGTCCCCGTTGTCGAGGAACACACCCCCACGAATGCGGAGGTGCCGCTAGTCCTTGTTGCTGATCCCCGGGCTCCAACTTGGGCAAGGCATATAGTCCACTTCCTCCAAACGAGAGAGCTTCCCAAAGAGCAAGAAGAAGCTACAAGGGTAGCCCGGAGGGCTAGTATGTACCAGTTTGTCGATGACACTCTATACAGAAGAAGGCCCAACGGTGTGAAATTGAAGTGCATTTGCCGGGAAGGGGGGAAGGAACTGTTGGTGGAGATACACAAAGGCATGTGCGGCTCCCAAATTGGATCAAGGGCATTAGTTGGGAAAGCATTCTGGCAAGGATTCTATTGGCCCACAGCTCTCCGAGATGTGGTCGAGCTGGTCACCAAATGTGAAGCCTGCCAGTTCCATTCCAAGAACATCCATCCGCCTGCTCAAGCTCTTCAGACAATCCCTTTGTCATGGCCGTTTTCGGTCTGGGGGCTCGATATCCTCGACCCTTTCCCCCGAGCTACCGGGGGCTTTGAATTCTTTTTCGTTGCCATCGACAAGTTTACAAAGTGGCCGGAAGTAGATGCCATGAGAAAGGTGACTGCTCAGTCAGCTATCAATGTGACGCCCCCGATTTGACCGTACACTAATCATGCACGCAAATGTGTACGACCAAGATCAAGGACTCACTGGAAGATATCACAACACAACTCTAGACACAAATTAAAATAATACAAGCTTTATATTACAAGCCAGGGGCCTCGAGGGCTCGAATACAAAAGCTCGGAAACACAAGAGTCAGCGGAAGCAATAATATCTGAGTACAGACATAAGTTAAACAAGCATGCCTTAAGAAGGCTAGCACAAAAATAACAACGATCGAAAAGGCAAGGCCTCCTGCCTGGGACCTCCTAACTACTCCTCGAAGCCGAACTCCACGTAGAAACATCCTCGGGATCTTCTGGCTCCTGGACTCCATCAATCTGGTTGCATCATCCGAGAAGAAGGAACAAAAGGGGAAAAGGGGGAGAAAAGCAACCGTGAGTACTCATCCAAAGTACTCGCAAGCAAGGATCTACACTACATATGCAATGGTATCAGTGTAAAGGGGGAATATATGTGGACTGAACTGCAGCAAGCCAGAATAAGAGGGGGATAGCTAATCCAATCGAAGACTACGCTTCTGGCCACCTCCATCTTACAGCAGTAGAAGAGAATAGATGAAAGTAACAAGTATCCTCGTATCTCGCAGCCTCCGTCTTGAGTAGCAGAAGAGTTCACCAAGTAACATCGTAAAGCATAATCCTACCCGGCGATCCTCCCGCACATCACCCTGTGAGAGAGCAACCACCGAGTTATATCTGGAACTTGTCTGGGTGTGTTTTATTAAGTATACAGTTCTAGTTGTCATGAGGTCCGAGTACAACTCCGGGTCGTCCTTTTACCGAGGGACACGGCTATTCGAATAGATTAACTTCCCTGCAGGGGTGCACCACATAACCCAGCACGCTTGATCCCATTTGGCCGGACACACTTTCCAGGGTCATGCCCGGCCTCGGAAGATCAACACGTCGCAGCCCTACCTAAGCACAGCAGAGAGGTCAGCACGCCGGTCTAAGTCCTAGGCGCGCAGGGGTCCGGGCCCATCGCCCAACGCACACCTGCACGTTGCGTACGCGGCCGGTAAGCAGACCTAGCCTCTCCTAATACCAGAGTAGGCTTTCCAGTCCAATCCGGCGCGCGCCGCTAAGTCGCTGACGTCAAAAAGGCTTCGGCTGATACCACGACGTCGAGTACCCATAACTATTCCCACGTAGCTGGTTAGTGCGTATAGACCAAATGGCCAGACTCAGATCAAATACCAAGATCCCGTTAAACGTGTTATTATGAAATAACCGCGGACAACGACCAGGGCCAGGCCCACCTGTCTCCTAGGTGGTCGCAACCTGCCCTGTCGCTCCGCCACAAAGTAACCATCAGGGGACTGTCGGGAACCCAGGCCCACCACTACCTGGATGGAACCACCTGCCCCTTCAGCCCCCATATCCGAACCATCATCATGTGTCATGTAAAATGTATGTAATATATACCCGTGATCACCCCCAAGTGATCACGGCCCGATAGAATAGCAGGGCAGACGGACAAGGGTGTAGGGCCACTGATGGTATACTAGCATCCTATACTAAGCATTTAGGATTGCAGGTAATGTATCAACAATGGTAGCAACAATGACACGCTATGCAGCAGAATAGGATTATCGAAAGCAGTAACATGCTACACTACTCTAATGCAAGCAGTAGAGAGAAGAGTAGGCGATATCTGGTGATCAAAGGGGGGGCTTGCCTGGAAGCTCTGCAGACGAAAGGAATCTTCGGAGCGAAGCCGTAATCGAACATCGAAGCATCAATGGTCTCGGGGTCTATCACAGTATCGGAGTCTACCGAAAAGAAGCAGCGAAGGGGAAACAAATAAATAACAGAGCAAACAATAGCATCACAAAATAAAACAAGGCAATACGCGATGCTACGTGTGACCTAACGCGGTAGGAGGTGATACTGATGAAGGGGGGAAACATCC
>LR738711.1:394823538-394977130 GCA_902687465.1 Secale cereale | reverse complement strand
TGGCGACGTAGGCGACGGGGTGGCGATGGAGTGGCGCGGTGGGGCGACGCCGGCGAGCCGTCGGGAGCAGGCGGCGGCGGGGTCGATCCCGATCCGGACGGGAGGGGGAAAGTGGGGATCGGGGGAGGGAGTAGTTGGGTTAGGGTTGCGGGGTGGGTGGCCATATAGGCCAGGTAATGGGCCGGCCTGGCTGGGCCCTTCGGCCCAGTTGGGCCGGGGGGGGGGGTCTTCTATTTTTATTTTATTTTAGTTTAGTATTTTCTTTTTCCTTTTAATTTCTTTTCTGTTTATTTTAGTTCCTAATTATTATAATAATATTTAAAATACCAAAGTGGCACCTAAATTGATGTTACAAATTATGCCACAACCACAAAAAGGTTTATCCCCAAAATAATATAGTTTAGGATTTTACCAATTATCAAAGGCATTTAATTAATGGTTTTTGCTACTGTTTCAATCCTTTTGGTGCATTTAAACATGTTATAAAAATAAGGATTCTTCACCATAATTCCTTATGATTTATTTGATACGTCCCGAACATTTTAGTTTTATTGTTTGAAAACTTTTGTGTTTTCCCTTAATTCAAATTTTAATTTGGATCGATTTCGAACTAACACGAGATTATCAACAGTAATTGTGGTGACGTGTCGTCATTAGTAGAGGGTTACTGTAGCTTAACTATCCGGGCGTCACAATCAAGTTCTTGAAAGGATTGGTGTGCCGCTTCGGGGTCCCTGCACGGATCATCACCAACAAAGGCACCCAATTCACGAGTTGTGCCTTCATGCAATATGTTCATGCCCTCGGAAGCAAGATCTCATTTTCCTCTGTTGCACACCCAGAAGTAATGGACAAGCAAAGAGGGCGAACGCTGAAGTGCTGCGGGGACTCAAGACAAGAACATTTGATAAGCTATAGTAGTATGGCAGGCGATGGATCGATGAGCTCACGGTGGTTCTCTGGTCCCTCAGAACGACACCAAATCGAGCTACCGGGAAGACTCCCTTCTCCCTAGTCTATGGGGTAGAAGCAGTTATCCCCACGGAACTCATTTACAGGTCGCCTCAAGTGCTTGCCTACGATGGGGTAGCGCAGGATTAGCACCTGCATGACGACGCTGTGCTTCTTGATGAGAACCATCTCCGGGCTGCTACGCGTGCTACACGCTACCAGCAGGCCCTGCGTCGCTATCAAAGCCGTAGGGTTCGTGCCCGGTTTTTTGAGGAATGAGACCTTGTCCTTAGGCGCGTTCAGTCCGCCAAGGGTGCAAACAAGTTAGCGCCAAAGTGGGACGGCCCTTACCGGGTGGTACGAGTCACCAAACCTGGCGTAGTCTGTTTCGAGACCGGAGATGGCATTCTGTTGCAAAACTCATGGAACATTAAGCATCTCCGCAAGTACTACCCGTAAGGCGCGGCTGTCAGGCCTTGCCCGGCAGCCACCCTTTTGTACATGCGTTGCCTCACTTGCATGTAACCCCTTGTACAAATCCAGGCGCAGACCCTGAGTAACAGAGAGATAAACGAAGCGCTCGGGGCCCCCCGACAAGTTGCATGCATGCACAAGCATATCATGTTCATCTAGATAAGATTGCATTTGGCATCATTTTCATCTGCATAAACCACAAGTTCCTGCCGTGGACATGGTTCCTCAAGGGGAGATGAAAAGAGAAGCCAACACTGCAGTCTCCGGCAAGCCAAACAAATAAGTTCTTTTCCTTTATCCATACATGTTATGTAAGGACTTGTGCATAAGAAAACGCCGCTACCTTCTGAAACTTAGGTGCTCCCATCCTTCGACCTGAACGCTGCTTCGGTTAGGGTGGTCGCAGTGGCCTTTTATGAAAAAGGATTGGCGGGGGGCTAGTCCCTCTTCACGACGTTTTCTCGGTGGACCTAACTCGGCGACAACAAGATTGAGGGTACCGACAAGATAACCTGTCGGGGGAAACTTGTTTACTTAAATGTATAGAGGCATCCCACCTCAGCATGTACACATTACATGCACGAGTTGTAACGCCCCAGATGTAACAATTCCCTTTGTGGCAATATATTCATCGTTGATTTAATCAATTCCATTTTGGGCTCCTCCTTCATTTCGGGTTTTTGTGTTTTTGCTTTGAGCATGTGTAGCACATCACCATGTCATATTCATCATGTGCATTGCATTGGCATAGTCTCACTTGCATCCGTGTGTAGTTGCATCGTCTCCGTCCTCTCTGTTGTCCGTTTCGATTTACGACTCTCTCACACGGCACCCGTCGCACCTCTCAAGCCTTGTTTCATGAGTGGGATACAAACATCCTTTGAATGGGCCAAGAGTTGTCGAGTGGTCTTGGTATATCACCGGCAGACGGCCTATCAAATTTCGTTCCATTTGGAGGTCGTTTGATGCCCCAACGGTTAACCACGTTAACCGCCGGAAGCCCTTTCTCTTTTAGCCCAACACCCCTCCACAACAGCCCACTAGCCCATCTAAACCCGCTCCATGCTCTTTGCCGTTGGACCACAATCGCGTGGCCGAAAACCACACCTCATTTGGACTCTCCTAGCTCCCTCTACCTATATAAACAGCCCCACGTCCATTTCCGGGTAAAAAAACCCTAGATCCGAACTCCCCGCGCCAACAGACTCGTCCGCCGATGGCCGGACATGTCCACCGCCCCAGCCACGACGAATCGCGCGCCGCCACCTCAGCCAGGCCGCCACGGGGCACCCTCTCATTCGCCTGCCTCCGCGCCCACTTTCCCGCGCCGCCGCGGCCCGAGGCCGGCCCGTCCCCGGGCCGATCTAGGCTTGCGCCTCCACCGCCGCTAGCCCGCGACCACCACTTGGGCCACGCGCTCCGCCGCCGCCGACACGACTCAGCCGCAGTGCCGCTTCGCCGCCGACCGGCACCTCCACGCTCCGTAGACGGTCTCCGCCATCGCCACCGGCCGGCACCGCCGCATCCCGTCGCCACCGCGACCCCACACCGCCGCCTAAGCTCCGCGACCGCCGCTGGCCCGCGCTGCCGCGACCTTGCCGGAGCGCGAGCTCACCGCCGCCCTCCCTGCCTCGCCGGCCCCCGTCGCTCCACGCTGCGGATCCGGTCGGGCCAGACCGGATCCCATCGACCCCGTCATCCCCAAACCCGTCCGGCGTCATCCCCGGCCTCCTCCTCGCCGGAGTACCTCGCTGGAGAAGAAACGGGATCAGATCCACCCGTCCCCAAACCAAACGTTCCCTCGTCCTCGGATCTCTCAGTCCCAAGATATCCCCATCCCGTTGACTTCCGCGCTGGTATATTTCACTAAGTCCTGAAATCCTTATATCATGTGCCCCTCTTCATCATGTCATATCTCCATGCTCGTAGCTCCGATTTGCGTGTATGATATATGGAAATGTTCGTCTCGAAGCGCTCTACGTGTTGGCATAAGTTTTGTGCATGTTGTGATCCATCTAGATGTCTTAATATTCGTTGCCAAACTGCTTTGTGATGTTACTGGTCAGCTCTAGTTGTCTGTCAACAATATGTTAGCATGTTCGTGAGGTCGTATCTTTGTGCATGTTGGTCCAAATGGAGTGTATGATATGCCAAAATGTTCGTCTTGTGATGCTCTTCATGATGGATGCATCTGCATACATGTTAGGTTGCATTATGCCATGCTTATCCCTATTACAATAGTGCTAGTTGCTGTTAAGATGCTGAAATTGTTATAACTTGTTGTTTTGTCTTTTTCGTCGCATTTTGTGTGATTTAATTTTGAGCCACATGTCAACATGTTTTTGGAGCATAATCATGTTATCTTTGAAGCGGTGTATGTGATAGCCTGGCTTATTAGGGATGATAGACTACTCATATCAATAAGGAATTCCTTCTTTTCCGGAAGCCCATTCGGACAGAACTCCAAAGTTAAGCGTGCTCAGCTTGGAGTAATTTCAGGATGGGTGACCGGCCGGGAAGTTGCTCCTGGGTGCGCACGAGTGAGGACAAAGTGCGCAGAAAGACTAGTATTGATATGTGCGACCATTCTTGATCCCGCCAGGAGTAACGACCAATGGCGGGTGTGTCCGAGGCGTTACAAGTTGGTAATCAGAGCCTTCCCCAACCTAGGAACCCCTACTTGATCGAACCACTGCCGATGTTGAGTCTAGAATTTAAAAAATGTTTTGAGTCTTTGGATTATATATATCAGAGAGTAGGAATTCTTTTTCTCCTTATCCCCTTCGTCGCTCTGGTGAGGACTCCTGACATAGAAGTTTTGTCTTCCTACCCTCTTTTCCACCAATTTTTTTAGGATCACGCGGGTATTGTAGGGATCGTTTCGATATCTTTGTGACGAGAACATTGTTCTTGGTGCCTCCTGTCATTTAGGGGTAAGTGTCCCGGGGAGTAGAGCTCCGAGGTGTTGTCATCACAATTCTATCGTTGCGGTTCTGGAATACCAGAGGTGGCCGACATCGAAAACGCTTCTATGCATGTCTGGTGGTGAGATAACCCCCACGTCACCCAGTACTGGTGGGATAGTTCGAGAGTATTGCCAAAGCTAGTATAGCGGATGCTTTTCGAAGGTTTGAGGTAAACGGTTTCCGAAGGTGCCTGGTTATGTGTTGACGGATGGATACAGCTGGATGTAGGACTTATTAGTTGTGTGATATGCGGTGCTTCCCCTGTATCCCCAACACCAGATTTCGTAACCAGAAAGTTTCGGGAATTAATAGGTGGGAATTCAAGTAGTTCTTAGGAAATCTTGCAACAGATGCATGATATGAGGTTGGGGTCTATCATGTATTTGTTCCATCTGTTACCTTGTTGGTTTATTCTTCAATCATTCACGTGGCTTCTCAACAAGTTGACGTGCCATTTAAGCTTATGGAATTCATTTGTTCATTGCTCTATTCGAATGATTTTGTGAAGATTTATGTTGCAACATGTCTAGCCTTTGATTCAGCTTATCTATCTTGCAATTGGGATTCTAACGGTTGTCGTCATCTCTAGGATGGCACCTAAAAGAGTTCCCAACCAGAACCCGGAGGCTGATGATGAACCACCACCATCCCCTTCTCCTATGCCTGAGGCATGGCGGGCTGTGATGCAAGCCACCACCGCCAATACTCAGATGGTGCTTCAGATGATGCAAGCTTTTCAAGCTATTCAGAACGACCAAAACAATCAAGGGAATCAAGGCCAAGCTAACTTCAACAACCAGCCTCACTTTGCTACTCTGAATCAATTCCTTGCAAATCAGCCCAAGTCCTTCAGCTACTGTGTCGATCCGCTCGATGCCAAGGATTGGCTCACTGACATCAACAAGAATTTCGAGTGCAGTAATGTCAACCCAGTGGACTATGTCAAGTTCGCATCCTTTCAGCTCAAAGACCAGGCCACAGATTGGTGGCAACAATACAAAGACTCCAGATCGGGTCGTGAGATCTCTTGGACTGACTTCTGACGCGATTTTTGTTTGCATCACATCCCTACCAGTGTCATTGAAGGCATGCGTGAGCAATTCTGCAATCTCAAGCAAGGCAACATGTCTGTCTACCAGTACAATGTCAAGTTCCAGAATGTGGCCCGTTATGCTAAGCAAGACATTTATGCAAAGAGCAAGATCTACCAATTCCGAGGTGGTCTGAAAGATGAACTCCAGCTTGCTCTCACTCTCTTCGAGCCAGCCGAATTTGATCAATTCTACAACATGGCTCTCAAACAAGAAGCTGCCCAGCTCAAGTGTGAGGCTTCAAAAAGAATCAGAGATGCAACCAGGTTCTCTTCCTCCTCACAAGTGGTTGCTAAGCAGCAGAAGTTCTAGCTTCCGCCACCTCCAGTGCTTCGTCCTCCAAGTCAGAACAAGCACTCAGGTGGTCGTGGATCTTCCCACCCACCAACCCAAGCAATCAGAACAAGTCACAGTTTCAAGCTACAAGGCCAATCGGTCCTTATCATCGGGCACTCTCTGAGGTTACTTGCAACAAGTGTGGTCAGAAAGGTCACTATGCTAACAAGTGCACACAAAGGTGCCTTCCTCCTCCTCCTCCTATCAAGCTGTCAAGCAATGCTATTGTCAAGCACAATCCCAAGTCTGCAAGAGTGAACCTAATGAACTCAGCTCAAGCAGAAGATTCCTCTTAAGTGATCATGGGTATACTTCCAGTTAACTCTTTTCCTACAAAAGTTTTATTCGATTTAGGTGCATTGCATTGTTTCATGTCAAGACCATTCTTTGCCAAGCATGAGTTCACTTCTTAGCATTTGGGAAGACCCTTGGATGTTGTTTCTTCGGAAAAGGTTGAGCTCTAGTATGTGTTCCGGATGTTTCCATCAAGATGGGCGATTATAAATTTCTAGCTTCCCTAGTTGTTCTCGGCAATTCAGACATTGATCTCATTGTTGGAATGGATTGGCTCTCTACGCATGATGCTCTTCTTGATTATGCAAACAAGGAGGTCAATCTTACTCATCCTTCTGAAGATGTGATTATCTTCGCAGCTCTTGATAACACAATCATACTATTCTCTCTCAATGACAAGGGAGAGATTAATGCCATATCCCAGATTCCGGTGGTTTGTGAATATGAAGACGTATTTCCTGAAGAGTTGCCAGGGATGCCTCCCAACCGTCCAGTTTAATTCGTTATTGAACTTGAACCTGGTATGGAGCCAGCTTGTCGGCGTCCGTACAAGCTATCGCCTAAAGAGTTGAAGGAGTTGAAGAAGCAACTCGACGAGCAAGAACACTTGGGTCTGATCAGACCAAGTTCTTCTCCTTGGGGCTGTGGTGTTCTTTTTGTCAAGAAGAAGGATGGTACAGAACGATTGTGCATCGATTACCGTCCATTGAACAAGAAGACAATTAAGAATAAGTACACTCTCCCCAATATCAATGAACTGTTCGAGCAACTCAAAGGAGCCAAGGTTTCATTGAAGCTTGATCTCCGGATGGGCTACCATCAAATTCGTATCCGTGAGCAAGATATTCCCAAGGCCGCATTCAGGACAAGTTTCGGCTCCTACGAGTACACAGTCATGTCCTTCGGGCTTGCAAACGCACCTCCTACCTTCTCTCGGATGATGCATTTCGTATTCAACCCATACACCAATGAGTTCGTCCTCATATACCTCAATGATATTTTGGTATTCTCCAAGACTAAAGAAGACCACGCCAAGCACCTCTGTTTGGTTCTTGACAGACTCAGAGAGCACCACTTTTATGCGAAATTCTAAAAATGTGAATTCTGGCTTGATGAAGTTCTCTATGTGGGTCACATTATCTCTGCCAAGGGCATTTCAGTTAACCCCGAGAAGGTTGAAGCTATTGTTCAGTGGGAACCTCCTCAAAACGTCAAGCAACTCCGAATGTTCCTCGGGCTTGCAAGCTATTGCTGAAGGTTCGTCGAGAACTTCTCCAAGATTGCCAAGCCTCTGTCCAACCTGTTGCAAAAGAATGTCAAGTATTCTTGGACTCCTGAGTGTGATGTGGCATTCAATACACTCAAAGAGAAGCTTGTCTCAGCTCCAGCTCTGACTCCTCCTGATGAATCCAAACCATACCAAGTGTTTTGCAATGCCTCTTTGCAAGGTCTGGGTGGTGTCCTTGTGCAAGATAACAAGATAGTGGCATACACTTCTCGGCAACTCAAGCCAAACAAGAAGAACTACCCCACTCACGATCTTGATTTGGCGGCAGTTGTCCATGCCTTGATCACGTGGAGACACCTCTTTTTGGGCAGGCAGGTTGACATCTTCACCGATCACAAGAGCCCGAGATGATTCAATAGTACAACCCAAGCATTGAGTACACTCCTGGCAAGGCCAACGTGATTGCACACGTCTTGAGAAGAAAGGCTTATTGCAACAGTCTCATCCTCTAACTATTCCAACCGGATCTTTCTGAAGCTTTCTGGAAACTTAACCTTCAAGTTGTTCCACAAGGATTTCTTGCCAACCTTCAAGTCGCTCCTACCTTGGAAGATCAAATCCGTGAAGCTCAACTTCTTGATGCTATGGTGAAGAAAGTGAATTATGGTACTGCCAAAGGTACTCCTAAGTACAAGTGCTACCGCATTGATGACAAGGACACCTTATTCTTTGAGGACCGGATTGTGGTTCCAAAAGGTGACCTACGGAAGGTCATAATGAACGAGGCTCATAATTCCCTGCTCTCGATACATCCAGGCAGCTCCAAGATGTATCATGACCTCAAGCAATCCTATTGGTGGACTCGTATGAAAAGAGAAATTGCTCAATTCGTGAATGAGTGTGATGTCTGCCGCAGAGTCAAAGAAGAGCATCAACATCCAGCCGGACTTCTCCAACCTTAGCCTATTCCCGAGTGGAAATTCGATCACATTGAGATGGATTTCGTCACCGGCTTTCCCAAGTCCAAGCGAGGAAACGACGCTATCTTTGTGGTTATTGATAAGCTCACAAAAGTGGCTCATTTTCTTCCAATCAAGGAATCCATCAAGGCAGCACAACTGGTAGAGCTGTACACCTCCAGAATTGTCTCTTTGCATGGTATCCCTCAAGTAATCTCCTCAGATCATGGAAGCATGTTCACTTCCAAATTCTAGGATTCCTTCCAGTCAGCTGTGGGTACCAAGATTCGCTTCAGCACAACTTTCCATCCTCACACAAGTGGTCAAGACTAGAGGGTGAACCAGATTCTCGAAGATATGCTCATGGCATGTGTAATCTCCTTCTGTATGAAATGGGAAGATTGTCTTCCATTTGCCGAGTTCTCCTACAACAATAGCTTCCAAGAAAGTTCAGGCAAAGCACCATTTGAAATTCTCTATGGAAGAAAGTGTTGTAGCCCTCTCAATTGGTCTGAGAATGGTGAACGTCAACTCCTTGGTAATGATTTGATCTAAGAGTCCGAAGAAATGTGCAAAGTCATACGTGAGAATCTCAACGCCGCGCAATCGCGCCAAAAGAGCTACTATGACGACAAGCATCATGACTTGGCTTTCGACATTGGAGACCATGTGTATCTCCGTGTTTCTCCTACGAAGGGCATTCAGAGGTTCGGTATCAAGGCCAAGCTAGCTCCAAGGTACATGGCCCCTTTCAAGATTGTTGGGAAAAGAGGTGACCTCGCCTACCAACTTGAGCTTCCTCCAAACTTCTCCAACGTGCACGACGTGTTCCAGGTGTCACAACTCCGCAAGTGCTTCAAGATGCCCGAGCGCACCGTCGCCTTCGAAGAAATGGATCTTCAAGCCGACTTGTCTTATCATGAGCACCCCATTGCTATCCTTGAAGAGACCGAGCACAAGACTCACAACAAATCAATCAAGTTCATGAAAGTGAAGTGGTCACACCATACCGATCGAGAAGCTACATGGGAACGCGAGGATCACCTCCATTCTGAATATCCGGAGTTCTTTCAGTCCTAGATCTCGGGACGAGATCTTTTCGTAGTGGAGAGTTTGCCACGCCCCAGATGTAACAATTCCCTTTGTGGCAATATATTCATCGTTGACTTAATCAATTCCATTTGGGCTCCTCCTTCGTTTTGGGTTTTTGTGTTTTTGCTTTGAGCATGTGTTGCACATCACCATGCCATATTCATCATGTGCATTGCATTGGCATCATCTCACTTGCATCCGTGTGTAGTTGCATCATCTCCGTCCTCTCCGTTGTCCGTTTTGGTTTCCGACTCTATCACACGGCACCCGTCGCACCTCACAAGCCTTGTTTCATGAGTGGGATAAAACATCCTCGGAATGTGCCGAGAGTTGTCGAGTGGTCTTGGTATATCACCGGCAGACCGCCTGTCAAATTTCATTCCATTTGGAGATCGTTTGATGCCCCAACGGTGAACCGCGTTAACCGTCGGAAGCCCTTTCTCTTTTAGCCCATCACCCGTCCACAACAGCCCACTAGCCCATCTAAACCCCCTCCATGCTCTTCGCCGTTGGATCAGGATCGCGTGGCCGGAAACCGCACCTCATTTGGACTCTCCTAGCTCCCTCTACCTATATAAACAGCCCCCCATGTCCATTTCCGCGTAAAATACCCTAGATCCGACCTCCCCGCGCCGCCGGACACGTCCACCGCCCCAGCCACGTCGCCCGAACGAATCAAGCGCCGCCACCTCAGCCAGGCAGCCACGTGGCGCCCACTCATTCGTCTGCCTCCGCGCCCACTTCCCCGTGCCGCCGCGGCCCGCCGCGGCCCGAGGCCGGCCCGCCCCCGGGCCGATCTGGGCTTGTGCCTCCACCGCCGCTAGCCGGCGACCGCCGCCCGGGCCACGCGCTCCACCGCCGTGCCGCTTCGCCGTCGGCCGGCACCTCCATGCTCTGCCATCGGTCTCCGCCATCGCTGCCTGCCGGCACAGCCGCATCCCGCCGCCACACCGCGTCGCCATCGCGCCCTCGCACGCACTATGACCCTGCACCGTCGATCAAGCTCCGCGACCGCCGCCGGTCCGCGCCGCCGCGACCTCGCCGGAGCGCGAGATCGCCGCCGCCCTCCCTGCCTCGCTAGCCCCCATCGCTCCCCGCCGCGGATCCGGTCGGGCCGGACCGGATCCCGTCGACCCCGTTGTCCCTGACCCCGTCTAGCGTCATCCCCGACCTCCTCCTCGCCGGAGTACCTCGCCGTAGCGGCCACCCTTGCCGGAAAAGAAATGGGATCAGTTCCACCCGTCCCCGAACCAAACGCTCCCTCGTCCCCGGATCTCTCCGTCCCGGGATATCCCCACCCCGTTGACTTTCGCGCTGGTATATTTCACAAAGTCCCGAAATCCTTATATCATGTGCCCCTCTTCATCATGTCATATCTCCGTGCTCGTAGCTCCGATGTGCGTGTATGATATATGGAAATGTTCGTCTCGAAGTGCTCTACATGTTGGCATAAGTTTTGTGCATGTTGTGATCCATCTAGATGTCTTAATCTTCGTTGTCAAACTGCTATGTGATGCTACTGGTCATCTCTAGTTGTCTGTCAACAATATGTTAGCATGTTTGTGAGGTCGTATCTTTGTGCATGTTGGTCCAAATGGAGTGTATGATATGCCAAAATGTTCGTCTTATGATGCTCTTCATGATGGATGCATTTGCATGCATGTAAGATTGCATTATGCTATGGTTATCCCTGTTACAAAAGTGCTAGTTGCTATTAAGATGCTAAAATTGTTATAACTTGCTGTTTTGTCTTTTCGTAGCATTTTGTGTGATTTTCTTTTGAGCCACATGTCAACATGTTTTAGGAGCATAATCATGTTATCTTTGAAGTGGTGTATGTGATAGCCTGGCTTATTAGGGATGATAGACTACTCATATCAATAAGGAATTCCTTCTTTTCCGGAAGCCCATCTGGATAGAACTCCAAAGTTAAGCGTGCTCAGCTTGGAGTAATTTAAGGATGGGTGACCGATGGGAAGTTGCTCCCGGGTGCGCACGAGTGAGGACAAAGTGCGCAGAAAAGACTAGTATTGATATGTGGGGCCAGTCTAGATCCCGTCAGGAGTAACGACCAACGGCGTGTGTGTCCGGGGCGTTACACAAGTCCCTGGCAAGGTTTATCTTTTTCATTAATATGCTGATCAACGAGTACAAATCATACAGAACACAAACATGGATAAAAGAGATTGCATTATTTGAGCCAAAATTTGCCAAATGCCTACAGATTTAAGGTTGATAAAAGATAAGTGCCCCGTAATGCCCTTTGTCATTCCTCTCCTCCTAGGCACCGCGAAAGGAGGTGAAGTGGGCGAAAAGGGGGCCCGTACAGAAGCCCAGCTTGACCCCATCGGGCTCCAAGAGAGGTAGCTTGGGAAGGGTTGGAGGGCGCGGACGAAGGTGATGGCATAGAGGTCGGCGCGAACGGTCCGTCAAACACCATCACCAAGGCCAGCAGGACACGACAAGGCGAACGGAGCTGCAGCCCATGAGGAATCTTACCGAGGTCCAGCTGGAGACTGCTTGAGGAGCAAGGAAATTGTCACCACATCTACCTCTGCATCCAACTTCCCGGCAAGTCACCTTACCGGGGAAGGAATATAGGTGCAGATGGTGGTGTTGCAGCCTGATGGTGATGGTATGGCTGGCGCTCAGTCAGAGTTAGAGTCGCCGCCCTCCCGGTCAACGTTGTCGTCATCACAGTCACTATCATCCTCATCACGGTCGCTCAAGGAGGAGCTTTCGTCCTCGGTCGTGCTATCCACGTAGCACCCTAAGCGAGCTCCCGAGCTCCCCAAAACCTTGACGGAAAGGAAACCGTTCTCCATTAGCTTGAAATGGAGGACGTGCCCTTCCGACAGGCTATGGGCGCGGGCAAAAGTCTTCCGGCCTCAACGGAAGTACATGACATGAGGGGTGGGTAAGTTTACATCCACTTGTATACTACCATTCCCGCAACCCCTCCTGTGCAACCTTAATGCTCGCGGCTGCTCAAGATCCATCGCCCTTGCAAACGGCGTAGGGAGGCAGAGGCAGCCGTGCGAGGGCTTGTACAGCTGATGATGAACTCTAGTGGCTGGTCCCCAACGTGGCCTTACACCAGGGGAGGAGTGGCCGGAGGAGGCATGACCGGAGCACCACCATGTCCCCCTCGGCCCCGAGCGGAACGACGACCACGACCTCGCCCCTCCCACCTCCTCTCACAGCAGGCTCCACCCCTGCGCCATCAGAGGAAGAAGGGAGACGCTGTCGAGGAGAAGTTCTCATCAACAATGGAATGGGGCCGGAACCTCGGCCACTCGCCATGATGGACGGAAACTGCTACAAAGATGAGAAGAAGCAAAAGGTGTGGGAAAACGCCTCGCCCCACACCCCCTTTTTATAGGCGGGCGAAGCGGGGAGGGTGCGAAATTTTTCCACAGAGACGTCCGCCCCGTTCGGCCAATCCGGTTCCCCTCCCTCCATTAACGGCTCAAGGAATCAAGGCCGACCCTCTGTGCCAATCTACGGCGCCTAGCTCTCTACCACTACACTCATTTCCATGCCCTCCGCAATCGCCTCCAACCCTACGCAATGCATGCGAGACACGTGACAAGAGCATTTGGATCGGGAAGGATAGTGGGGTGGCAGTTACCGCCCCATGAACATGGGAAGTGGCGCTCCGCAAATAATGGCCCATTATCCCCCACTGCGATTGGCGTTACACGACGCGCGGAAGATGCGGAAACCGGCCCTTGCTCAAGTTAATGAAGAAGCAAAGAAGATATCAAAGGAAGCAAGCCGCTCCTACACATTTGCCTGTGCACTGGTTAGAGCCTACCCTGATGACGACCAGCGGCGTGATCGAGCCAGGCTCGGGGGCTCCTGTCGGTGCAACAAACCCTGGGTCCGTTGCCCCAGACTGTGCACATGCCTAAGGGCAAGCTTGCAACACCAGGATCAGACCAAGACACGAAGGGGTCAACTCTTTGAGGAATCAGAGAGCTGGTCGAGGAAATCAAGACAACCAGGACTAGCCGAAGAGGCAAGATATCACCAGAAGAAGGTTCTTCCTTGCCGGGCATGCGAGCCTGGAGAGGTTGAATCGCCCCGGAAGCAAGTCTCCAAAATCGCCCCGGCATGCCTGCCGGGGCTCGCGGAGGCAAGCCACCCCCTCACACCGACACCCATCGTAGAACAGTGCGGTGTCAAGCTCCTAAGTGGCTCGGTGGTAGCCCCCTTCCACATGGCAGCTACTTCCTACAGAAAGAACCTCCAGGTGACACCCGTCCTGAGACGTTTCAAGCAAGCAGGCGCGATGCTGACAAAATAGTCCGACAGGGCCTGCTGGGCGAGCCGTGATGTGAGACTTAGCGGTGCATTTAATGCGCTCTGTCAGCCTGCAGAGTTTGCTATGATAACACTGTTCGCTATCTAATTAGTATGGAAAAACTGATTTGCCACTGTGGTGATCCCTTAATCTATAAAAGGAGGCCCATGACAACCGTATAAAGGATTCGGTCGATCCGAGCCCTCACACACTCATACGCGCGTAGCCACTCTCGCCCAGAGGAAACCTTGCCGAGCAAGAGTGCCGTGCTTTTTCCACCTCCCACCATCAATCCACCGAAGCAGGAGTAAGGTTTGATGCCTCGCAGTGGCCCAAACCTGGGTAAAAACTGCCCATGTGATCTCTACCGTGCTGCGCTATGCTTCTCCGTTCTTTGTGCAACGTGCCTATCCCCCCGCCGAACCAAAAGGGGCTCATGGTTCCATAGGTGGCCATGGTTTTCCTGCGACACCCTGCCATGCCTTACTAAAATGGACATGCATCATAATTGTTTACGCATCATATTATGATTATGTTGTGGTGTTTACCGTGACATTTGTTTTTTTTCCGGATTTGCTTCTCCTCTCGAGAGTTCCAAAATGTTGCGAATTGAGAGGATTCGTTTGACTACGTTGGTTCATCTACTTCATGGACATGGTCTTCTTCCTAGCGGGATCTTAGGCAAGATGATCATAACCTTGGGTATCACTACTATCCTTGCCTTGCTAGTTGTCTCGATGCTATCACTATGTCACGCTACCTAACACTTGTTTGTCAAGCATTCAATATGCCATGAAATAGCCTCTAACCTTTTCCACCATCCTAGCAAACCATTTTTTGGCTATGTTACCGCTTTGCTTAGCCCCTCTTATAGCGTTGCTAGTTGCAGGTGCAGGTTGATACATGTTGGGACATGGATATCATGGGATATCAGAATATCTCTTATTTAATTAGTGCACATATAGACTTGGTAAAGGGTGGAAGGCTCGACATTTTGCTTGGTGTTTTGTTCCACTGTTTTCGCCCTAGTTTTCGTCATACCGGTGTTATGTTCCTTGATTTGCGTTCCTAACACGGCCGGGGTTTATGGGCCCTCCTTGACAGTTCGCTTTGAATAAAGCTCTTCCAACAAGGCCCAACTTTGGTTTTACCATTTTCCTATTAAAACTAAAACTTGCATAGGGACTTACCGGTACCTGAGGATTCTTAATCAACAACCCTGTCCAGAGCTCCTCACGCGTGTTGGTCCAAACTGGGCAGCCTGTGGGGTCACCACAGGGAAACTTGATGTTTGGTTTTACTCGTAGCTTGACCTATCCAATCGTGGACTGAGATGAGATACACGTGGCTTCTATCGGGGTGTCCGCACGCCGGGAGGTCTTGCTAGTTTGTTTTACCATTGTCGAAATATCTTGTGAACCATGATTCCGAGCTTGATCGGGTTGTTTCGGAATGGAGGATTTTCCTCCGCGGATTGTGAGAGTTTGTGATAGACTAAGTTGGGACACCCCTGCAGGGTTTAATCTTTTGGAAAGCCGTACCCCCGGTTATGTAGCAGATTGGAGATTTATAATATCCGGTTGTAAAGAACTTGACACCAGATCCGAATTAAAATACACCACCCGCGTGCGTAACCGTGACTGTGTCTTTTTGAGGGAGTTCAGGAAGAGAACACAGCAGGGTTATGTTTGTCTCATAAGTAGTTCAAGATCACTTATTGATCATTACTAGTTTGCGACCATTATGCGTAGTTTCTCTTCTTACTCTAGTAATCGTAAGTTAGCCACCATACAATGCTTCAACACTTATCCATTCCTTACCCATTAAGCTTTGCTAGTCTTGATACCCATGGTAATGGGATTGACGTGTCCTCGTGGATCACAGATTACTACGACGATAGTTGCAGGTACATGTAATGCGATGATCTGACGCGAGAGTGATATTTTCTTTTGGAGTTCTTCTTCTGCTTCTTCTTCTTCGATCAAGGGATAGGTTCCGGGTCGGGAGCCTGGGATTAGTAGGGTGGATGCCGTTCTCTTTTTCGTTTGATTTCATCCGTAGTCGGATCCTGCTCTTCTGTATGATGATTTCTATGTATTGATGTATTGTTGTATTCATGATGTAACTTGTGGCGAGTGTAAGCCTTTATCTCGTATCTCATCTATTCAGTACATGGTATGTTTTAATGATATCCACCTTGCTATGCGCTCAGAATGCGGTTGTGCCCCAATCATGAATTCATCACGTGATCGGGATAGAATCGCATCTGAGGTGCTACAAGTTGGTATCAGAGCCTTACCGACTGCAGGAGCCCCCTTGATTGATCGAACAGCTGCCGTTGTAGAGTCTAGAAAAAACTATTTTGAGTCTAGTTATATATCGGAGAGTAGGAAGTCTTTTTACTCATCATCCCCTTCGTCGCTCTGGTGAGGTTTGTGATGTAGGTGTTTTGATTCCACTACCCTTCCCCTTCAATTTATTTATTTATTTTCAATCACACGAGTATTGTTGGGATCGGTTCGATATCATTGTGACGAGAACATTGTTCTTGGTGCCTCCTAACATTTAGGGGTTGTGGCAGTGTCCCAGGGAGTTGAGCTCCAAGGTGTTTTCGTCACAGTTGTCATCATTTCAGTTCAGGAATACCAGAGGTCGCCGACATCGAAAATGCTTCTATGCGCGTTAGTGGCGAGATAACCTCGACACCACCCAGTACTGGGGAGGGAGTTCGGGAGTATTGCCACAATTAGTATAGCGGATATTTCTTGAAGGTGTGAGGTACACGATTTCCGAGGATCTTGGTTATGTGTTGAGGAGGTAGTACATTTGGAGTGTAGAATTTTGCTAGGAGTTGTCTGGTATATTTTGCTCCTTGTACTTGCTGTACTAGATTCCATAACCGAGAATTTTGGGAGTTCCTAGGTGGGAATTCTAGTAGTTACCTAGGATATCTTTCCAAGAAATGCATGATATTAGGTTGGGGTCCAACCTCTAGTGGTTCTCTTGTCACGGTCGAGTTTACAGTGGTCTCATTTCGTCTTAAAGAGTCCTTAGCCATGCCGACTTGGGGGCACTTCGTTGTCATTCCTGGTGTCCACTGTAACGTCGTGCCCCGGGGGCCTTATCACGAAAACTTTGAACAAAATCTCTATCATATGTTTGATCCAGCTTATACCGTGGCCCAATTATTTGTCTTGTTTTGAGTTGTGGTATTCGAGTTGCTTCAATGTCAACTGTTGATTCCATACCGTTCCTAAGTGGTGTTCTCTTATTTAGTTGGGAGTGCTAATTCTTCTTGATCATTGAGATTATCATCTCATTTTTCCCAACCGGTGTGCTTCTCGTAAAGATAATTCAATCCCCTTTTTTCATTTGCAAGAACAATTCTCATTTCTTCTCAACAATATCCATTTCACCTGTCTCAAAGTTGTTTCTTATCCCACCCTCCCACCCTTTTTCTTCTTGGAACTAGAATTCTTAATCAAGTGTCCTTATATTCTTTTGAAGTATCTTCATTCTTTTCCTTCAATGTTCTTATCTGGTGATTTTCATGAAGACGCTAAGGAAGCTTCATGTGTATCAGTCTCCGTTCTGGTTTCTTCTCCGGTGGACTAAATTAAAGCTTCAGTGTTGATCATATCTCTTTCTGTTGTTTCACATGATTTCCCATGTTGTAATTTCTTATCCAAGGCTCTATTAGCTCTTCACCTCTGTCTATTCATACAAGGAGCGTAGAAGATACCTCAGAAGATGCATGTTTCCATTCTTAATCCATTCAAGCTATTTCGAGGTTGTTATATCATTCAAGCCATTTAATTCAACCGGTGCAATCTCTCTTTCAAGCAATCTTTTCAACAGTGTTTCTTGAGTAGGCACTAACCCACAGGTCTTTTCCCAGGTTCTTACCAGACTCTTCTATTTTTCCAGAGCTATTGTCAAATTATTTTAAAGTTCGACGTAAGAATTGATTCATGCCTCTTTGTTCGTCTCCATATTCTTCCGGTGCATCGTTCAAGTATTCTTTAGGCAGCTCGTGATCTTTTCTTTCTCTTGTATCTAATTTCCCTCAAATATCTCCATTCACTTTTTAATTCTTATGGTGATTCGTTCTATTCTCTTACTTCATTTTCAATTATTACGATGGTTCGTTCAAGATTTATTTTCCTTTGTTACCGTATCAATCCATTCGTTCTTTCCGAAATCCTACCCGTGAGTTGACAAGATATTCCGACGTTTGCGCTATATCTCTCTTTAATCCTTTTCAATGAGAATAAGCTGTATACAAATCCATTGCTTTAATCAAGTTCATTTGGTGAAGGATAGGCATATCATAATTCTTATTCTTATTTCATCGAGGTAATTTAATCCCTTCTTTTGGAGTTTGTTCACGATATCAATTTCTCGGTTTTCAGTTGTTCATCTTTTCTTCTGGATTTCTAAGCTCTCTCAATTATTTCACCGCAAAGCACCATCTGAATCATTGCAAGGCTTCACCTTATTCTTTTCAACTTTTCTTTCATTTCAATCATCATGCTATCTATCCGGAGTTCCTCAAGAGTTTCTTCATGGTGGTTCATCAAGGATTCCTTTCTTTCTCTAATTGCCCTTCAAGATTTTTCTCGAAGTTAAGATCTGCCAAGCTATACTCTGATTACAACTAAAACTTCAGTACCGAGATTTCTTATTCAACAACCCGGGCCAGTGCTCCTCATGAGTATTGGTCCAAACTGGGCATCCTACGGGGCCACCATGGGGAAACTCGAGGTTTGGTTTTACTCATAGCTTGACCTATCCGATCGTGGCCTGTGACGAGATACGCGTGGCTCCTATCGGGGTGTCAGCATGTTGTGATATCTTGCTGGTTTTGTTTTACCATTATCAAAATGTCTTGTGAACCGGGATTCCGAGCTTGATCAGGTTGTTCCTGAATGGAGGATTTCCCTCCGCGGATCGTGAGAGTTTGTGATAGACTAAGTTCGGACACCCCTTCAGGGTTTAATCTTTCAGAAAGCCGTGCCCCTGGTTGTCTGGCAGATTGGAGATTTATAATATGCGGTTGTAGAGAACTTGACACCAGATTTGAATTAAAATACACCACCCACATGCATAACCGTGATCGTCTCTTTTCGAGGGAGTTCGGGAAGAGAACACGATGGGGTTACGTTTGCCTCGTAAGTAGTTCAGGATCACTTATTGACCATTACTAGTTTGCCACCTTTATGCGTAGTTCCTCTTCTTACTGTGGTAATCATAAATTATCCACCATACAAAGCTTAGTGCTTGCTGCAACCTCACCACTTATCCATTCCTTACATATTAATCTTTGCTAGTATTGGTACCCATGGTAATGGGATTCCTGAGTCCTCATGGCTCACAGATTACTACAACTTGTAGGTACATGTAATGCGATAATCAGACGTGAGAGCGATATTTGCTTTTGGATTTCTTCTTACGCTTCTTCTTCTTCGATCAAGGGATAGGTTCCGGGTCGGGAGCCTGAGATTAGTAGGGTGGATCTCGTTCTCTTTTTTGTTTGATTTCATCTGTAGTCAGATGTTGCACTTCTGTATGATGATTTCTATGTATTGATGTATTGTTGTATTCATGATGTAACTTGTGGCGAGTGTAAGCCTTTATCTCGTATCTCATCTATTCAATACATGGTATGTTGTAATGATATCCACCTTGCTATATGCTCGAAACGCGGTTGTGCCCCAATCATGAATTCATCACGTGATCGGGATAAAATCGCATCTTGGGCGCTACAAGAGGGTCCACAAAGAAGCCACCTTGTCCATCCCACCATGGCATCGTCCGCGAAGGACTTGCCTCACTCAGGTATACAAACTTCTTGGTTCAACTCCACATCTCTTGGCATAGGCTCCCTAGCGACACCTAACCAATCTAGGAGACACCACTCTCCAAAAGGTAATAGATTGTGTGTTGATGATGAACTCCTTGCTCGTGTGCTTCAATTGATAGTCTCCCCAACACTCAACTCTCTCTCATAGATTTGGATATGGTGGAATAAAGATTTGAGTGGAAAGCAACTTGGGGAAGGCTAGAAATCAAGATTCAAATGGTAGGAATGGAATGTCTTGATCTCAACACATGAGTAGGTGGTTCTCTCTCAGAAAATGAATGGTGGAAGTGTAGGCACATTATGATGGCTCTCTTACAAATGAAGAGGGGGTGGAGGGGTATATATAGCCCCCACACAAAAATCCAACCGTTACACACATTTGACCCAACTCGGTGAGACCAAATAGAAGAACTCAGTGGCACCGATTGGTTCAAATAGGTGAACATTGGGAATCTAGGTGGGACCGACTTGAACAACTCGGTGAGACTGATGTGCTAGGGCTTAGGGCAAACTTCATCTTGTGTTAACTCGGTGAGACCGAAGTGAACAAAAGGTATACGGAGACTCTGTCAAGCCAACTCGGTGAGAGCGAAATAAATGCAACTGATCACAGAGCGCCGGCAAGGCCATCTCGGTGAGACCGAGATCCGTATCGGTCGAACTGAACTATTAGGGTTTCTAGCAGTTGCTAAGTTAATTGAACTCGGTGGGTCCAGGTAGGAGTAATCGGTGTGGGCGAGTTGGAGTTTAGGGTTTTGACATATTTGGATGGAGAGAGTGGCTGAGGGTTTTTGGAGCAATATCACTCAACACTTGAGCAACCAGATCATTAAGCAACACCTCATCCCCTTTTAATAGTATTGGCTTTCCTATGGACTTAATGTGATCTTGGATCGCTAAAACATAAATGAAGAGTCTTGAGCTTTTGCCAATCTTTGTCCTTAGCATTTTGAGGGGTCCACTTCTCTAATCCATGTCATGCCATTGTTGAACTTTCCTGAAATATACTAGATAACACCATTAGTCCAACAAGAGATATGTTGACATTAATTACCAAAATCATCCAAGGAGCACTTGTGCTTTCAGGACGCCGCACGCGTGACCCCCTCTCTGCCTCTGGGATTCAATTTCTACGGAGCCTGGCTTCTCTCTGCTTCTGCGAGCCCCGAGGCAGACGTGAGGCGGTCAAAAGCATAAGTCATGTACGTGAGCCTGGACCGGATAGACTGCAAGACCCCACGTGCTATCAGCACGCGCCTTTGACTCATCGGAGGAATACACTAGTCAGAGCCCAAATCCAAACTTCAAAGTGGCGGCGCCGCCATCTCAGCTCCTTTTCCGGCGAACGCCCCACTGTAGGCGGCGCGACTGCACTGATCACGCACTCCAAAATGCCATGGTGGGCGTCGTGTGTGTTTGGGACCGTTGCATGGAAAAAAAATCTACGCACACGCAAGATCTATCCATGGATATGCATAGTTACGAGAGGGCAAGAGCATCTTCATACCCTTGAAGATCGCTAAGCAGAAGCATTTATCAACGCGGTTGATGTAGTCGTACACCTTCACGATTCGTCCCGATCTAGTACCAAACGTACGGTACCTCGCTTTCAGCACACGTTCAGCTCGATGACGTCCTCGCCTTCTCGATCCAGCAAGAGAGGCGAAGTAGTAGATGAGTTCCGTTAGCACGAGGCGTGGTGACGATGGTGGTGAATCTATCTGTAAGGCTTCGCCAAGCACAACGGACAAGGACGAAGGAGGAACTAGAACTAGAGGGAGACATGGAACCGCACACAACTTGGGATCATTGTGTGTGTTGTACCCATCTTCCTCCTCACATATATATGGGTGGGGGGAGGAGGAGGCAGCCAGGGCGCGCCCCAAGGGTGGCCACCAACCTCCTTGGGCGCTTGCCCTATGGCGTGCCCCCTTTCCTTGCGCCCATGAGAAGGCAGGAGGGGTGGCGCCGCCCCTTTTCCTTTTTCTCTTGTGGGAGAAAAGGTAAGAGGGGGATAGCCCTCTCCCTTCCCTTCCCTAGGGACGGAGCCGTGAGGTGGGGGCGCACCAGCCCCCAGTGGGCTTGTGTGCTCTCCCTCGTTGGCCCGTTTGGCACAATAAACACCTAGGGCCTCCCAGAACCCCTTCCAGTGATCTGATGATTACCCGGTTCATTTCGAAACCTTTTCGGTGACCAAATAGCATCGCCCTATATATCAATCTTTACCTTCTGACCATTTTGGAGCTCCTTGTCATGTCTGTGATCTCATTCGAGACTCTGATGAACATTTGGTCACCAATTCGCGTAACTCATATAACACTATATCATCAACGAACGTTAAGCGTGCGTGTCAGATTCAGGGCTCCGCAGACACAAGAAATTTTTGAACTCTGGGGCGTGTTCGAAGAACTCAACCTCTCCAGCATACTAGCTCGTCGATCTCATGACCGAGCTCGATGAACGGGAAGGGAAAGATACACAACAGTTTACCCAGGTTCGGGCCACCTTGCGGTGTAAGACCCTACTCCTGCTTTGGGGTGGATTAGCCTCGCGTGGACTAAGGATGATGTCACACCCTGCATTTTGTAACATGTTATTTGTATCTTTGAAGCATGAAAATTTGGACCAGCAAATTTTTTTAGCATCATTTGGCTTTTATTTGGAATTGAGTTTTCTTCATGTGCTTTTTCATGTGCTCATTAAAGTCAACTATGACCTCTTGTAGAATTCATCTCCATACCCAAAACTTCTGCCCAATGATCATGCCAAGTGTTATATAGCAGTATAGTATTTTCCTACAAAATTAATTTGGCCAAAAAGTATTTTATAAATTTAGTTTTCCAAAAACCCCTGAATTGAGATTTGCACTTCAAGTACTTGATTTAGGGTGAGAAAATTATTTCAAAAGGTTTATTTGAGACCTAGTAGCCATAGGACTCCCAGAAACCACAAAGGTATAATTTTAAAAGTTATTTTCCTATTTTATTTAAAAGCTTTTTCTTAAGGCCAGAAATGGTCTTTAATAGGGGAAAATTATTTAACTATTTCAAAAATATTTGCCAAAATTCAGAGAGATTCAGAGGACATATATTGTCCATATATAAGAGTTTCAACACTTGGTCATGTTCAAAATAATGGGCTAAACCCTTTAAAACCCTTTCTGGATGTTTCAAGCTTTTGAAATATTTACAAAGGAAATTTTCTCCAAAAATTCCAGGGAAATTCTATCATGTCATATATGACATATGTGATGATCTTGCCAAGTCCCATGCCTTGGGAAGCAAGAAAACATCCTCAAACCCCTTCATAACCATTCTGTCCATATTTCAAGTTTGAGCACCTTTACATTGCCAAACTTGTCCAAATGCTCTCAAACTTGGTGCACATGCTAGAATGACCTAATAAGGCATCTAGAACAAATGGCACAAGATTTGGAATAGAGCAACTTGATCAGATCACCTCAAAACCCTTTCTGTTCAAATGCAAATTTGAACAACTTTACATTACCAACTTTTTATCTGGAGCTTCAAACTTTGTGGGCATGATCAATACCCCAAATGATGATGCTACGCCAAGTGGTGCATCAAGGGGAGATGATTAGCTTGACTCAAACAAGATGAAACTGTTTCTGTTGATTTCTAGGGTTCACCAAAGTTACATTGGCTAGTTTCTTCAAATGAGCCCAAATTTGGTGAAGCACCCTATTTTCTCATGTCTTTCAACCCTGTTAAGTGCCATATCAAGTGGAGGTCATTTACTTGACCAAACACTGATCAAACACCTTCTGGCTTTTTACTAAAACCCTCAACTTGATCACTTTTACTTTTCTCCATGGCCTCAACTTTTTACCACCTGATCATTGAGTTACTAGCTACCTCCAGTAACTTCCCCAGCAGCCCAGCTCCATGATTGAGGGGTGAAAGCCCTGTTTTACCTTGCTGGACAGCAAGTTTTCACCAAGTCCCTAGCCCCCTCACTCTCTCTCAGCATCTCCAGGGCATCCAAGGCCTCAGGGCATTTCTTTACTCCTCCCTCAACGTGCTAGACATTGCTGGACACGTTGGTTTTGACCAGGACGGCGAGAGCGCGGCGATGCCAGCCAAACGCGCGCTCTGGAGCACGTAACAATGCAGACAAGCACTGTAGCTTCAGCCAATCAGCCTCCCCCGACAGCCTCGGGCCTCCCCTTCGCGCCAGTCGAGGCATCTCGACGTCCGCGACCTCCCCGGCGCTGTCCCCCCTCCTCCTGCGCCCTCCAGTGGCCGACGTCGCACGCGCGCTGGCCGCCCGCGGCGGCCACTCCTCTGCCTCGCACGCGCGCGTCAACTGGAAGGTTCCCCGCTCCTCTTTTCCCCTCAGCTGGACGTGGAGCAAGTCCACGGTCCTCCCCGGCTTGATCCCAGGCTCCAGAACCCCTCCTAGCCTCGCCTGCAACCTCGCCGGCGCACGGGTCCACGGTGGACCGTGGGCGCGGCTATATAAGCCCCTCCCGAGCCTCTCCAGCAGCACCAGCGACCTCTCCTCACTCCACTGAGACCCCCAGCACCATCCATTCCTCCCCAGGACGTCCCAGTGCTCGGGATCGACCGGAGCGCCGCCGCGTTGGGCCGCCGGTGATCTCGTGGTACGGGCCTCCCCTGCCCCTCCTTTCACCTGATTCGGAACCGCCGTGCTCCACTGACCCTTTCCCCCTTGTTTCCCCCTCCGTTTGCAGTCGGAAACGACCAGAGCCACCACTTCCCGACGAGCTTCCGCCGTCCCACCTCGCCGCCGGCGAACCGGACCTCCCCGGCGTGCCGCACCACCACCCCTGCATCCGCAACACGACGCTGATTCCATCCCTGCCCTCCGTTGCCGTCGCCGTGGCCGGAAAACTCGCCAGTGAGCTCGCCGTCGCCGTGGCCGCAAGGTTGGAGATGACAGGCGGGCCCCGCCTGTCATCCCCACACCTCTCTCCCCCTCCTCTGTGCCACTGACCCACGGGCCCCGCCCATCAGGTTCAAAAACCTGACGTGCGCGCGCAGGCTCCCGTGCGGCTGGGCTGGACCGCCTGGGCCGTGCACTGTGGCCTTCCCTAGCCCAGTGCACAGGACGCTTTTCCCTTTTTCTTTTCTGTAAATGTTTTAAACATTTCTACAGAAAAGAATAATGGTCCAAATTAAATAATTCCAACTCCTAAAATCTTGTAATATTCCAACCTATTTAATGGTACCACTTTCATTCAAATCCATGAAACTTTTCTGTACTGTTCAAATTTAAATTCAAATTTGGGCAGTAAAACTCCTGTTCTAAAATCAATAGATTCTTTTCTGTAATTCCAAAACTCCAACTAGGATTTTTCCCCATCTTAGAAATTCCTCTAGTATTTTACAAAAATGAGTTGACATTTTTCTGAGCACTTTGATTTTTCTGTTTTGTTTGTATTCTTATTTTCCCGTGGTTATTATGCGACGTATAGATCCCGTATTTGACGAAGTTGCTGTGGAAGAAGAAGGAGAAGGATTTGAAGACTTTGAAGACCAAGCCAATCCAGGCAAGCAGCCCTTTGACCATGATACACTTGTTCTTCGGAACCCGTTTGTTTCCGATGCATGATGATTAGGGTTATGATAGTAACCTAGTTGATTCCACCATATGATGCATGCCATGATCTTGATCTTGCTATGTGCTAGATGACATGCATGTGGGTAGTAGTAATGAATAGTGATGCATGTGTGACATGAACCTTCGTGGTTGAAGTCTTTACATAAAACCCCGTCGGGTGCCATTCATGCCCGAGGGAGATGATGATGAGTTAGGTGACCACTTGATGACGAAGAGGTGTACCGAGGCAAGTGTGTGTGTTTTTCAAACGGATTGGTTTAAGTTGCGACCGTTATTCCAACCATACATGTGCAACCACACTACCCCTTATGGGACGGGGCTTTATTGATTACTTAGGTCGATACTAGCATGGTGCCCGCATTACTAGTGACGGGAAGACTTGAGGTCTTTCCCGGGACGGGGTCGTGCTTGGATAGACGACCATGACTGTTTTCACAGGGCACCGGACACACCGTTGGTCCCTTCGGGTATGCATGACATTGAAATTAGGGCAAGTCCCGTGATCTATTGTTTGTACCCGAGGGCCGTGTACCAACGAGTGGACTCTATGTTAGTGTCGTCTAAGGAAAGATAATGACCGGGTACTTACCCCGGGTACTTGAGGTACCGCGGGTCGTGGATGACACGGAAGTTCACCGGATCTTGTGGGTAAAGTGTACAACCTCTGCAGAGTGTCAAACTATTCGAATAGCCGTGTCCACGGTCATGGACAGTTGGGTAACCGCTCTTGGGCTACGTCCAATGTTTGTGAAACCATGTGTGTGTATATGAGTCAAGGTGGTGACTTGACTTGATGAGTTGAATCACATCCATGTTGATATCGGTAACCTGTCTTCAAGGTTACGCGAGTTTATTGATGCATTAACTTGATGGTAGAATATTTGTTCTAGCCTTTTGCTAGATTGTTCATTATTGTTCCATTGCATTGTTACTTTGATCCACACCATGGGTTGCTTGCGAGTACATTCAAAGTACTCATTGGCTTGCCACTGGTTATTTAATTGGCTAGGCATGGAAGAACAGGAATATGAGGAAGAGTTTTTGGAGACAAACATGCGAACTAGGACGCTATCCCAGTCAGAATGCCTGTAGGGTTAAGGCAGATGGCATGGGTTCTACCCGTTACCGAAGACTTCCGCTATTTGAGTTATTTGTTATTCAGCCCATGAGGCTCTATCTATGTAAGACTTGGCCATAATGGCCTTAATTCGTGTAAGACTATTTGTATGGATGTAAGACTCTTGTTATTTCAGCTTCTGTGTGTTCAGTGAGCATTGATCTCTGGGATCACTGTACACGTGCATTCGGTGATCTCGACTTCTAAGTCGGGGTCCCCACAGAGCTGGTATCAGAGCCATCCTGACTGTAGGAAGCCTTAGTTAGCATGGGCGTTAGTTAGTTGAGACCCCTTTAAAAAAAAAAACCTTCTGAACCTCTCTTCTTTTCTAAACCTGAGATTTCATCAGCTTATTAACCCCTCCTATTCCACCTTTGTAGATGGCCGCTGTACCCGAAGAGCACCTGACCACTGGGTTTCCCTTACTTCTCGAGGATAGCCTCCAGGAGTGTCAGTTCCACCGAGCACCCATCCTCACCTACCTTGAGCATTGGGTGAGCGACACTGAGGTGGAGTACCATGTGGAAGTGATCGTAAAGGCAAACGATCCTCCCACAAGTTGGTTCTTCGAGGGACCCCAGATGGCAACACTACCACTCGCTGTCGAGGCTGCTGCACTCAAGGCATTAACCCGTCTCCGCGAGCTTCTTCCGGAGATGGCAGCCAAGATGACAACTCGCTTCTTACCTTACCGAAGGAAGGTGAAGAGGAAAGCAGCGCACTAGCCCCTCCACTGAAGGAAGGACTCTCGCTTCGATTCCAGACCTACTTCAATCTGTGTGCCGACAGCTTGGCACAAGACTTGGCCTCGGAATCAATAAAGCTTCGAGAAGAACTTCACAAGACCAAGGCACTTCTTCGTCGAGCTCAAGAGAAGGCAAATAGGATCAAGAAGGAAGGAGCACCTTCTGGACAATCCGCTATCGCATATCGAGGCGGAAGGCCCTCCGAGGAGGTGTCTTCCAAGGGTGAAGAACCACCTCGGCGACGCCGGATGACGGCAAGGGAATATCGCAAGCATTTCCCTGCACCACCGACGAAGCACCGTCGTATCCAACTCCTCCACTCCCCCACACCCTCAAGTGACAAGGGGGCCCAGACAGATGAAGACAAGGAGGAAGACCCAGAAGAGCCGGAATACGCGACCGAGCATTCCGCCGCTTAGGCAATATTCGCTACTCGGATATGCCAGTTGTAACCTCTACGGTAGGATAGGTCGTGTAACCCCTATGCGCAGTCGAGTCCTTGTATGGTTCATATGAAACCATCTAGTGTTTGCTTTTGTTGTGTCTGGATGTATGTCGTATTCTTCCTTCGGGAATGTGTAAACGACTACATCACCCATTTGGATTTTAATGGATGTGTTTTGGCCTTTCGGCCCTTGCATGATTTAATTTAGTGTCACACCCACCCCCTTACTAGGCACCCATCTATCTTGCTTTCCCTCTTCCGAGTCATGAGACCTTTTACCGCTCCAACAGGATGCCTGTTGTAACTCGTACTGGTACCTCTACCCAGCAGCCCGAAGCCGGAGCATCCTCTCAGCCAGAGGCAGGCCACGACCAAACCAACGACCAAGCTCCACCACCACCTCCTCCAAGCATGGACATGGCTCAGCTTCTCCAAGCTTTCCGAGAGGAACGCCAAGCCAACACTGCAGCTCTCCAGCTGATTGCTCAAGCTGTCACCAACAACCGCCAGCCGGCGGGGAATGGCAATGGACGTTCCACGTTGGCAGAGTTCAAGAAGCATGCACCACCAACCTTCATCGAGACTGCTGAACCCCTGGATGCAGACGACTGGGTCCGTTCCATTGAGGAGATACTGGAACTAGTCGGATGCACCAAAGATCGTGAGAAGGTGGCTTATGCAGCCCACTGCCTCGGGGGAACTGCTAGAGCTTGGTGGGATGGATTCAAGGTCATGCATGCTGAACAAGACATCACTTGGGTTAACTTCAAGACAGAATTCCACAAGGCCCACATTCCTTCCGGAATCATGGCTATCAAAAAGCGTGAGTTCCGAGCCCTGAAGCAAGGAAGTGGCACTGTCAAGGAGTACATGCAGAAGTTCAGTGTTCTGTCAAGGTATGCCCCTGAAGATGTCAGCACTGATGCTGCCAAAAGGGAGCGCTTCATGGAAGGCCTCAATCAGAATCCGCAATACTCGCTTGTCGTGTGCGACTGCCCGTCTTTCCCTGACCTGGTGAACAAGGCACTTATGCTTGAAGACAAGCGGCGTGCTTTGGAAGACACTCGCAAGCGCAAGTTGGTCAGTAAGGGAAGTTCCAGCAACCAGAAGCCTCGTCCGTGGCAATCAGCCACGGCCAAGCCAACCTATCAGCAACCAAGAGCTCCTGCACCTCGTGCCAACCCTCAGCCTCAGCAGTATGCCAACCCCAGGCCAGCTTTCAACCCCAATGCCAGTGGTGGCAACAAGATCAATCCAAACCAAGTCACTTGCTTTGGATGTGGTCAGTCTGGACACATCTCAAGGGTGTGCCCCAACAAGAAGCCAGATACCACGCGCCCCAATGCGCAGAACCAGGGACAAGGCCGTGGAATGCCACCAAGGAACCCAGCTCCTCGCAATCCACCGAACCAAGGGAAGGGGCGTGTGAATCTCGTCACTGCTGAAGAAGCCCAGGAAGACCCAAACGTCGTGCTGGGTACGTTCCTTGTCAACTCAGCACCTGCAACTGTCTTGTTTGATTCTCGAGCAACGCATTCATTTGTCACTCAAAGATTTGCATTAAAAAGTGGCATGACCCCTACACCCCTGAATAACCCTATGGTGGTACAAACCCCCGGAGCCGAGATGAGAGCCAAGATAGGCTGTAAAGGAGTCAGTATTACCATTAACGGTGTAGACTTCCTAGCAGACCTCATCATCCTGAGATCGCAAGGCTTGGATGTGATCTTAGGGATGGATTGGCTCAGCAAGCACCAAGGCTTGTTAGACTATGCCAATCGGACAGTCACTGTGACCAATGACCAAGGAGTCAAAGTCAAGTTTGCTTCCAACTCCTCTTCCGCTCAAGCCGCTAAAGTCAACTGTCTGTCTGAAGTTGGGCTGGATCAAGTACCGGTGGTATGTGAGTATCCTGATGTCTTTCCGGATGAACTACCGGGAATGCCCCCTGACCGTGACATTGAGTTCATCATCGAGCTCGTGCCCGGAGCAGGACCCATCTATAAGAAGCCTTATAGAATGGGGACGGAAGAATTAGCCGAGTTGAAGAAGCAGCTGGAAGAGCAACTAAGGAAGGGATTTATTCGCCCAAGTGCCTCCCCTTGGGGATCTCCTGTTCTGTTTGTGGCCAAGAGGGACGGTACCATCCGCTTATGTATTGACTATCGTTCCCTCAATGAAGTTACAATCAAGAACAAGTATCCACTTCCCAAGATCGAAGATCTGTTTGATCAGCTCAGCGGAGCCAAGGTATTCTCCAAGATCGACCTCAGATCTGGGTACTATCAGCTGAAGATCAGACCCCAAGATATTCCGAAGACGGCATTCGTAACCAGATATGGCCTGTACGAGTGCACGGTCATGTCCTTTGGGTTAACCAATGCCCCAGCTTACTTCATGTATCTCATGAATAAAGTCTTCATGGAATATTTGGACAAGTTTGTTGTTGTCTTCATTGATGACATTCTTGTGTTCTCGAAGTCGGAGGAAGAGCACGAGCAGCACCTGAGGATGGTCCTAGACAAGCTTCGTGAGCACCAACTGTATGCCAAATTCAGCAAGTGTGAGTTCTGGCTGCATAAAGTTGGATTCTTAGGTCATGTCTTGACCGAGGAAGGATTATCTGTTGATCCTGCAAAAATCGAAGCTGTGACCCAATGGCAATCTCCAACGACCGTCAAGGAAGTTAGAAGCTTCCTCGGACTAGCGGGCTATTACCGCAAGTTCGTGGAAGGATTCTCTAGCATTGCACGACCAATGACTCAGCTCCTCAAGAAGGACAAGAAGTTCGAGTGGACGCCAAAATGCGAAGAGAGCTTCCAAGAGCTCAAGAAGAGATTGACCACCGCCCCAGTTCTGGCAAAACCTGATATTCACAAGGAGTTCGTGATATATTGTGATGCCTCTCGAACCGGATTGGGAAGCGTTCTGATGCAAGAAGGCCGCGCCATAGCATACCTCTCCAGGCAGCTACGACCCCATGAGGAGAACTACGCTACTCATGATCTTGAGCTAGCGGCAGTAGTTCATGCCTTGAAGACATGGCGGCATTACCTCCTAGGGAAACGGTGTGAGATTTACACAGACCACAAAAGTCTGAAGTACATTTTCACCCAAAAAGAATTGAACATGAGGCAGCGGAGATGGTTGGAACTCATCAAAGACTATGACCTCAGTGTTCAGTATCACCCTGGGAAGGCTAACGTGGTGGCCGATGCCTTAAGCAGGAAGGCTTGCTCTTTGAATGCCGTTATTCAAGAAAGGCAGCCAGCCTTGTTTAAGGAGATCGAACAATTCAGTTTAGAATTGGTCACCCCTGGATTTCTGGATCATTTGGAAGTCAGACCGACCCTGATGGACGACGTCAAGAAAGCGCAAGATGGACACGCAAGCATTGAAGGCATCAAGAGGAAGATGAAACTGGGCAAGGCCCCAGGATTCTCCGAAGACGAGCACGGGATTGTTTGGTACAAAGGTCGTATCTGCGTACCAAACAACACCGAACTGAAGACGCTGATTCTGCAAGAAGCCCACGACACTCCGTATTCCATCCACCCCGGAGGAACCAAGATGTACCAAGACTTGAAGGCACGATTCTGGTGGCACGGTATGAAGAGAGAGATTGCAACCTATGTTGCAAAGTGTGATGTGTGCCAAAGGGTCAAGGCTGAATATCAGCGACCTGCTGGATTGCTTCAACCACTCAAGGTTCCCGAGTGGAAGTGAGATCAAGTCGGGATGGACTTCATCACTGGATTACCAAGGTCGAATAGAGGACATGACTCTATCTGGGTCATAGTCGATCATTTGACCAAGGTGGCCCATTTCATTCCTGTCAAAACTACCTACTCAGGCAACCAGCTGGCAACTCTCTATATCAACCGAATCGTAAGTCTTCACGGTGTTCCCAAGGAGATTATGTCAGATCGAGGAACCCAGTTCACTTCAAGGTTCTGGAAGAGATTCCAAGAAGCCTTGGGAACCAAGTTGTCTTTCAGCACAGCTTTCCACCCACAGACCGGAGATCAAACAGAACGAGTCAATCAGATTCTCGAAGACATGCTCCGAGCCTGTGTCTTGGCATATGGAGCCAAGTGGGAAGACTGTCTCCCTTTTGCCGAGTTCTCCTATAACAACAATTACCAGTCAAGCCTTCAGATGGCACCATTTGAGGTGTTGTACGGACGCAGATGTCGCACACCCCTCAACTGGTCGGAGACTGGAGAAGGACTAGTCTTTGGACCGGATATTCTCCGCGCAGCAGAAGAGCAAGTCCAACTAGTCAGAGAGCGATTAAAGGCAGCCAAGTCAAGGCAGAAGAGTTATGCTGACGCTCGACGCCGAGACATGAGTTTCCGTGTCGGAGATCATGTGTACCTGCGGGTAACTCCTCTGAAGGGAACCAAGCGTTTCCACGTCAAGGGGAAGCTCGCGCCAAGGTTCATTGGCCCTTTCAAGATCATCGACCGACGAGGAGAAGTGGCTTACCAGTTGGAACTACCACCTGAGCTATCCGATGTGCACAATGTATTCCATGTGTCACAACTCCGGAAATGTCTCCAAGTTCCGGACAAGCCCAATCTCTACAAGGATGTGGATCACCAAGCCATTGATCTGCAGCCTGATTTGACCTACCGCGAGAAGCCCATTCGCATTCTGGACGAAGAAGAAGCAACCTGGGAACGAGAAGACTATCTTAGATCCGAGTTTCCCGACCTCTTTTAAGCCCTAGTTTAGGAATCTCGGGGACGAGATTCTTGTAAGGGGGGTAGGTCTGTCACACCCTGCATTTTTTAACATGTTATTTGTATCTTTGAAGCATGAAAATTTGGACCAGCAATTTTTTTTAGCATCATTTGGCTTTTATTTGGAATTGAGTTTTCTTCATGTGCTTTTTCATGTGCTCATTAAAGTCAACTATGACCTCTTGTAGAATTCATCTCCATACCCAAAACTTCTGCCCAATGATCATGCCAAGTGTTATACAGCAGTATAGTATTTTCCTACAAAATTAATTTGGCCAAAAAGTATTTTATAAATTTAGTTTTCCAAAAACCCCTGAATTGAGATTTGCACTGCAAGTACTTGATTTAGGGTGAGAAAATTATTTCAAAAGGTTTATTTGAGACCTAGTAGTCATAGGACTCCCAGAAACCACAAAGGTATAATTTTAAAAGTTATTTTCCTATTTTATTTAAAAGCTTTTTCTTAAGGCCAGAAATGGTCTTTAATAGGGGAAAATTATTTAACTATTTCAAAAATATTTGCCAAAATTCAGAGAGACTCAGAGGACATATATTGTCCATATATAAGAGTTTCAACACTTGGTCATGTTCAAAATAATGGGCTAAACCCTTTAAAACCCTTTCTGGATGTTTCAAGCTTTTGAAATATTTACAAAGGAAATTTTCTCCAAAAATTCCAGGGAAATTCTATCATGTCATATATGACATATGTGATGATCTTGCCAAGTCCCATGCCTTGGGAAGCAAGAAAACATCCTCAAACCCCTTCATAACCATTCTGTCCATATTTGAAGTTTGAGCACCTTTACATTGCCAAACTTGTCCAAATGCTCTCAAACTTGGTGCACATGCTAGAATGACCTAATAAGGCATCTAGACCAAATGGCACAAGATTTGGAATAGAGCAACTTGATCAGATTACCTCAAAACCCTTTCTGTTCAAATGCAAATTTGAACAACTTTACATTACCAACTTTTTATCTGGAGCTTCAAACTTTGTGGGCATGATCAATACCCCAAATGATGATGCTACACCAAGTGGTGCATCAAGGGGAGATGATTAGCTTGACTCAAACAAGATGAAACTGTTTCTGTTGATTTCTAGGGTTCACCAAAGTTACATTGGCTAGTTTCTTCAAATGAGCCCAAATTTGGTGAAGCACCCTATTTTCTCATGTCTTTCAACCCTGTTAAGTGCCATGTCAAGTGGAGGTCATTTACTTGACCAAACACTGATCAAACACATTCTGGCTTTTTACTAAAACCCTCAACTTGATCACTTTTACTTTTCTCCATGGCCTCAACTTTTTACCACCTGATCATTGAGTTACTAGCTACCTCCAGTAACTTCCCCAGCACCCCAGCTCCATGATTGAGGGGTGAAAGCCCTGTTTTACCTTGTTGGACAGCAAGTTTTCACCAAGTCCCTAGCCCCCTCACTCTCTCTCAGCATCTCCAGGGCATCCAAGGCCTCAGGGCATTTCTTTACTCCTCCCTCAACGTGCTAGACATTGTTGGACACGTTGGTTTTGACCAGGACGGCGAGAGCGCGGCGATGCCAGCCAAACGCACGCTCTGGAGCACGTAACAGTGCAGACAAGCACTGTAGCTTCAGCCAATCAGCCTCCCCCGACAGCCTCGGGCCTCCCCTTCGCGCCAGTCGAGGCATCTCGACGTCCGCGACCTCCCCGGCGCTGTCCCCCCTCCTCATGCGCCCTCCAGTGGCCGACGTCGCACGCGCGCTGGCCGCCCGCGGCGGCCACTCCTCTGCCTCGCACGCGCGCGCCAACTGGAAGGTTCCCCGCTCCTCTTTTCCCCTCAGCTGGACGTGGAGCAAGTCCACGGTCCTCCCCGGCTTGATCCCAGGCTCCAGAACCCCTCCTAGCCTCGCCTGCAACCTCGCCGACGCACGGGTCCACGGTGGACCGTGGGCGCGGCTATATAAGCCCCTCCCGAGCCTCTCCAGCAGCACCAGCGACCTCTCCTCACTCCACTGAGACCCCCAGCACCATCCATTCCTCCCCAGGACGTCCCAGTGCTCGGGATCGACTGGAGCGCCGCCGCGTCGGGCCGCCGGTGATCTCGTGGTACGGGCCTCCCCTGCCCCTCCTTTCACCTGATTCGGAACCGCCGTGCTCCACTGACCCTTTCCCCCTTCTTTCCCCCTCCGTTTGCAGTCGGAAACGACCAGAGCCACCACTTCCCGACGAGCTTCCGCCGTCCCACCTCGCCGCCGGCGAACCGGACCTCCCCGGCGTGCCGCACCACCACCCCTGCATCCGCAACACGACGCAGATTCCATCCCTGCCCTCCGTTGCCGTCGCCGTGGCCGGAAAACTCGCCGGTGAGCTCGCCGTCGCCGTGGCCACAAGGTTGGAGATGACAGGCGGGCCCCGCCTGTCATCCGCACACCTCTCTCCCCCTCCTGTGTGCCACTGACCCACGGGCCCCGCCCGTCAGGTTCAAAAACCTGACGTGCGCGCACAGGCTCCCGTGCGGCTGGGCTGGACCGCCTGGGCCGTGCACTGTGGCCTTCCCTGGCCCAGTGCACAGGACGCTTTTTCCTTTTTCTTTTCTGTAAATGTTTTAAACATTTCTATAGAAAAGAATAATGGTCCAAATTAAATAATTCCAACTCCTAAAATCTTGTAATATTCCAACCTATTTAATGGTACCACTTTCATTCAAATCCATGAAACTTTTCTGTACTGTTCAAATTTAAATTCAAATTTGGGCAGTAAAACTCCTGTTCTAAAATCAATAGATTCTTTTCTGTAATTCCAAAACTCCAACTAGGATTTTTCCCCATCTTAGAAATTCCTCTAGTATTTTACAAAAATGAGTTGACATTTTTCTGAGCACTTTGATTTTTCTGTTTTGTTTGTATTCTTGTTTTCCCGTGGTTATTATGCGACGTATAGATCCCGTATTTGACGAAGTTGCTGTGGAAGAAGAAGGAGAAGGATTTGAAGACTTTGAAGACCAGGCCAATCCAGGCAAGCAACCCTTTGACCATGATACACTTGTTCTTCGGAACCCGTTTGTTTCCGATGCATGATGATTAGGGTTACGATAGTAACCTAGTTGATTCCACCATATGATGCATGCCATGATCTTGATCTTGCTATGTGCTAGATGACATGCATGTGGGTAGTAGTAATGAATAGTGATGCATGTGTGACATGAACCTTCGTGGTTGAAGTCTTTACATAAAACCCCGTCGGGTGCCATTCATGCCCGAGGGAGATGATGATGAGTTAGGTGACCACTTGATGACGAAGAGGTGTACCGAGGCAAGTGTGTGTGTTTTTCAAACGGATTGGTTTAAGTTGCGACCGTTATTCCAACCATACATGTGCAACCACACTACCCCTTATGGGACGGGGCTTTATTGATTACTTAGGTCGATACTAGCATGGTGCCCGCATTACTAGTGACGGGAAGACTTGAGGTCTTTCCCGGGACGGGGTCGTGCTTGGATAGACGACCATGACTGTTTTCACCGGGCACCAGACACACCGTTGGTCCCTTCGGGTATGCGTGACATTGAAATTAGGGCAAGTCCCGTGATCTATTGTTTGTACCCGAGGGCCGTGTACCAACGAGTGGACTCTATGTTAGTGTCGTCTAAGGAAAGATAATGACCGGGTACTTACCCCGGGTACTTGAGGTACCATGGGTCGTGGATGACACGGAAGTTCCCCGGATCTTGTGGGTAAAGTGTACAACCTCTGCAGAGTGTCAAACTATTCGAATAGTCGTGTCCACGGTCATGGACAGTTGGGTAACCGCTCTTGGGCTACGTCCAATGTTTGTGAAACCATGTGTGTGTATATGAGTCAAGGTGGTGACTTGACTTGATGAGTTGAATCACATCCATGTTGATATCGGTAACCTGTCTTCAAGGTTACGCGAGTTTATCGATGCATTAACTTGATTGTAGAATATTTGTTCTAGCCTTTTGCTAGATTGTTCATTATTGTTCCATTGCATTGTTACTTTGATCCACACCATGGGTTGCTTGCGAGTACATTCAAAGTACTCATTGGCTTGCCACTGGTTATTTAATTGGCCAGGCATGGAAGAACAGGAATATGAGGAAGAGTTCTTTGGAGACGAACATGCGAACTAGGACGCTATCCCAGTCAGAATGCCTGTAGGGTTAAGGCAGATGGCATGGGTTCTACCCGTTACCAAAGACTTCCGCTATTTGAGTTATTTGCTATTCAGCCCGTGAGGCTCTATCTATGTGAGACTTGGCCATAATGGCCTTAATTCGTGTAAGACTATTTGTATGGATGTAAGACTCTTGTTATTTCAGCTTCTGTGTGTTCAGTGAGCATTGATCTCTGGGATCACTGTACACGTGCATTCGGTGATCTCGACTTCTAAGTCGGGGTCCCCACAGATGAACTAGTACAGAGGTAGAACAGCCTCAGGAGGCGTGTTCTTGGGTGAGTGTTAGCTAGTGAGGGTTTGGGATTCGAATCCCTCCGTATGGTGGTGACTAAGCTATATTTATTGTGGCCTTGGTCCTTTTCCTCCGAAATGAAGGCGGGAAGGGATCCAACAATGGCCAATTTGAAAGGGGGCATGAAGTACATCTTATCCTGATGAAAGGTGGTCTTCGCCTGCAAAACTTCTGGTCGTGACGCCATGGTGGGCTCGACGATGACATCCGTCCTGCCGCTCCTGGCAGTCTTGTTCTCATTGCACAGGAATGGAAACCTTTGGCTGATTCATCGGGACTCCACGATTGCGTTTGCCTCCTTAGAACCGAAGAGGAAACTTGTTGCTCTGTACCCACTGGCACCCGCCTGGCCTTGGTCGTCATGGCTTGTCTCACTCGATCCTAATGAGGTGGGTGCTTGCATAGGAAACTGCGCTCTTCCGGAGGCAGCCTGGGGAGGCCGCTCCCTTCGGAGGTCTTGGTGTTTTCCGCCTCGCGAGGCATGGCCCCTCGTGAGGGTCTTGCCTTGTTGATGTTGAAGGTGGGCCGTACCAGGCCGTTGATGGAGCCACGCGATGGGCCATAGGCAAGCATGTCTGGGTACCCTAGTTCCCAGAACACCGATAGTAGCCCCCGGGCCCAAGGCGCCCTCGAACTTGGCTTCGAGGCAAAGCCAGGAGGCAAGGCTGAAGCGCTGCGGGCCTCAATCGCCTAAGGACCGAGTCGACATGTGGCACTTGATGGGACATGGGCATCTCCATTTACCCATGTAGCCTCGGCAACCATTCGACTTGACTACTACCTGTTGCATGCAGAAAAACCATCATTACTTGGAATTGTGGGAGGCCGGCAATTGGCCTCCCTCTTGCTATAAATGGGGGCGGAACCCCCTCCTCATCTCCATCTTCTCGCTGCTTGCTGATCCTTCTTCCTCCGCGTCCCGCCATCTTGCGATAGTGTCCATGGCGCTGACAAGGAGGTTTTCCATTGCAGAGAAGAGAAAGACCCCCAAGGAGGGGCCATGCTCGCCACTGCCCAAGAGAGGACGTGGACGCCTCCGCAAGCATGCCGCACCTTCGGCGGTGGCCCCTCGGGGGCACGGGCGCACCCCTTCGAAGGCCGGCCCCGCCTCAGGCAGCTAGGGCGGTGCTTCCTCCCACGGTGGGAGTTGTCATGGAGGGGCGGCTCCGGCGACGGGGGAAGGCGGGTGGCGGTCGCCCGGCCGCCGCAGCCGCGCTCCCACTCAGCCGACACGTCCCTGGAGTTCGTCGTGTGGTCTGGGAGGCCCGCAGACATTTGGTTCCAACTCCCGAGCTTCTTTGTGGGCGTGCTGCCGGTCAAGGGGACTGACGGCCTATGGCTGCAGGCCAACGACTGCAGCAGCAAGGCCTATGGGTTGAGGTTGAAGTCAGCACCGCAGGCAACGTGTTCCTGAACTGCGAATGGCATCTGTTCGCCCGCGCGCGGAGCCTGCACGGGAGGTGCACCCTCCATTTCAGGTACAACGACATCACAACCCTCTAGGTGAGGGTGTTCGGGGAAGACGGCCGGCGTGCGGGGTGCTACCCAGAGGACGGCAGCGATGGCGATGGTGGCGATGACGATGATGGTCGGAGGGGTGGCGCCATCGCTGGTGGTGAGCTTGCCCTTGGCAACATCCGTGCCACCTCCAGCAGCGGCGGCTCCTCCTCCGGGGAGAGTACCAGCGACAGCGACTACGACGAGCCACCACGTCGCCGGGCTCGGACTAGGGAGGAAGGTTTGCCGCGTCGCCGCCATGCCCCGGTGAAGCAGGAGGAGGACTCCGACTGAACCCAAGCATGGCTAGAGCCGGGCTTCGAGAGCCGCTGTAGTCGTGCGGCTAGCTTTTGTTTCCTTCCCCCCCCCCTACAGTAAAAATAAAGGTAGCAGGCCCTGTTGGGGGAATGTAATGAACCAAGGCGCTTACGCCATTATGTTATTATTTTCATGTTGCATTATGATGCTCGCGTCTTCGCTGATCATTGTTGGGGCGACTTAGCTTGGTATTCTTGTGTGTACATCCCTACCGCGAGAGTGTGCCTGTACAGGGCCCGAATTTCGTGCGAGCGGCGAGAGCATGTATTGCCGCGAGGGTATCCAGAAGTTGCTGAGCCTTAGGAGGCAACCTGCAGCTATATGACTAGAAACCTTCCAGAGGCGTCGTGCCCGTGATCTCGTTTGAGAGCGTCACGCGAGGACGAAGGTGCCAAAGGGCCTGGGTACTAAAGCTTTGGCGAGGTGTGTTCACGGACAGGCCCGAGCGCACAAACCTGCCTAGGCCCGCGCGCGGGACGTGCGAGGAGGAGCGATGGGAAACTACCACGCCTCCCGAGGTATTATCTGGAAGAGAAAAACGGTGCAAGGAGAAGAAATTTCCCAACCCTTGAATAAAACATGATTTTTTTTCAAATTTCATTCTAGAAAGCGCAAACCAGTTACAGAAAGCAAGCAAAAGAACAACCGCGTCTGGCACCTATACTAGTCTTCTTGTCTTCCCACCAGCGCGGAGCATGGGGCCTCCACTAGGATGTGGGTGGGAGCCCCCGTGAGGCCCAGGGGTGGCACTCAGGAGACTCCGGGGCGTGTACATCCCCAACTCATTATTATGTGAGAGTTTCACCAGCGGAGATCTTCACGGGCACATGGGCTTGGTCATGGGTAGAACCTTCGGAGGTGCTGGATGTTCTAGGCATTCTGGATGGGGACCCCGTCTCGCGTCTCCAGGCGCGCGGCGCCAGGCATGGAGACACAGGCGAACCTGAACAGCCCCTCCCACATGGGCGAGAGCTTGTGAAGCCCCTCCCTGGAGAGCACCCGCCTTAGGACGAGGTCACCCACCTCGAAGGTCCTGGAGCGGACGTTGTGACAGTGGTACAGCCGCAGTGCCTGCTGGTACCTCGCTGCACGGAGCGAGGCTTGGCGGCCGCGCTCCTCCCCCAACACGAGGTCCATCCCCCGCGAGGCGTCCTGGCGTGCCTCGTCAAACACCAAGACCCACGGGGAGCGATGCTTGACCTCATGAGGGAGGACTACCTCGACCTCGTAGACGAGGAAGAATGGAGTCTGCCGGTGGGATTGGTCACAGTGGCGCGGATGGACCACAACACAACCTGGAGCTCATCGAGCTAGCCCCTGCCACATGCCTCGAGTTTCTTCTTGAAGCTCCTCGCCTTGAGTCCCCTCAGGACCTCTGCGTTGGCTCGGTTGGCCTGACCATTGCTCGCCAAGTGTGCCATCGAAGCCTAGCATATCTGCATTCCAAGGTTAGCGCAATATGTTTTGAAAAGGTTGCTCGTGAACTGAGAACCATTGTCGATGATGATGCGGTTGGGGACCCCGAAGCGGCTCACGAGGCCCTTGATGAACTTGACAGCTTAGCCAGCTGGTATGGTGCGGACGGCCTCCACCTCTGCCGACTTAGTGAATTTGTCGATGGCGACATACAGGTAGCAGTAGCCCCCAGGCGTTCGAGGGAACGGGCCCAGGAAATCCAACCCCCAGACCGCGAACGGCCATGAGAGCGAGTTGGTCTGGAGGCCCGTAGCGGGCTGGTGGATCTGCTTAGCATGGAATTGACGAGCCTGACAAGATATAACCAATTTAGTGGCATTGTTGAGAACCATGGGCCAGTAGAATCCGCCGCGGAATGCTTTTCCCACAAGGGTGTGCGATGAGGAGTGATACTCGCAGTCCCCGCCATGTATGTCGGCCAGCAGTTTGCACCCGTGCTCTCTGGAGATGCATCATAGAGAGACTTTGTTCGGGTCCTTTCGGTGAAGCTCACCGTCTTGGATGCAGTATGTGGTGGCCTGGCAGACCACACACTCTGTGTCTTCCTCCTTTTTCGGCAAGGCACCCTGGAGCAAGTACGCCTTGGACTCCTCGGTCCAGCACCCCTGCTGGGCTCGAGTGCGAGGACCAGGCAAGCTCCCGAGGTCAGGCCACGGGATGGGGCACCCGAGGAGGGTGCCGGGGGCAGCTCCTCCCGAGGCGGCGCTAACCCCACAGTGGGGGGAGCTGCTCATGGCTTAAGAAGCCGATCCTCAAAGTCACCGGGCTCGTGAGGCAGTCGCTAGGACACCCTCTTGGCGATGTCGCCTGCCTCCTTGTTCGTGCCACGTGACACGTGCTTCACTTCCAAGCCTAAGAACTGTTTTTCAATTTTGTGTACCTCCTCGAGGTATGCCTCCATGTGCTCGTCCTTTGGCTTGTACGCCTTGTTGGTGAAGTTGACGAGGAGATGGGAGTTGCCCTTGATGGTGAGGCGCCTAACCCCTAGAGCTACCGCAGCCTTTAGGCCGATGATCAGGCCCTCATACTCAGCAATGTTGTTGGAGGCCTTCTCCCCATGCTGGAAGCAAAGTTGCAATACGTAGTAGAGCTTGTCCTGGGTGGGCGAGATGAGCACGGCTACAGCCCCCATGCCCTGGCGCGCAAACGCACCATTGAAGTACATGACCCAGCCATCTGATGCCTCGTCTTTGGGCACAAGGGAACGATCCTCACTTACTTCACGACCATGGGCGTCAGCCCATTCTTCCACAAACTCGGCGAGGGTCGGGCCCTCGATGACTTTGGTGGTGCTGGACTCCAGCTGGAACACCTACCGCTCGATGTTCCATTCGGCGACCCTTCCCGCGGCGTTGGGGCTTAGGAGCACCCTCTCCAAGGGATAACCTGAAACACCCTTGATGGGGTGGCCTTGGAAGTAGTGACACAGCTTCGTGGAGGCAACGCGGAGGGCAAACAGGAGCTTTTGTGGCATGGGGTAGCGTGCCCATGCGTCACGCAACACCGTGCTAACAAAGTACACGGGGTGCTCGATGAGGGAGGAGATGCCGGTTGGGTCCTGGGCCTCCTGAGGTAAGGGGACCTCAAGAGTTTGGTCATCTGGAGGGGCGGTTGTGACCCCGGGACTGGCATCCTTGTGTGTCTCACCGTCTCGTGAGGTGCCTGAGGTCTCAAGGGCGCCGTCCTGAGGCCGCAGAGCCTTGGTTAGCCGCGGGGCACCGTGCCACACGACCTGAACCGAATGCTCTCCCTGGACCGCCATGAGCGTCGTGCATGCTGAGTGAGGCGTGGCGGCCAGGTAGAGCACCACGGGTTCAAGGGGGCAAGGCGCGACCATCACTAGTGGGCTGGTGAGGTACCTCTTGAGGTCTTGGAAGGCCACATCGGCCTCCGGGGTCCACTAGAATGAGCCCTTCTTTTTCTTCATCTTGAAGAACGAGAGGGCGTGCTCGCCTAGCTTGGAGATGAAGCGCCCCAGCGAGGTTACACAACTTGCCAGGTTCTGCATCTCCTTGAGGGTTTCCGGCAGGCTCATCTTCTCTACGGCCTTGATTTTCTCTGGGTTGGCCTCTATCCCCCTATGTGACATTAAGAAACCTAAGAGCTTGCCGGACGGGATACCAAACACACACTTTTTCGGGTTGAGCCACATGTTTACTTTGCACAAGCTGGCAAACGTCTCCTCCAGATCTTCGACAAGAGTTCTCGCCTCCCGAGATTTGACCACTATGTCATGGACGTGCGCCTCGGCGTTCCTCCCAAGCTGCTGACCCAAAGCGACGTGCATCATCCGCTGGAAGGTTGCCCCGGCATTGCGTAACTGATAGGCATGCAAGTGTAGCAATACACCCCACACGGGGTCAGGAAGGCCGTCTTCTCGACATCCTGTACCGCCATCTTTATTTGGTGATAGCTCGAGAAGGCGTCCAGGAAGCACAACAAATTGCACTCGATGGTGGAATCGATGATCTGGTCGATGCGCGGAAGATGGAAAGGGTCATGAGGACAAGCCTTGTTGAGGCTCATAAAATCTACGCACATGCGCTCCTTCCCACCCTTCTTGGGGATGATGACCGGGTTCGCCAGCCAATCGGGGTGGCTCACCTCCCGGATGACACTGGCCTCTTGCAGCTTGCGGATCTCCTGAACGATGAAGAACTGCTTCTTCGGGGCTTGCCGCCGTCCCTTCTGCTTCACTGGGCGCGTGTTGGGGCACACCATCGGGTGGTTCTCGTTCACCCCGTGCAGAACACCGACCAGGTCCGTCACCTCCCACGCAAACACGTCCTTGTACATGCGAAGGAATCTTACCAGCACTTATTCCTGGTCTGGGGGGAGGCTGGCGCCTATGGTGAAGGTCGGGCCTGATTCTTTGCCTTCATCGACCAGCACCTGCTTCGTATTTGCTCGGTCTTGAGAGAACAATTGCTTCTTCTTTGTTAGCGTAGCCCCCGAGCTCTCCGGAGCGCCCTCAGGCATGGCCGCGCGGCTGCCGTGGCCTTGAAAGTGAGCTCGAGGGCTACAAGTGCATCCTTGGTGTCCCCTGCCACGGTGAGGACACCGCTGCTTCCCGGCATCTTCATGATGTTGTAGCCGGGGTGAGTTGCCGCCATGAACTTGGCGAGAGCCGAGTACCCTAGGATGGCATTGTACAGGAGCCCATTGCGGGCAACGTCGAAGTCGATGAGCTCAGTACGGTAGTTGCTCTGCATGCTGAAGGTGACGGGGAGGTGGATATGCCCCAGAGGATAGGTGGAGCAGTGACGACCCCAGAGAAAGGCTTAGTGGGGAGGAGCCAGCCTTGAGAACATGGAGCAGGCCGAATGCCTCCACGAAGAGGACGTTGAGGTTGGCGCCTCCATCGGTAAGGGCCTTGGTGACCAACACGTTGCAGATGGTGTGGGTGCGAAGCATCGGAAGAGCGCTAGCGCCGGCCGTGGTCTTGGGGTGGTCCCTAGAATCGGAAGTGAGGTCGACCTTGGGCACCGCTCAGCCCGGAAGCGACTGAGCGGCTCCCACCTGGCGGATGAACTGCTTGACATGGCGGTCTAAGGCCGGCGCCCTGGACCCGCCGAGGATTGCGGTGACGGCGTGGGGCGTGTTGTTCTTGGGTAAGTGTTATCTAATGAGGGTTCGGGGTTAAGATCCCTCCCTATGGTGGTGGCTAAGCTATATATATAGTGGCCTTGGTCCTCTTCCTCCGAAAACAAAGGCAGGAAGGGATCCCACAACGACCAATTTGAAAGGGGACAGGAAGTGCATATTATCTTGACGAAAGGTGGTCTTCGCCTGCAAAGCTTCTGACCGTGACGTCATGGTGGGCTCGGCGATGACATCCGTCCTGCCGTCCTCGCGGTCTTGGACTCGTTGCACAAGAATGGAAACCTTTGGCTGATTCCTCGAGACTCCGCGACTGCGCTTGCCTCCTTAGCACGAAAGAGGAAACCTGTTGCTCTGCGCCCTCTGGCACCCGCCTGGCCTTGGTCGTCATGTCTTGTGTCAATTGATCGTCATGAGGTGGGTTCTTGCATAGGAAACTCCACTCCTCCGAAGGCAACCTGGGGAGGCCGCTCCTTTCTGGGGTCTTGGCATCGTCCACCTCGCGAGGCTCGGCCCTTCACGAGGGTGTTGCCTTGTTGAGGCTGAAGGTGGGCCGTACCAGTCCGTTGATGGAGCCACACGATGGGCCGCACATAGGCAAATCTAGGTACCCTTGTTCCCAGAACGCTGATAGTGCGGACCCTACAGGTTCGAGAATGATGTAGACGTGACCGAGACGACTCTCCAGTCAATAACCAATAGCGGGACCTGGATGCCCATATTGGTTCCTACATATTCTACGAAGATCTTTGTCGGTCAAACCTTTATGACAACATACGTAGTTCCCTTTATCTGTCGGTATGTTACTTGCCCGAGATTCGGTCGTCGGTATCTCCATACCTAGTTTAATCTCGTCACCGGCAAGTCTCTTTACTTGTTCCATAATACATCATCTTGTAACTAACTCCTTAGTCACTTTGCTTGCAAGCTTCTTGTGATGATGTATTACCGAGAGGGCCCAAAGATACCTCTCCGTCACACAGAGTGACAAATCCCAGTCTCGATCCATGGCAACCCAACGTACACCTTTGGAGATACCTATAGAGAATCTTTATGGTCACCCAATTACGTTGTGATGTTTGATATCACACAAGGTATTCCTCCGGTATCTGGGATTTGCATGATCTCATGGTCGAAGAAACATGTATTTGACACTGAGAAAGAAGTGGCAATAAACTAAACGATTGTATGCTATGCTAACGGTTGGGTCTTGTCCATCACATCAATCTTGTGACGCCCCCGATTTGACCATACACTAATCATGCACGTAAACGTGTACGACCAAGATCAGGGACTCACTGGAAGATATCACAACACAACTCTAGACACAAATAAAATAATACAAGCTTTATATTACAAGCTAGGGGCCTCGAGGGCTCGAATACATAAGCTCGGATATACAAGAGTCAGCGGAAGCAATAATATCTGAGTACAGACATAAGTTAAACAAGTTTGCCTTAAGAAGGCTAGCACAAAACATCAACGATCTAAAAGGCAAGGCCTCCTGCCTGGGACCTCCTAGCTGCTCCTGATCGTCAGCTGTCTCCAAGAGGTAGTAGGCTTTGTCGAGGTAGTAGCAATCGTCAAGGGTGGCATCTGGCTCTTGGACTCCACAATCTGGTTGCAACAACCAGAAAGAAGAAAGAAGGGGAAAAGGGGGAGCAAAGCAACCGTGAGTACTCATCCGAAGCACTCGCAAGCAAGGATCTGCACTACATATGCATCAATATCAAAGAAAAGGGTAGTATCTGTGGACTCAGCTGCAGAATGCCAGATTAAGAGGGGGATAAGCTAGTCCTATCGAAGACTAGCATCTTCTGGAAACCACAAATCTTGCAGCAGTAGAAGAGAGTACAGAATAACATATTATAGTTATCAAGCATGTTGTAGCATTAACGCCCAGAGATCCTTCCTCGACTCCCTGCGAGGAAGCAATACCGGAGCCAAATATCAGTTCATGTCTCAGTATCCAGTTTTAGTGGTAGCAATCGCGATACAACTCCAAGTGTCCGTTACTGTATGACAGGCTATCGATATATGTTTTCTTCCCTGCAGGGGCGCACCGACTTACCCACCACGCTTGCTTAACTCCGGCCGGACACACCATCAGGTCATGCCCGGCCTCGGCCAAACAATACGCCGCAACCCGACCTAGGATTAATAGAGAGGTCATGCATGCCAGAATAAACCTATGCCCCCAGGGGTCATGGGCCATCTCCCCGGGAACTCCTACACGTTGAGTGGGCGGCCGGTGAGCAGACCTGGGCTACCTCCTTAAAATGGCAAGTGCTTACGCGGTCCAACCCGGCGCGCGCCACTCAGTCGTATGACGTCAGTTAAGCTTGAGCTGATGCATACGATGAAGAACACCCATACTATGCCCACGTGATGGTTAGCGCTATCAAGCCAGAGGCCCCTTGGATCAAATATCCAAACCGTTTAGTGTCTTAGGAACGTGGTAACGAGCAGAGACTCATGATCATGTGACCCCGTCGCCCCGTCTCGAGGACTTGCGGCAAGGGAAAAGAGTGCCCGACCATGCCTCGTATTCAACTCTCGGGTACCCTCCAGGTGAACCCGTCTCCACATCACTCGCGTGTAACCCTCAAGATAGACCCGCCTTTCCATGTAACAATTGTAAAGTCATAGTAACCATAGTAACCGTTTGTCTAACACCAAAGGGAACCCTGAGGAATCACCCTCCATGAAATCCCACCTGATGTTATCGTCAAGGTGAACGAAGGAGGAATCACCCTCGAGGTTCACTCTTGAGGAGTTGCACGACAATGTCGTTATCGGCAGCGGGGAAGGAGGAATCACCCTCGATGACCACACCCGATGAGTTAACCTACAAGGTTCACATCAGAAGTGCTGATGTGGTGTCACCCTCAGCACTCGATAGTAACCCAGTAGTGTCGAGCAACTAAGGGGAAGTGATGTGCGGTGCCGGGGCCTGGTCTTCGATCCCGTTGATCGGGTCTTCCGATAATCCAGTAGGGCAAACAGGAAAAAGTGGGGGCGGGGTCTCTGATGGATCTCTAACCAGCCTATACTAAGAAGTTTAGTATAAACATATAAGGTATGTGATAAGGACATGACTACCTTGGATACGACCAAAAATATTGCATACATGTATATTTGTGAGGTGATTCCTAATGCAAACTATGCAACAATTTATTTATGTCATCCAGGACAAAAATACTTCACAGACTTTTGTGCCATGTCTAATTCCAGGTGTATGGGACATTTTACAATCCACATATGAAGATAAGGGAAAAAGAGAAGTTTAGGTGATGTTCAAAAAGTTCTCTCACGTCACTTTTGGGATAAGAGAAGATAGAGTCCAAGTCTCTCACGTTCTGCATCCAGATCCGGACTGCACAGACATACCTGACTCAAAACGGCAAGAACTCCTTCATACGGACTCCGAATTAGGTGATTCTTTTTTTGGGAAACTAGATTTCGTACACTTTTCGACCCAATTGGATTCACCTTCAAATCCGTCCGGAGCGTTGAGATATCGACGAAACAATCTGACGCTGCAGCAGAATCTGAGTCAAACTACAAGTCCAAAGGTGTTGCATCACCTCCACTTGGGCCCATGAGCCTTGTACAACCTAGGGTTACTTTTAGGCTGCCTTGGGACGTCCTCCCACCTCCTTGGCCGCCACCCCTTGCTCCAATATAAGTAGATCCATCTAGTAGCTTTTTCTTTGGGATTTGCTTAGTCAAATGTTAGCCATTGCAACTTTGTGTACTTCGTTTGTGTCTAACGACCAGACCAACACCACTTACGGATCCCCAACTTTACCAATACTTCATATATATTTGCAATATTCAGATTGCTTTATCATATTCTTGCTTGTTCTTCGATTGCATGCAGGAATAGACCTTCGTGGTCAGGCTGCTTGTGCTTCTGGCATCGTCAGTAACCCCAGGAGATTGGTATAGCAATTGCTAAGGCGCAACATCGTGCACGTTTGTAGTCGGATCGTCAAAGTCGACTCCACCACATCGATAGTTATCATCTCATCGAAAGATCAGGCCCCTCGTCCCTATCAAGTGGTATCAGTTTTTAGGTTGCTCGGTGAGAATTTCCAGTTGTTCCTAGATTAGATTTATTTTCTTACCTATTGTCCAAGCAAAAACCACAAAAAAGTTAGATCTATTCATCATTTGTCCTAGCCAGTCTGAGTCTTGACAATTTTCTTTTCATTATTTGCATTATTGAATTATCGGTTGCATCGTCGTGTCGAGTTGCTGGTCTTAGTGTCTAGTTCGTTAGAGTTTCAAGTTCTGTTCACATTAGTCACGTCGCCGCTGCATCGTTATCCCTTCCGCTGTCCACCACCTCATCCATCAATTTCCACCTCATGCTACCCATCGTTCATTGTCACAATCATACTTGAGGTCGTTCGCATCTTTGGTTAATCCAATTTGCATCTTATCTAGTTTGTCTTGGAAAGAGGGAGAAAGAAAAAAAAGACAGAGAAAAAAAAGTAAAAAAAAGAGGAGAGAAAAAAAAGTGTGAGAAAAAAATAGAAAAAGAAAAAAGAAAAAAAGTGTGAGGAGGAAAAAAAAGACAAAATTTGGATCTATTAGAGTCAATCTCGTAGTTGAATTCGGATGTGTTTTCTGGACTGTTCGGTAAAACAGGCATATCTTCCTCATACGAAGTCCGTTTTGACTCCACAAGTACTCAAATTAAAGATAGCGACGAGCCGCATCTGAATAGTTGCAGAAGCTAGTTCAATATTTTGCACCTCAAAATCGGCTTCTAAATAGGTCTTTTTTCCCTCTGAAGTTCGCGAACACAGCTTGTTCCAGTTTTTTAGGCCAGTTTTAGAATTTTTTGACACCTCATATCAACTCGGAATTGAGCGATTCTTTTTGCGTCTGAAAGCTTGAGTCAATAGCATTCTGTAGAAAAAATTATCATAAAATTGGCTCAAACTTTTCAAGAGGAAAGTTGGACAGAGAGTTGTTGTATATCCTGCTTGGCGGTTGTTTTTCATCATTATCTTTACTGCCATTGTGATTTTCACTTACATCATGCTATCGAGAGCTACTTCATATCCTTTCTTGATGCTCGCTGTGTTACGTCGTGACCTCATTATTGTTCTAGGCTCGCGTCTCTAGCACGGTCTAGCCTAGTACCAGCACAGTACCGTCGTTGAGCATTTATTCAACATTGCATCTCTAAATTGATTATTGCTAATCTTTTGCTACCATATATAAAGCCAACCCATCTCCACATATTTCTATACCATGTTTACGTACATTCACTTGACAATCGCTTTACTCAATCTTTGGAGTTATTTGACACCGCTGGTTGCCTATCACCACCTGCTGCATGGTAAGAACTTGTAAGATATTGATCTTGGCTTTACTGTGAGCGTTTTACCACCACATCCTAGTAGTTCATAGGAACATTATTCTTGAATTTTGTTTCTTGTTTCTACTAATCATGACAGGTACCGGAGACAGAAGTTCTTGGATAATGGATACATCTTCACCATCATGAGACGTGGGACAGCACACACATGCACACGGCCAGGTTATCTCTTTACCTTCATTTGAGGGTAGATTTAATCCTGCTATTTATCTTGCTTGGGAGTTTGAGGTCGAACTAATTTTTGCTAGCCATGATTTTTCTGAACTTGAGAGAGTACAAGCTTTCACTAGAGTATTTACTGGTTTTTCTTCCGTTTGGTGGAGTGTACACTGTAAGAAACACATTGATAATCAACCCACAACTTCGAAAGATTTGAAAGCTGTAATGAGACAACAATTTTTTCCTCCTTACTATCGCCATGAATTGCTTCGCAAATTAGAACAATTAAAACAAGGCAGTAACACTGTTCATGCTTACTACCAAGAGTTCAAATTTTATATACATCATTGTGACATAGAAGAATCTGAGGATGATACAATGAATAGATTTTTTGGTGGTTTGAACCATGATATTCGCGCAAGATCTTAGTATATTCCTCGTTGCATTACTGGTATGTATGTTCGTGATTGTACCTTTGAGAGACAAATACAGGAGGATGCATTGTGTGACTACAACAACTACTATTCCAATTCATGCTCACCACCACCGAGTGGTTCCTCCACCATTGCACCTACTAGAGCAGCCACACCTCCGATTATGAGCGCGCCATCATCTAAAGTGTATAGTACATTGTCATTGTCTGTACCTACATCAGCTACATCTTTGCGACAAGGTAACAGTAAAAACAATGATAATATAACTTCACATGAGGATGTAACTTGAATACTTCATGTATTGAATTATCTGTTGATTTGAGCACACCACCTAGTTTAGATAATCATGTTACTGTCATGAATGCGTCATGTGATCAAACAACTGAAATACCAACAATTTTGAGTGCACCCGTTGAATTAACTGTTGATGAAAAATGATCATGTGAATCAGAGAATAAATCAGATTTGGATAAAATACATTTGAAAACAATTGTGCCAATGTTTAATCATTTTGATATGACCTCTAGTCTTGGTGACGATTCTATGTCAAATGACTTATTGATGTTTGCTTATTTAAGCATGAATTTCATGCAAGTAAGGTTTATTTACCAATGTTGGGATGGTTTAATGATGAACATTATCAATCTTTTAATATGAATAAGAGCTTCACTTATTTGTGCAAACTGAGTTGCAATATTTTCATGCCTTCTACCTCTTGTGATAATATTTTGGCTTTATATTTTATGAATTACGAAAGTTACTCATCTATACATGTGTCATATGTGCGAAAATAAAGGGAAGTAAAAATGAATGACATATACATATACAACATGTACACCTTGTCTCTTTTCTTACCCACATTTCTGATTAAGCAACGCCGAGGACGGCGTTATTTTCAAGAAAGGGAGGATGATGAGGACATGACTACCTTGCATACGACCAAAAATATTGCATACATGTATATTTGTGAGGTGATTTCTAATGCAAACTATGCAACAATTTATTTATGTCATCCAGGACAAAAATACTTCACAGACTTTTGTGCCATGTCTAATTCAAGGTGTATGGGATATTTGTACAATCCTCATATGAAGATAAGGGGAAAAGAGAAGTTTAGGTGCTGTTCAAAAAGTTCTCCCACGTCACTTTTGGGCCAAGAGAAGATAGAGTCCAGGTCTCTCACGTTCTGCATCCAGATTCGGACTGCACAGACATACCTGACTCAAAACGGCAAGAACTCCTTCATACGGACTCCGAATTGGGTGATTCTTTTTTGTTGGAAACTAGATTTCGTACACTTTCCAACCCAATTGGATTCACCTTCAAATTTGTGCGAAGCGTTGAGATATCGACGAAACAATCTGACGCTGTAGCAGAATCCGAGTCAAACTACAAGTCCAAAGGTGTTGCATCACCTCCACCTGGGCCCATGAGACTTGTACAACCTAGGGTTACTTTAGGCTGCCTTGGGACGTCCTCCCACCTCCTTGGCTGCCACCCCTTGCTCATATATAAGTAGATCCATCTAGTAGCTTTTTCTTTGGGATTTGTTTAGTCAAAAGTTAGCCATTGCAACTTCGTGTACTTCGTTTGTGTCTAACGACCAGACCAAGACCACTTACGGATCCCCACCTTTATCAATACTTCATATATATTTGCAATATTCAGATTGCTTTATCATATTCTTGCTTGTTCTTCGATTGCATGGAGGAATAGACCTTTGTGGTCAGGCTGATTGTGCTTCTGGCATCGTCAGTAACCCCAGGAGATTGGTTTAGCGATTGCTAAGGCGCAACGCCATGCACGTTTGTAGTTGGATCGTCAAAGTCAACTCCACCACATCAATAGTTATCATCTCATCGAAAGATCGGGCCCCTCATCCCTATCAGTATGAAAGCAGGTATCAACAACATGCTACGCATCAGAATAGGATCATACAAAAAGCAGTAGCAGTTCTAATGCAAGCATAATAAAGAAGGGGAATGGGCGATATCGGAATGATCAAAGGGGGTTGGCTTGCCTGGAGGCTCTTCTGCAAAGGAATGGTCGTCGGTGACGTAGTTGATCACGATGGCATCATCCGTCTCGGGGTCTATAGGAGAGAAGAGGGTGAAGAAACAGTAAATACAAAACACACAGATGAACCAAAGAAGCACGACATGTCAACACGCAGTGTTAGTGTGCTCTAGCGCGGTGCTACACGATACCGGCGAAGGGGAATAACATCCGGGAACGTTTTCCCGGAGTTAGGCATTTTCGGACAGGCGAACCAGAGGGGGATTGTTCCATGTTCGGTGTGATAGAGACGTGTGGCGGACAAACAAACTGCGTATTCGAATTCGTCTCATCGTTCTGAGAAACTTTCATATATAAAACATTTTCATCCGAGTTACGGATTATTTTATATGATTTTCTAAAGATTTAAACTAAATTCTAGAAGTATTTAATTATTTAAATCAAACATTATCCAGAACAGTGAAAGGTGATGTCATCATGACATCACCATGATGTCATCATGACATCACCATGATGTCATCATGACATCACCATGATGTCATCATGTCAAACCCAGTTGACCACAGTCAAACTTGACGTGTGGGGCCGTGCTGTCGCGGACTCCGGCTCGATCAGGTGGTCGAGGAAGATGCAGCGGAGGCCGGTGAAGCGGAAGGGCACGTCGGGGCGCCTGGGGTGACAGTGGCCGCGGTGGACGACGGAGAACGGCGGCGACCACGTTGGTCTCCTCTCCAGAATGAAGTAGAGGGAGATGGGAGAGGTGGATCTGAGGGAAGAGAGGCGCAAGTGGTGAGGTGAGTGGGAGGGGCGTCCGAGGTGTCGCCCTTATCCCCTCCCGGCGAGGCCGCTGAGGTGGTCGGGTGGCGCCCCTGGTGCTCGGTCGGCTGAACAGTGAAAGGCGGGAGATGACAGGGGAGGGGGAGTGGGCCGGCCTAGCTGGGCCAGTTGGCTCGGGTGCGCCGAATCCCAGGTGAGGCAGAGGCGTTGGTCTCTCTCACTCACCCCTTCTTTTCCTTTTTCTTTTTTTTTTCTTTTTTTTAAACTTTTGTTTCAAATAGTTTAGGGTATTTAAGACTTTTGCAAAAATGTTGGTTCACCACCAGTATTATCAAAAGAATATTTGCCACATGATGAACATTTTAGTTTTCATGTTTAATTAATTTTGAATTTCACTCACAATTTGAAATTTGAATTCAACTCGAATTGAAAGGAGTACGAGCAATTATGATCATATACTTGTTTAGCAAAAAGATTAACTTAACCCGGGGATTACTGTAGCATCAATACACCGGGGTGTCACAACTCTCTTCCTCTATAAGAAATTCTCGTCCCAAGAATTAAGAGGTAGAGAGGAAAAGGTCGGGATACTCTGCCCGAAGATTATCCTCGCGTTCCCAAGTGGCTTCATTTTCAGAATGATTTGACCACTGCACCTTGAGGAACTTGGTAACCTTCTGGCGGGTTCGACGTTCAGCTTCTTCGAGAATGCGGATCAAATGCTCTTTGTAAGCGAGATCATCTTGCACTTCAATCAGTTCTGGATCCACTTCACGTTCCGGATCCTTGAAGCAACGACGAAGTTGTGACACGTGGAAGACATCATGGACGTGAGAGAACTGAAGTGGCAACTCCAGTTGATAAGCCACCAGTCCACGACGGGCGAGAATGCGGAAGGGATCAATGCAGCGCTGAGCTAGCTTGCCCTTGACTCCGAACCGATGAGTGCCTCTCAAAGGAGTGACACGCAGATAAGCTTGTTCACCAGGTTGATAAGTTGAACCCCGGTGTTTCCGGTCATAGTTTCTCTTCCGGCGGGACTGGGCCGCCTTGAGATTACCCCGGACAATGCGAACCTGCTCTTCAGCTTTTTGAATAATGTCTGGACCAATGAGCGTACATTCCCTAGTTTCTGACCAATTCAGAGGGGTTTGACAATTACGTGCATAAAGCACTTCGAAGGGTGCCATCTTCAAGCTGGCTTGATAACTGTTATTATAAGAGAACTCCGCATAAGGGAGAGATTCTTCCCACTTCTTGCCAAAGGACATAACACAAGCCCGAAGCATGTCTTCAAGAATTTGATTGACTCGCTCTACTTGGCCTTGGGATTGGGGATGATAAGCAGTGCTCCAGGTAATATGAGTTCCCGTTGCCTCTTGGAAAGTATCCCAGAACTTCAAAGTGAAAATACTGCCACGGTCTGAAAATATCTCCTTCGGAATGTCGTGGAGTGATACAATTCTGGAGATATACAAGTTTGCTAATTGACTAGCAGTGATTGTCTCCTTGATTGGCAGAAAGTGAGCAACCTTCGAGAATTGGTCGATGACGACAAAGATAGCATCATTACCTTTCTGTGACTTGGGAAGGCCAGTGACAAAGTCCATCTGAATCTTATCCCACTTCCATTCAGGAATCGTAAGTGGTTGTAGAAGTGTAGCCGGTTTCTGATGTTCTGCTTTGACGCGACGACAAACGTCACATTCTTCGATATACTGAGCAATGTCTTGCTTCATGTTAGACCACCAGTACTTCTGACGGAGGTCTAGATACATCTTAGTACTTCCCGGATGAATAGAGAGAGGGGTGTCATGTGCTTCTTTCATCACCTTCTCAGTCATAAGCTCGAAGCGGGGTACCACTATGCGATCTTTGAAGTACAAGGTCCCATCTTCAGCAAGTGAGATATCTCTGGATTTCTCTAAGGCATGATCGTTTTTCATTATATCAACGTGAGCATCTTTGGTTTGAGCAGACTTAATTGCTTTCAATAGAGTTGGTTCCAAGACAAGGTTATTTAGAGAACCATGTGGAACTAGTTGAAGGTTCATCTTGCAGAGCTCTTCATTAAGGCGGGGTTGAGATTTATGAACAATGTGGTTATTGCAATAAGACTTGCGGCTCAAGGCATCGGCCATGACATTAGCCTTGCTTGGGGTGTAGGAAATACCCACGTTATAACCTGCTATAGCCTCCATCCACCTATGCTGACGGAGGTTCAGATCTGGCTGAGTAAATAGATACTTCAGACTCTGATGATCGGTAAAGATCTCGCAACAATTACCGAGAAGGTAATGTCGCCACACCTTCAATGAATAAATAACCACTTCAAGCTGGAGGTCATGAACTGGGTAGTTTTCTTCATGAGAATGCACTTGACAAGAGCCATAAGCAATCACCCTGCGCTCTTGCATTAGGACACAACCCTTGACGTGAAGCATCGCAATATACGACAAAATCCTTCTGAGAATCCGGAGGAGCAAGCACTGGGGCAGAAGTCAGCTTGTCCTTGAGAGCCTTGAAACTTTCGTGACACTTATCAGTCTAATCAAACTTAACGCCTTTGTGTAGCAGATTGGTTAGTGGCTTGGCGATCTTGGAGAAGTTCTCAACGAAACGACGACAGTAGCTAGCGAGTTCGAGAAAGCTTCTCACTTGCTTGACATTCTTGGGAGGGGTCCAGTCAAGAATAGCCTGAACTCGCTCTGGGTTAATGGCAATACCATCCTTGGAGATCACATGGCCAAGGTAGGTTACTTCGGGTAGCCAGAATTCACACTTGGAATACTTGGCATATAGTTGATGCTCTCGAAGTTTTTCCACAACAAGACGAAGATGTTCAGCATGTTCTTCTTTATTCTTCGAATATACCAGGATATCATCTAGATAAACCACGACAAACTTGTTGAGGTAATCCATGAATATATAGTTCATCGGACGAGAGAATGTCGCTGGAGCATTGGTCAAACCGAAGGACATGACGGTGTACTCATATGAACCATATCGAGTAACGAAGGCGGTCTTAGGAATATCCTCTTCTAGAACATGGATCTGGTGGTAACCCAACCACAAGTCAAGTTTCGAGAATATCGATGAGCCAGCCAGTTGATCATACAGATCGTTGATCCGAGGAAGCGGATATTTGTTATGAATTGTAGTTTGGTTGATAGGACGGTAGTCTTGGACCAAACAGTTCGTGCCATCCTTCTTCTTCACAAAGAGAGAAGGCGCTCCCCATGTAGAGGAACTTGGACGAATGAATCCACTGCGAAGAGACTTGTCGATTTCCTCCTTAAGTTCAAGGAACTCATGAGGTGGCATCTTGTAGGGTCGTTTGGCAATAGGGACGGTGCCTGGTTTCAAGTCAATGAAAAATTCAACAGCCCGTGTAGGAGGTATGCCTGGGAGTTATTCTGGAAATACATCTTGGAAATCGCGAACGAATGGAATCTTCTCAATGCCCTCAAGAGGTGCTGCGGTCAACGCATTCAAGGCATAAAGTCGTGCCTCGGCATTTTGAACAATCTGATCATGGTAGCTTACTATCTCATTCGATGGATGTAGAAGATGAACGACTTTGGTGGCGCAAACGATAGAGGCATCATGTGCTTTCAACCATTCCATTCCCAGAATGAGATCAATATTAGAAGACTCCAATATAATGGGAGAAACATGGATTCCAACCCTTCAATTTCACCGGGAACGTCGCGGCCAATCATGGTGGTTCGACACTGGCCCGCAGGGGTGCGTACCACTATCGAAGTGTTCATGGGCTCGCATCGAATGTCGTGTGCGTAAGCAAAATTTTCTGACATGAATGAATGTGATGCTCCTTAATCGAATAACACAGAAGTCGGTACTGATTTCACGAGAAGAGTACCCATCATAGTAGCAGGCTGGTCTTGAGCTTCATTCAGATCAACATGGTTAGCCTGACCACGACCATAAGGTCTGGCATTTTTGTTGCGGGGCTGATTGTTACCACGACCAACAGGAGGAAGAACAAGTTGATTCTAATTCTGAGGACAGTTCCTAGAACGGTGACCCGGAAGGCCACACTTGAAGCATAGACCATCCTTGGGGTTGGAAGCAGGGGCTCGGGCTGGTGCAGTGTGAAGAGGCTGCCTTGGCGGTGGAGGAGGCAGACGAGGTGAAACATAGGACTGTCTTGGTGCAGGTGCAGTTGGATGATACATGCTGTGGGGGATCCAAACTCGACGCTTCTATGCGGACGGGCCCGAAGATGAGCCAGCATCACGACTGCGCCTGAGGGATCCCTAGTGTTCCTGAAGACCAGTCTCAACCTGAATAGCCTTGTTCACCAAGGTGGCGAAGTCGGCAAAGTTATGAGCGAGAAGTGCTAGCTTAATATCAGGGTGAAGTCCATCACGAAACTTTTCTTGCCTACAAGCATCAGTAGCAATGTCTTCTTCAGCGTAGCGGGACAAGTCCAAGAATTCCTGCTAATAAGGATCTACAGACTTGTTTCCTTGGATGAGGTTGCGGAACTCTCGCTTCTTCCTGTCCATGATTCCCTGAGGAATGAAGCGAGCACGGAAGGCAGCTTGGAAATCCGGCCAAGTGATGACCGTTCCAGCAGGTAGGGTACTCCTGTGGCTGTCCCACCATTGAGCAGCGGGGCCCTTCAGATAGTATGTCGCGAAGGTGACATAGTTGGCAGGGGCTACATCAGCAGATGTCTCGGAGCCAGTCATCAGCATCAAGTGGCTGAGTTGAGTTGCGGTAGACGACAGGGTTGAGTTGCGCAAAGTCTTGCGGAGTTACTGGGGCTGGCTGCTGATTCATATTTGGGCGAGGAAACTGAGCCATCACTCCTTCCATGAACTGGCGATTAGCTCAAACTGTTGCATCATTTCGGCAAAGAACTCGGGCGGTGGTGGATCATTGGCACCACGACCACGACCACCTAGTCTAACCATCCTTCTAACATGTAACAGGGGTAGTTCAGCATTGAGCATTTGCAAAGACAAAGAATTATTTGCTATCTAACATGTAGAATGAACGAGGTTCGACGGGTACCACATAGTAGCAAGTAAGACAGAGTGTGTACCATTCAAAATACTATTCTACTGAATAACTATGGCTTATCCAACTTTGGGGTGAATGTGGCCACGGGATCCTAATGTTAGAGTGAGTAAATTCGTTTAACCCGAATAGAAGAGAGTTCAGAGTCCTAGAGTAAGGATCGAGGAGTAAAAGATCCTAATACCACCCAATGGCAACGTGGGCCCGTAAGCCACATAGCCATGTTAGTAAAACAGTTTTTCAAAGACTAGACTCAACTTCGGCCAAGGAGTTGGAAGTGGGCTACCTACAGGCAGTCGGCTCTGATACCAACTTGTGACACCCCCGATTTGACCGTACACTAATCATGCACGCAAACGTGTACAACCAAGATCAGGAACTCACTAGAAGATATCATAACACAACTCTAGACACAAATAAAAAATACAAGCTTTATATTACAAGCCAGGGGCCTTGAGGGCTCGAATACATAAGCTCGAATACACAAGAGTCAACGAAAGCAATAATATCTGAGTACAGACATAAGTTAAACAAGTTTGCCTTAAGAAGGCTAACACAGAACATCAACGATCGAAAAGGCAAGGCCTCCTTCCTGGGACCTCCTAACTGCTCCTGGTCGTAAGCTGTCTCCAAGAGGTAGTAGGCTTTGTCGGGGTAGTAGAAATCGTCAAGGGTGGCATCTGGCTCCTGGACTCCACCATCTGGTTGCAACAACCAGAAAGAAGAAAGAAGGGGGAAAAGGGGGAGCAAAGCAACCGTGAGTACTCATCCAAAGTACTCGCAAGCAAGGATTTACACTACATATGCATCGGTAGCAAAGAAAAGGGTAGTATATGTGGACTAAGCTGCAGAATGCCAGAATAAGAGGGGGAGAAGCTAGTCCTATCGAAGACTAGCATCTTCTGGAAACCACCAATCTTGCAGCAGTAGAAGAGAGTACAGAGTAACATATTATAGTTATCAAGCATGTTGTAGCATTAATGCCCAGAGATCCTTGCTTGACTCCCTGCGAGGAAGCAATCCCGGAGCCACATATCCATTCATGTCTCAGTATCTAGTTCTAGTTGTAGCAATCGGGATACAACTCCAAGTGTCCATTACTGTAGGACAGGCTATCGATAGATGTTTTCTTCCCTGCAGGGGTGCACTAACTTACCCACCACGCTCGCTTAACTCCAGCCGGACACACCATCAGGTCATGCCTGGCCTCGGCCAAACAATACGTCGCAACCCGATCTAGGCTTAATAGAGAGGTCATGCACACCAGACTAAACCTATGCCCCCAGGGGTCATGGGCCATCTCCCCGAGAACTCCTGCACGTTGTGTGGGTGGCCGGTGAGCAGACCTGGGCTACCTCCTTAAAAAGGCAGGTGCTTACGCGTTCCAACCCGGCGCGTGCCACTCAGTCGCATGACGCCAGTTAAGCTTCGGCTGATGCATACGACGCAGAATGCCCATACTATGCCCATGTGATGGTTAGCGCTATCAGGCCATAGGCCCCTTGGATCAAATATCCAAACCGTTTAGTGTCTTGGGAACGTGGAAATGAGTAGAGACTCACGACCATGTGACCCATCGCCCCGTCTCGAGGACTTGCGGCAAGGGCTAAGAGTGCCCGACCACGCCTCGTATTCAACTCTTGGGTACCCTCCAGGTCAACCCATCTCCACATCACTCGCGGGTACCCCTCAGGGTAGACCCGCCATTCCATGTAACAGTTGTAAATTCATTTTAACCATAGTAACAGTGTGTCTAACACCAAAGGGAACCCTCAGGAATCACCCTCGATGGAATCCCACCTGATGTTATCGTCAAGGTGAACGAAGGAGGAATCACCCTCGAGGTTCACTCTTAAGGAGTCGCACAACAGAGTCGTTATCAGGAGTGGAGAAGGAGGAATCACCCTCGATGACCACACCTGATGAACTAACCTACAAGGTTCACATCAGAAGTGCTGATGAGGTGTCACCCTTGGCACTCGATAGCAACCCAGTAGTATCGAGCAACTAAGGGGAAGCGATGTGCGGTGCTGAGGCCTGCTCTTCGACCCCGTTGATCGGGTCTTCTGATAATCCAGTGAGGCAGACAGGACAAAGTGGGGGGGGTCTCTGATGGATCTCTAACCAGCCTATACTAAGCACTTTAGTATAAACATGTAAGGTATGAAAGCAGGTATCAACAACAGGCTATGCATCAGAATAGGATCATACAAAAAGCAGTAGCAGTTCTAATGCAAGCATAAGAGAGAAGGGGAATGGGCGATATCGGAATGATCAAAGGGGATTGGCTTGCCTCGAAGCTCTGCTGCAAAGGAACGGCCGTCGGTGATGGAGTCGATCACGGTGGCATCATCAGTCTCGGGGTCTACCGGAGAGAAGAGGGAGGAGAAACAGTAAATACAAAACACACAGATGCAATAAAGAAGCACGACATGTCAACCCACAGTGTTAGGGTGCTTTAGCACGGTGCTACACGATACCAGCGAAGGGGAATAACATCCGGGAACGTTTTCCCAGAGTTAGGCATTTTCGGACATGCAAACCGGAGGGGGATTGTTCCATGTTCGGCATAATAGAGACGTGTGGCGGACATACGGACCACGTATATGAATTCGTCTCGTCGTTCAGAGCAACTTTCATATATAAAACATTTTCATCCGAGTTACGGATTATTTTATATGGTTTTCTAAAGATTTAAACTATATTCTGGAAGTATTTAATTATTTGAATCAAACATTATCCAGAACAATGAAAGGTGATGTCAGCATGACATCACCATGATGTCAGCATGACATCACCATGATGTCAGCAGGTCAAACCCAGTTGACCAGAGTCAAACTGGACGTGTGGGGCCATGCTGTCGCGGACTCCGGCTCGAGCGGGTGGTCGAGGAAGATGCAGCGGAGGCTGACGAAGCAGAAGGGCACGTCGGGGCGCCTAGGGTGACAGTGGCCGTGGTGGACGACAGAGAACGGCGGCGACCGTGTTGGTCTCCTCTCAGAACGAAGCAGAGGGAGAGGGGAGAGGTGGATCTGGGAGAGGAGAGGCGCAAGTGGTGAGGTGAGTGGGAGGGGCATCCGAGGCATCGCCCTTATCCCCTCCCGGCGAGCCCAGCGAGGTGGTCGGGTGGCGCCCGTGGCGCTCCGTCTCCCGAACAGTGAAAGGTGGGAGACGACAGGGGATGGGGAGTGGGTCGGCCTAGCTGGGCCAGTTGGCTCGCGTGGGCCGAAGCCCAGGTGAGGCAGAGGAGTTGGTCTCTCTTACTCACCCCTTCTTTTCCCTTTTTTTCTTCTTTTTTTAGAACTTCTGTTTTAAATAGTATAGGGCATTTAAGACTTTTGCAAAAATGTTGGTTCACCACCAATATTATCAAAAGAATATTTGCCACATGATGAACATTTTAGTTTTCATGTTTGATCAATTTTGAATTTCACTCACAATTTGAAATTTGAATTCAACTCGAATTGAAAGGAATACGAGACAATGATGATCATATACTTGTTTAGCAAAAAGATTAACTTAACTCAGGGATTATGTAGCATCAATACACCGGGGTGTTACAATTCTCCTAATAATGTGACCCTGTTATCAAATGACAACTCATGTCTATGGTTAGGAAACCTTAACCATCGTTGATCAATGAGCTAGTCTAGTAGAGGCTCACTAGGGACACGGTATTTGTTTATGTATCCACACATGTATTTAAGTTTCCGATCAATACAATTCTAGCATGAATAATAAAAGTTTATCTTGTTTAAGGAAATATAATAATAACCATTTTATTATTGCCTTCAGGGCATATTTCCATCAGTCTCTCACGTGCACTCGAGTCAATAATCTAGTTCACATCGCCATGTGATTAACAAGCATAGTTCACATTGCCATGTGATTAACACCCAAAGAGTTTACTAGAGTCAACAATCTAGTTCACATCACCATGTGATTAACACCCAAAGAGTTCTAAGGTGTGATCATGTTTTGCTTGCGAGAGAGGTTTAGTCAACGAGTCTGCAACATTCAGAGATGTGTGTACTTTGCAAATATCTATGCCTACAATGCTCTGCATAGAGCTACTCTAGCTAATTGCCCCACGTTTAATACATATCTAGATTGAGACTCAGAGTCATCTGGATCAGTGTCACAGTTTGCATCGACGTAACCCTTTACGACGAAGTATTTATCACCTCCGTAACCAAGAAACATTACTAATTCCTCTAAGGATAATTTTGACTGCTATCCAGTGATCCACTCCTGGATCATTCTTGTACCCCTTGCCAGACATGTGGCAAGGCACACATCGGGTCTGGTACATATCATGGCATGCTTTATAGAACCTATTGCTGAGGAATAGGGAATGCCTTTCATTCTCTCTTTATCTTCTGTCGTGGTTGGGCTTTGAGTCTTACTCAACTTCACACCTTACAACTAAAGCAAGAACTCCTTTTTTGACTTATCCATTTTGAGCTCCTTCAAGATCATGTCAGGGTATGTGCTCTGTGAAAGTCTTATCAGGCGTCTTGATCTATCTCTATAGATCTTGATGCCCAATATATAAGCAGCTTCACCTAGGTCTTTCATTGAAAAATTCTTATGCAAGTATCTTTTTATGCTATCCAGAAATTCTATATCATTTCCAATCAACAATATGTCATCCACATATAATATCAGAAATTCTACAGAGCTCCCACTCACTTTGTTGTAAATACAGGCTTCACCGTAAGTCTATATAAAACCATATGCTTTGATCACCTCATCAAAGCGTATATTCCAACTCTGAGATGCTTGCACCAGTCCATAGATGGATCGATGGAGCTTGCACACTTTGTTAGCTCCCTTAGGATCGACACAACCTTCTGGTGGCATCATATACTACTCTTCTTTAAGAAACCCATTAAGGAATACAGCTTTGACGTCCATTTTCCAGATTTCATAATCATAAAATGCGACAATTTCTAACATGATTTGGACAGACTTAAGCATCGCTAAGGCTGAGAAAGTCTCATCGTAGTCAACCCCTTGAACTTTTAAAAAACTTTTTACGACAAGTCGAGCTTTGTAGATAGTAACATTACCATCAGTGTCAGTCTTCTTCTTGAAGATCCATTTATTCTCTATGGCTTGCCGATTATCGGGCAAGTCCACCAAAGTCCACACTTTGTTCTCATACATGGATCCTATCTCAGATTTTTTGTCCTCAAGCCATTTGTCGGAAGTCTATGCTTATCATAGCTTCTTCATAGATCGAAGGTTCACCGTTGTCTAACAACATGACTTCCAGGACAGGATTACCGTACCACTCTGGCGTGGAACATGTTCTGGTCAATCTTCGAGGTTCAGTAGCAACTTGATCCGAAGTTTCATGATCATCATCATTAGGTTCTTCTCTAGTTGGTGTAGGCATCACGGGAATGGTTTTCTCTGATGTGCTACTTTCCAATTTGAGAGAAGGAACAGTTACCTCATCAAGTACAACTTTCCTCCCACTCACTTCTTTTGAGAGATACTCCTCTAGAAAGGACCCATTCTTAGCAACAAAGATCTTGCCTTCAGATCTGTGGTAGAAGGTGTAACCGATGGTTTCATTAGGGTATCCCATGAAGACGCACTTCTCCGATTTGGGTTCGAGCTTATCACGCTGAAGGCTTTTGACATATGTGTCGTATCACCAAACTTTAAGAAACGTCAACCTTGGTTTCTTGCCGAACCATACTTCATAAGGTGTCGTCTCAATGGATTTAGACGGTGCCCTATTTAACGTGAATGCGGCTGTCTCTAATGCATAACCCAAAAATGATAAAGGAAAATCGGTTAGAGACATCATAGAACGCACCATATCTAATAGAGTACGGTTACGATGTTCGGACACACCATTACACTATGGTGTTCCAGGTGGCGTGAGTTGTGAAACATATCCACATTGTTTTAAACGAAGGCCAAAATCGTAACTCAAATATTCACCTCCACGATCAGATCGTAGAACCTTTATTTCCTTGTTACGATGATTCTCCACTTCACTGTGAAATTCTTTGAACTTTTCAAATGTTTTAGACTTGTGTTTCATCAAGTAGATATATACGTACCTACTTAAATCATCTGTGAAGGTTAGAAACTAATGATACCTGATGACCCACAAGTGTAGGGGATCTATCGTTGTCCTTCCAATAAGTAAGAGTGTCGAACCCAACAAGGAGCAGAAGGAAATGATAGGCAGTTTTCAGTAAGGTATTTCCTGCAAGCACTAAAATTATGGGTAACAGATAGTTTTGTGATAGGGTAATTGGTAGCAAGTGACAAAAGGTAAAAGTAAATAAGGTGCAACAAGGTGGCCCAATCCTTTTTGTAGCAAAGGACAAGCCTAGAAAAACTCTTATATGAAGGAAAACGCCCCCGAGGACACATGGGAATTATCGTCAAGCTAGTTTTCATCACGATCATCTGATTCGGGTTCGGTACTTTGATAATTTGGTATGTGGGTGGACCAGTGCTTGGGTGCCGTCCTTACTAGTACAAGCCTCCCACTTATGATTAACCTCTAATGCAAGCATCCGCAACTACAAAAGAAGTAATAAGGTAAACATAACCATAGCATGAAACAAGTGGATCCAAATCAGCCCCTTACAAAACAACGCATAAACTAGGGTTTAAGCTTCTGTCACTCTAGCAAACCCATCATCTACTTATTACTTCCCAATGCCTTCCTCTATGCCCAAATAATGGTGAAGTGTCATGTAGTAGACGTTCACATGACACCAATAGAGGAGAGACAATATACATCTCATCAAAATATCGAACGAATACCAAATTCACATGACTACTTATAGCAAGACTTCTCCCATGTCCTCAGGAACAAAAGTAACTACTCACAAGACATAATATTGTTCATGATCAGAGGGTTATTAATATGCATAATGGATCTGAACATATGATCTTCCACCTAGTAAACCAACTAGCATCAACTACAAGGAGTAATCAACACTACTAGAAACCCACAGGTACCAATATGAGGTTTGGGTACAAACATTGGATACAAGAGATGAACTAGGGTTTGAGAGGAGATGGTGCTGGTGAAGATGTTGATGAAGATAACCCTCCCCAAGATGGGAGACTTGTTGGTGATGACCGCAGTGATGATTTCCCCCTCCCGGAGGGAAGTATTCCCGGCAGAACAGCTCTGCCGGAGCCCTAGATTGGTTTCCGCCAAGGTTCTGCCTCGATACGGCGGTGTCTGGTCCCGAAAGCCTCCTTCTTATTTTTTTCAGGTCAAAACACCTCATATAGGAGAAGATGGGCATTGGGGGGCCATCAGGGGCCCACGAGGTAGGGGCGCGCGCCCAGGCAGGGGGGCGCGCCTCCCACCCTCGTGGACAGGTGGTGGCCCCCCTGGTGATCCTCTTTCGCCAGATATTTTTTATATTTTCTGAAACGATGTCCTGTGGAGTTTCGGAGCTTTTTGAGTTAAGCAGAATAGGTTTCCAGAGTTTGCTTCTTTTCCAGCCCAGAATTCCAGCTGCCGGCATTCTCCCTCTTCATGTAAACCTTGTAAAATAAGAGAGAAAAGGCATAAGTATTGTGACATAATGTGTAATAAGATCCCATAGTGCAATAAATATCAACATAAGAGCATGATGCAAACTGGACGTATCAACTCCCCCAAGCTTAGACCTTGCTTGTCCTCAAGCGAAAGCCGATATCGAAAAATATGTCCACAAGTTTAGAGATAGAGGTGTCGATAAAAATGAAATACAGACATGAGGGCATCATGATCATTCTTATAACAGCAACACATATATATTGTCATATGATTCTTATGCTAAAGTGACGATTCATTCACAAAGTCAAGTATGAATCAGAAATTTCATTGAAACCCAACGAACTATGATCTATGTCATTGAAGCAATAGCAATTTATCGTAACATCGCAAAGAGTCAACATAAGAGCTTTTCAGCAAGCCTACATACTCAACTATCATATAGTCTTTCACAATTGCTCACACTCACACAATACTTATGGTTATGGAGTTTTAATCGGACACAGAGAAAGATAGGGGCTTATGTTGTTGCCGCCCAACCTCTTACGTCAAGGGTAATGTCAACAGTAATAGACCATGATAACTTACATCCAATTGGGTATATATGTCAGGATCTTTCCAACACAATGTGCTTGCCAAAGGATAAAATGTAAAAAGGAAAGGTGCTTTTCACCTTGACTCTTATAAGGAAAGAATAATAGATAGGTCCTTCGCAGAGGTAAGCAGAGGTTGTCATGTGCTTTTATGGTTGGATGCACAAAGTCTTAGCGCAAAAGAACGTCACTTTTTATTGCCACTTGTGATAAGGACCTTTGTTATGCAGTCCGTCGCTTTTATTACTTCCATATCACAAGATCGTATAAAGCTTATTTCCTCCACACTAATAAATCATACATATTTTAGCGAGTTTGCAACATGATAACTTACTTGAAGGATCTTACTCAATCCATAGGTAGGTATGGTGGACTCTCATGGCAAAACTGGGTTTAAGGATGTATGGAAGCACAAGTAGTATCTCTACTTGGTGCAAGGAGTTTTGTATAGCATGAGGGGGAAAGGCAAGCTCAACATTTCGGATGATCCTTGACTATATACTTTATTTTGAATATAAGAAAACATAACCCATTATGTTGTCTTCCTTGTCCAACATCAACTTTTTAGCATGTCATATTTTAACGAGTGCTCACATTCATAAAATATGTCCAAGATAGTATATTTGTATGTGAAACCTCTTTTTTTTTATTACTTCCTATTAATTGCAACGATGACCAAAACTATGTTTGTTAACTCTCAACAACTTTTCCTCATCATACTCTTTATATGTGAAGTCATTACTTCCCATAAGATCAATATGATCTCTTTGATACTTTTTATATTTTCTTTTATTCTATCATGACCAAAGTGAGGAAATCAAGCCCTTGACTCAACACTAATCTTTATTATATAGCTCACGGACTCGATTACAAAAGGTAAAGATCATAAAGCAAAAGCTCAACTGGATCATGCTAACTTTATTCTACTAGATCAAGATACTACCAAAAGGATCGAACTAAGAAGAACGGTAAAGATAGGAGTGTGATGGTGATACGATACCGGGGCAACTCCCCCAAGCTTGGCAGTTGCCAAGGGGAGTGACCATACCCATATGATTATATCTCCTTCTTCGGAGGTGGTGATGATGGCTTCTTCCTTAACCTGCGCTTAAGGACAGAATTTTTCTCCTTTAGGTCGTTGATCTCCTGCTCAAGGTTTAATATTTTCTTGCATAGTGCCTGCTTGTTTTCCTGCAAGAGGTGAAAAGGGATAAATTCGATCTTAGGTTTCTTTGCTCTGTCGGGAAGGCTTGACTTTTTGAATTCCACATGCATGTCCCCGGGTTGAGGTAGTGGGACTTCGTCTTCATCCGAGCTGGTCCAATCCTTTCCCTTGGGATAATGGTCTTCTTCTTCCTCCATGGTCCAACCATAATGCTCCCTGTCCCCATAGATCTTAGGGTCAGCAAGGAGATCGACCACATAACTTTCTCCCTCCGAATCCTGGGAAGGCATATTGCTCCTGTTTGCGACAGAAACAGCTTGAAACAAAACAGACGATTTTTGCATGATACGGTGGTCAAAACCTTCGGGAGAATATATAATGAATTTTTACTGGCCAAAAGGAGTAACATACAAGAAATCGGAGTCCGGGAGGCACACGAGCTGCCCACGAGGCAGGGGGCGCGCCCAGGGCAAGGGGGCGCGCCCTCCACCCTCATGGACGGCTCGTGTCTCTTCCGGACTGCCACTTATTTTTCTATTTTGCTAAATATTCCAAAACAGAGAAAAATTGCATTTATAACTGTTTTGGAGTCGGTTTACTTACCGTATCATATACCTCTTCCTTTTTGGGGTCTGAATCATTCTGGAAAGTGTCCCTTATGTATTCCTCCAGGGTTACGATTTCAATAACATTGGTTTCAACATTTATAGGATTACATGAGATATAATGTTTGATTCTTTGACCGTTCACCACCTTCGGATTTGTGCCTTCGAAGTTGTTGATTTTTATAGCTCCGGAACGATAGACCTCCTCGATAACGTAAGGACCTTCCCATTTGGAGAGAAGTTTTCCTGCAAAAAATCTTAACCGAGAGTTGTATAGCAAGACATAATCACCTACGTTAAACTCACGCTTCTGTATCCTTTTGTCATGCCATCTTTTAACTTTTTCTTTAAACATCTTGGCATTCTCACAGGCCTGGGTTCTCCATTCATCAGGAGAGCTAATGTCAAATAACCTCTTCTCACCGGCAAGTTTGAAATCATAGTTGAGATCTTTAATAGCCCAATAACCCTTATGTTCTAGCTCAAGAGGTAAGTGACATGCTTTTCCATAAACCATCTTATATGGAGACATACCCATAGGATTTTTGTATGCAGTTCTATAGGCCCATAATGCATCATCTAGTTTCTTGGACCAATTCTTTCTAGACCTATTAGCTGTCTTTTGCAAAATTAATTTCATCTCTCTATTACTTAGTTCTACTTGACCACTAGTCTGTGGGTGATAAGGGGATGCAATTCTATGATTAACATCATACTTAGCAAGCATTTTACGGAAAGCACCATGAATAGAGTGTGAACCACCATCATTCATTAAGTATCTAGGGACTCCAAACCTTGGAAAAATAACTTCTTTAAGCATCTTAATAGAGATGTTGTGATCGACACTACTAGTTGGAATAGCTTCTACCCACTTAGTAACGTAATCAACAACAACTAAAATATGTGTATACCCATTAGAGGAAGGAAACGGTCCCATATAATCAAAGCCCCAGATATCAAATGGTTCAATAACAAGTGAATAATTCATAGGCATTTCTTGACGTCTACTCATATTACCAATTCTTTGACATTCATCGCAAGATAAGACAAACTTACGGGCATCCTTGAAGAGAGTAGGCCAATAAAAACCAGATTGCAATACCTTATGTGCAGTTCTATCTCCAGCATGGTGTCCTCCATATGCTTCGGAGTGGCACTTGGGTAGGATCTGTTCCTATTCATGCTCAGGTACACAACGTCTAATAATACCATCTACTCCTTCTTTATAAAGATGTGGGTCATCCCAGAAGTAATGTCTCAAATCATAAAAGAACCTTTTCTTTTGCTGGTATGTGAAGCTAGGAGGTATAAACTTAGCAACAATGTAATTAGCATAATCAACATACCATGGAGCAGTACAAGAAGTATTTATGACAGCTAATTGTTCATCAGGAAGGCTATCATCAATAGGTTGTGGGTCATCAAGTATATTCTCTAACCTAGACAAGTTATTTGCAACGGGGTTCTCAGGTCCTTTTCTATCAATAATATGCAAGTCAAACTCTTGCAGCAAGAGAACCCATTTAATAAGTCTAGGTTTAACATCTTTCTTTTCCATAAGGTATTTGATAGCAGCATGATCAGTGTGAATAGTTACTATAGAATCAACAATATAAGGTCTAAACTTATCACAAGCAAATACAACTGCTAAAAATTCTTTCTCAGTAGTAGCATAATTTCTCTGGGCACTGTCTAGGGTTTTAATAGCATATTGGATAACATTCAATTTCTTATCAACTCTTTGTCCTAGAACAACACCTACATCATAAGCACTAGCACCGCACATAATCTCAAAGGGTAAATTCCAGTCAGGATGCTGGACAATAGGTGCAGAGATCAATGCTTTCTTAAGTATTTCAAATGCTTCTAGAAAATCATCATCAAAGACAAAAGGAATATCTTTTTGTAAGAGATTAGTCAGAGGCCCGGAGATTTTGGAGAAGTCCTTAATGAACCTCCTATAAAACCCGACATGACCAAGGAAACTTTGTATACCTTTGATGTCCTTGGGGAAAGGCATCTTTTCAATAGCGTCAACTTTAGCCTTGCCGACTTCAATACCTCTTTCAGAAATTTTATGTCCCAAGAGAATGCCTTAATTAACCATAAAGTGGCACTTCTCCCAATGCAAGACAAGATTAGTGTCTTCACATCTCTGCAAAACTCGATCAAGGTTGCTCAAGCAATCATCAAAATAAGTTCCGTAAACGGAGAAATCATCCATGAAAACCTCAACAATCTTTTCACAAAAATCAGAGAATATAGCCATCATGCATCTTTGAAAGGTAGCTGGTGCATTACATAAACCAAAAGGCATACATCTAGAAGCAAAGGTACTGAAGGGACAAGTAAAAGTGGTCTTTTCTTGATCCCCTTTTGACACATGTATTTGACAGAAACCAGAATAACCATCTAGAAAGCAAAAATGAGTATGTTTGGATAACCTTTCTAGCATTTGATCAATAAAAGGTAAAGGGTAATGATCTTTCTTAGTAGCTTTATTTAATTTGCGGAAATCAATTACCATCCTATAACCTGTAACAATTCTTAGTGGGATCAATTCATCTTTATCATTAGGAACAACAGTCATACCTCCCTTCTTAGGGACACAATGGACAGGACGTAACCACTAGCTATCAACAACTGGATAGATAATACTTGCCTCTAGAAGCTTTAGAATTTCCTTCCTTACCACTTCTTTCATCTTAGGATTTAACCGTCGTTGATGATCAATAACCGGTTTAGCATTTTCTTCCAATTTTATCTTATGTTGGCATAAAGTGGGACTAATGCCCTTAAGATCATCCAGAATATATCCAATAGCGGCACTGTGCTTCTTTGGAGTTTTCAATAATTTTTCTTCTTCCTGCTCTGAAAGTTTAGCACTAATAATAACATGATATATCTTCTTTTCATCAAGATAAACATACTTAAGATTATCAGGTAAAGGTTTGAGTTCAAACATGGGATCACCCTTGGGTGGAGGAGGATCCAGCAAGTTGTTTTTCAATATGGGTCCTTGCTTAAAGATTATTTCATCTATTTCCTTTCTCTCATTCATATACATATCATTTTTATGGTCTAGCAGATATTGTTCTAAGGGACATTAGGAGGCACAACAATAGAAGCGAGACCAATAATTTCATCCTTACTAAGCAATTATTTATCATGGGGTTGTCTACGAAATTTAGCAAAGTTAAAATCATGAGACATATCCCCTAAACCAACAGTAACAATATCTTTCACAGTCTATCTTAGCATTAATAGTATTCAAGAAGGATCTACCAAATATAATGGGACAAAAATCATCTTGTGGGGAACTAAGAATAAGAAAATCAGCAGGGTATTTAACCTTCCCACACAAGACTTCAACATCTCTAACAATCCCAATTGGTGAAATAGTGTCTCTATTAGCAAGCTTAATAGTAACATCAATCCCTTCTAACTCAATAGGTGCAATATCATCCATAATTTCTTGATATAGGGAATGAGGGATTATACTTGCACTAGCACCTACGTCACATAAACCATGATAGCAATGATCTCCTATTTTAACAGAGATAACATGCAAGCCTACAACAGGTCCATGTTTATTCCTAGCATCGGGTTTGGCTATTCTAGTAGCTTCCTCTTGGAGGTAAATAACATGTCCATCTAAATTTTCAACCAAGAGATCTTTAACCATAACAACACTAGGTTCAACTTTAATTTTCTCAAAGGGTGTAGGTGTTCTAGTACTACTCTTACGAACCATAGTTGAAGCTTTAGCATGATCCTTTATTCTAACAGAGAAAGGTGGGTTCTCAATATAAGCAGTAGGATCAACATGATCAACATTATAAGTGATAGTCTTTTCTTCAACTTTAACAGGTTCAACTACTTTTACTTCAATGGGAGGATGTCATTTAAACCACTACTCCTTGGGAAGATCAACATGAGTAGCAAATGATTCAAATAAAGAAGCTACTATCTCAGAGTCAAGTCCATATTTAGTGCTAAACTCACGGAAAACATCGGTATCCATAAAAGCTTTAACACAATCAAACTTAGCGATCATACCTAACTCCTTAGCTTCGTAGAGATCCCAATCTTCAGAGTTGCGTTTAATTCTTTCCAATAAATCCCATTTGAATTCAACAGTCTTCTTCATAAAAGAGCCAGAACAAGAATTATCAAGCATGGTGCGATTATTGAGAGAAAGCCGAGCATAAATTTTTTGAGTGATCATTTCTCTTGGGAAAAAGTCCAAAATAAACCTTGAAGTTATAGACAAAAGATAAATCAAACCCTGAACTTTGAATCCCGGAAATTGACACTCTGAACTTGTAATCCCGGTCTATTTTGAACCCTAGACCTGTTTGGCACACTGGGAATAACACAATCCCGGCCGGGATACTTACGGACAAGAATTTGGGCCGGCCCACTATAACAAAACAAGAATTCTTGAAGTTTAACAAATGTTTGCACATTTCTAAAATGTTCAGAAGTTAAAATATGTCCATGTTTTCTACTGCTGGTACAAATTCAATTCACTTTATGTTTTCTAAAAAATATTTACAATTTTGAAATTCTATTCACATTTTAAAATATTGTCCACGATTTAAAAAAAATTCAAATAATGTTTCGGACTTTCAAAAATGTGTTATTTTTAAATAATGTTTTTTGAATTTCGTAGTAATGTTTATAATAATTGTTTCTGATTGTTGACCGCGGCCTCAACTGGGCCGGCCCACCAGATATGAACTGACTTTTTTTCCTTAACGTACGACGTAAAAATTCTGAAGCCCGAACACAATTTTAAAGTGCGAACACGTCTTGATACATAAACATTTTTTGAAAGCTCAAAATATTTTGTGAGATCAAAAAATATCACCAGTTTTAGAAAATGTATGGGCCAATTCAAACAAATGTTTATACAATGTATAATAATATTCATGTGATTCAAAAATATGTTTCGTGCATTTAAATAAATGTAACATTTCAAGAATCTTCATGAGTTTCAAAAAACGTGTTTGTGACATTTTCGAAAAAATGTGTGTACAGTGTAAAAATTAATTGTTTGTTGTAAAGAAAATTGTCATAACCTTAACAGAATATACGTGGATTATGTTTGAAAAAAGTCTATGGCAATTTTAAATTGTTGAAGCATGTAAAAGAGTGTTCATGTAGTTTTCTAAATGTTCATTGCCAGTAAGAAAAAAGTAAAACATGTATTTGAAAAAATATTACCATTTATTAATTTTTTTTAAATAATTTAATTTAAAATTGTCCATAAATTATTTGAAAATATCATCAAATTATAAAAAAATATTTAATATGTTCGTTAAAAATGTACATTGGGTACTGAGAAAAATTGAATATGTGTGAAAAGAAAAGAAAAAAACTAAGAAAAACCAGATTAGTGTGCGCGCGCTAGGAACTATGCTACCGGGCCGGCCCAATTCAGCAAATACCGGCTAAGTCCTCTCAAGGTTTCAAATAGACCGGGATTAAAGAGTTTGGTGTGCTGATTTCAGGGATTGAGAGTTCAGGATTTGATTTAGCTTTCGTCTATAAATTGAAGGTTTGTTTTGGACTTTTTCCTTTCTCTTGAGAGCTCATGATTGGGGCATGAATATAACATTGACTTAAGCCTCCCCCAAGCTTGAGCGATGCTTTCTCCTTCGCGAGGCCAAAAATTATAAATATAATTACGATCACGATGAACCTGGTGCATAGGGTAGAACTTCTGATGAAATTCCAACTTCAGACGATTATAGTTCCATGATCCAATATCATCACATAGCCTAAACCATGTCAATGCATATCCCTTCAATGATAAAGGGAATACCTTCTTCTTGATAACATCCTCAGACATACCTGCAAACTTAAATAATCCACAAACTTCGTCCACATAGATTAGGTGTAAGTCGGGATGCAGTGTTCCGTCTCCTGTAAAAGGATTATCTAGCAGTTTCTCTATCATACCCGAAGGAATTTCAAAGTAAACATTTTCAGTAGGTGCAGTAGGTTGAGGAGCAAATCTTTCCTCTTCTGGTCGGGGTGAAGATACCTCGAACAAGCCCCTCAAAGGATAATGAGCCATAGTAACAAGTGACAGTAAATTTCAGCACACTATATAAATTTTTCCTTACCAAGTTCCACTTACCAAAGGCGCTTCACTCCCCGGCAATGGCGCCGGAAAAGATTCTTGATGACCCACAAGTGTAGGGGATCTATCGTAGTCCTTTCGATAAGTAAGAGTGTCGAACCCAATGAGGAGCAGAAGGAAATGATTGGCATTTTTCAGTAAGGTATTTCCTGCAAGCACATAAATTATGGGTAACAGATAGTTTTGTGATAGGGTAATTGGTAGCAAGTGACAAAAGGTAAAAGTAAATAAGGTGCGGCAAGATGGCCCAATCCTTTTTGTAGCAAAGGACAAGCCTGGACAAACTCTTATATGAAGTAAACCGCTCCCGAGGACACATGGGAATTATCGTCAAGCTAGTTTTCATCACGATCATCTGATTCACGTTCGGTACTTTGATAATTTGGTATGTGGGTGGACCGGTCCTTGGGTGCTTTCCTTACTTGTACAAGACTCCCACTTATGATTAACCTCTAATGCAAGCATCCGCAACTACAAAAGAAGTATTAAGGTAAACCTAACCATAGCATGAAACAAGTGGATCCAAATCAGCTCCTTACTAAGCAACGCATAAACTAGGGTTTAAGCTTCTGTCGCTCTAGCGACCCATCATCTACTTATTACTTCCCAATGCCTTCCTCTAGGCCCAAATAATGGTGAAGTTTCATGTAGTCGACGTTCACATGAAACCACTAGAGGAGAGACAACATACATCTCATCAAAATATCGAACGAATACCAAATTCACATGACTACTTATAGCAAGACTTCTCCCTTGTCCTCAGGAACAAAAGTAACTACTCACAAGACATAATATTGTTCATGATCAGAGGGGTATTAATATGCATAATGGATCTGAACATATGATCTTCCACCAAGTAAACCAACTAGCATCAACTACAAGGAGTAATCGACACTACTAGCAACCCACAGGTACCAATCTGAGGTTTGGGTACAAAGATTGGATACAAGAGATGAACTAGGGTTTGAGAGGAGATGGTGCTGGTGAAGATGTTGATGAAGATAACCCTCCGCAAGATGGGAGAGTTGTTGGTGATGACAGCAGTGATGATTTCCCCCTCCTGGATAGAAGTATCCCCGGCAGAACAGCTCTGCCGGAGCCCTTGATTGGTTTCCGCCAAGGTTCCGCCTCAGAAGGCGGCGCCTGGTCCCGAAAGCCTCCTTCTTATTTTTTTCTGGTCAAAACACCTCATATAGCAGAAGATGGGCATCGGAGGGCCCACGAGGCAGGGGGCGCGCCCAGGCAGGGGGGCGCGCCCCCCACCCTCGTGGACAGGTGGTGTCCCCCCTGGTGATCCTCTTTCGCCAGATATTTTTTATATTTTATGAAACGTCCTGTGGACTTTCAGAGCTTTTGGAGTTGTGCAGAATAGGTTTCTAGAATTTGCTTCTTTTCCAGCCCAGAATTCCAGCTGCCGGCATTCTCCCTCTTCATGTAAACCTTGTAAAATAAGAGAGAAAAGGCATAAGTATTGTGACATAATGTGTAATAACAGCCCATTGTGCAATAAATATCAACATAAGAGCATGATGCAAAATGGACGTATCAATACCCGCCGCGTGCTTCAACACCCATTGGACCGCGTACATTGGTATGTATTATTTCCAATAAGTCATTAGACCGCTCCATTGTTCTAGAGAACAGAGTTTTTAGTCATCTTGCCCATGAGGCATGGTTCACAATTATCATATGATTCATAATCAAGTGATTCCAAAAATCCATTCGCATGGAGTTTCGTCATGCGCTTTACACCAATATGACCTAGACGACAGTGCCATAAATATGTTGCACTATCATTATCAACTTTGCATCTTTTGGCATCAATATTGTGAATATGTGTATCACTACAATCTACATTCAATTAACCATTTACATTGGGTGTATGACCATAGAAGGTTTTATTCATGTAAACAGAACAACAATGATTGTCTGACTTAAATGAATAACTATATTGCAATAAAGATAATCTAATCTTGTTCATGCTCAACGCAAACACCAAATAACATTTATTTATGTTCAACACTAATCTCGAAAGTAGAGGGAGCGTGCGATGACAATCATATCAATCTTGGAACCACTTCCGACACACATCGTCACCTCGGCCTTAACTAGTCTCCATTTATTCTGCAACTCATGTTTTGAGTTTAATCTTAGCAACTGAACTGGTATCAAACACCCAGGGGCTACTACCGCACCAGTAAGGTACACATCAATAACATGTATATCAAATATACCTTAGTTTACTTTAACATCCTTCTTATCTGCCAAGTATTTGGGGCAGTTCCACTTCCAGTGACCATTTCCTTTGCAGTAGAAGCACTTAGTTTTAGGCTTGGATCAAACTTTGGGCTTCTTCACGAGAGCGGCAACTTGTTTTCTGTTCTTCTTGAAGTTCCCTTTCCTTCCCTAGCCCTTTTTTCTTAAAATCGGTGGTCTTCCATCAACACTTGATGCTCTTTTTTGATTTCTACCTCTGCCGATTTCAACATCGTGGAGAGTTTTGGGAATCGTTTTCGTCATCCATGCATATTTATAGTTCATCATGAAGCTCTATTAGCTTGGTGATGGTGACTTGAGAAATCTGTCAATCACTATCTTATCTGGAAGATTAACTCTCACTTGATTCAAGCGATTGTAGTACCCAGACAATCTGAGCACATGCTCACTGGCTAAGCCATTCTCCTCCATCTTGTAGGCAAAGTACTTGTTGGAGGTATCATACCTCTCAACACGGGCATGAGCCTCTCTCAACACAAGCATGAGCCTGAAATACCAATTTCAGACATTGGAACATCTTATATGTTCCATGGCGTTCAAAACGTCTTTGGAGCCCCGATTCTAAGCCGTAAAGCATGGCGCACTAAACTATCAAGTAGTCATCAGATCGAGTTTGCCAAACGTTCATAACGTCTGCATTAGTTCCTACAATAGGTCTGTCACTTAGCGGTGCATCAAGGACATAATTCTTCTGTGTAGCAATGCGGATAATTCTCAGATCACGGGCCCAATCCTCATTATTGCTAACATCATCTTTCAACTTAGTTTTCTCTAGGAACGTATCAAAAACAGGGGAGCTACATCGCGAGCTATTGATCTACAACATAATATTTAAAAACTTTTTTGAGTATGTTCATGATAAATTTTAGTTTAATTAATCAAATTACTAAAGGACTCCCTCTTAAATAAAGATCCCTCAAGTTGTCTAAGTGATACATGATCCGAATCAACTAAACCATATCCGATTGGCACGTGAGATGGAGTAGTCGTGAATGGTGAACATCTACATGTTGATCATATCTACTATATGACTCATGTTCGACCTTTCGGTCTCCAGTTCAGAGACCATGTCGGTACATGCTAGGATCTTAAAGTTTAACCCAAGTATTTTGGGTGTGCAAAACTGGCTTACACCCGTGGTATGTGAACGTAGAGTCTATCACACCCAATCATCACGAGGTGTCTCGAAACGACGAACTGTAGCAAGGATGCATACTCAGTGAGAACACTTTTATATTGAAAATAGGTGAAGGGATCATCTTATAATGCTACCATCGATCTAAGAAAAATAAGATGCATAAAGGATAAACATCACATGCAATAAAAATATGCGACATCTTATGGCCATCATTATCTTGTGCTTTTCATCTCCATCTCCAAAGCAATGTCATGATCTCCATCGTCACCGGCTCGACACCATGATCTCCATCGTTGCGTCGGGGTCGTCTTGCTAACTATTGCTTCTACAACTATTGCTAACGCATACCGATAAAGTAAAGCAATTACATGGTGCTTAATGATTGACACACAGGTCATACAAAAATTAAAAGACAACCCTAAGGCTCCTGCCAATTGTCGATATTACAAAACATGATCATCTCATACAACAACATATATCACATCATGTCTTGACCATATCACATCACATCATACCCTGCAAAAACAAGTTAGACGCCCTCTACTTTGTTCTTGCAAGTTTTACATGGCTGCTACGGGCAACTAGCAAGAACCATTCTTACCTACGCAAAACCACAACGGTGTTTATCAAGTTTGTCGTTTTAACCTTCTTCAAGGACCGACCGCAGTCAAATTCGATTGAACTAAAGTAGGAGAAACAGACACCACCAGTCACCTTTATGCAAAACAAGCTGCATGTCTGTTGGTGGAACCGGTCTCATTTACGTGGACATGTAAGGTTGGTCCGGGCCGCTTCATCTCACAATGCCGACGAATCAAAATAAGGCATTGGTGGTAAGCAGTATGAACATCACCGCCCACAAATCCTTTGTGTTCTACTCGTGCATATCATCTAAGCATAGACCTGGCTCATGATGTGATGAGGACATGACTAACTTGGATATGACCAAAAATACCGCATACATGTATATTTGTGAGGTGATTTTTAATGCAAACTATGCAATAATTTATTTACGTCATCCAGGACAAAAATACTTCACACACTTTTGTCCCATGTCTAATTGCAGGTGTATGGGAAATTTGTACAATCCATATATGAAGATAAGGAAAAAAGAGAAGTTTATGTGATGTTCAAAAAGTCCTCTCACGTCACTTTTGTCCCAAGAGAAGATAGAGTCCAAGTCTCTCACGCCATGGACTCAGATTTGGACTGCACAGACATGCCTCACTCAAAACATCAACATCTCTTTCATACGAACTCCGAATTGAGTGATTCTTTTTTTGTCAGAAAGTAGATTTTGTGCACTTTCCAACCCGATTAGATTCACCTTCAAATTCATCCAGAGCGTTGAGTTATGGACGAAACAATCTGACATTGTAGTAGAATCCGAGTCAAACTACAAGTCCAAAGGTTTTGCATCACCTCCACTTGGGCCCATGAGCCTTGTACGACCTAGGGTAGTTTTAGGCAGCCTTGGGACATCCTCTTACCTCCTTGGCCACCACCCATTGCTCCTATATAAGTAGATCAATTTAGTAGCTTTTTCCTGGGGATTTGTTTAGTCAAAAGTTAGCCATTGCAACTTCGTGTACTTCATTTGTGTCCAACGACCAGACCAAGACCGCTTACGGATGCCCACCTTTATCAATACTTCATCTATATTTGCAATACTCAGATTACTTTATCATATTCTTGCTTGTTCTTCGATTGCACGTAGGAACAGACCTTCGTGGTCAGGCTGATCGTGCTTCTCCCATCGTCAGTAACCCCTAGAGATTGGTTTAGCGATTGCTAAGGTGCAATGCTACTTCTCGAGCTTCCGTTGTATTCCCTCGAAGAGGAAAGGGTGATGCAGCACAGTAGCGTAAGTATTTCACTCAGTTTTTGAGAACCAAGGTATCAATCCAGTAGGAGACCACGCTTGAGTCACTCGCACTTGCACAAAAAAATAAGAACCTCGTAGCCAACGCGATAAGGGGTTGTCAATCCCTTCACGGTCACTTACGAGAGTGAGATCTGATAGAGATGATAAGATAATATTTTTGGTATTTTTGGTATAGAAACAGAAAGTAAATAAAGCAACGGCAACAGAAATTGGGAAGTTGACGGGAAACTAATATGATGAAGATAGACCCGGGGGCCATAGGTTTCACTAGTGGCTTCTCTATTGATAGCAGAATTCTACGGTGGGTGAACAAATTACTGTCGAGCAATTGATAGAAAAGCGCATAGTTATGAGAATATCTAGGCATGATCATTGTATATAGGCATCACGTCCGTGACAAGTAGACCAAAACGATTCTGCATCTACTACTATTACTCCACACATCGACCGCTATCCAGCATGCATCTATAGTATTAAGTTCATAAGAATAGAGTAACGCCTTAAGCAAGATGACATGATGTAGAGGGATAAACTCAAGCAATATGATATAAACCCCATCTTTTTATCCTCGATGGCAACAATACTATACGTGCCTTGATGCCCCTGCTGTCATTGGGAAAGGACACCGCAAGATTGAACCCAAAGCCAAGCACTTCTCCCATTGCAAGACCTATAGATCTAGTAAGCCAAACCAAACTAATAATTCGAAGAGACTTGCAAGGATATTATAATCATACAAAAAAGATTTCAGAATAGAATCCAATATTGTTCATAGATAATCTTAATCATAAACCCACAATTCATCGGTTCTCCACCGCAAAAAGATTACATCGAATAGATCTCCTCGAAGATCGAGGAAAACTTTGTATTGAGATCCAATGAGAGAGAAGAAGCCATCTAGCTAATAACTATGGACCCGAAGATCTATGGTAAACTACTCACAACTCATCGGAGAGGCTATGGTGTTGATGTAGAAGCCCTCCATGATCGATGCCCCCTCCGGCGGAGCTCCGGAACAGGCCCCAAGATGGGATCTCACGGGGATAGAAGGTTACGGCGATGGAATTAGGGTTTATTCGTGCTCCACGATGTTTTCAGGGTATGTGGATATATATAGGAGGAAAAAGTACGTCGGTGGAGCAACGTGGGGCCGACGAGGGTTGGGGGCGCACCCACCCTCCTGGGTGCGTCCTGCCCCCTCGTGGGCACCTTGTTTCTTCTCTGACTTGTACTCCAAGTCTCTCGTGAAGATATCGTTCCAAAAATAACTCTCCCGAAGGTTTCATTCCGTTTGGACTCCGTTTGATATTCCTTTTCTGCGAAACACTGAAATAAGAAAAAAAAGAGCAATTTGCACTCGGCCTTGGGTTAGTAGGTTAGTCCCAAAAATAATATAAAAGTGTATAATAAAGCCTATTAAAGATCCAAAACAGAATCTAAAATAGCATGGAACAATAAAAAAATATAGATATGTTGGAGACGTATCAAGCATCCCCAAGCTTAATTCCTGCTCGTCCTTGAGTAGGTAAATGATAAAAACAGAATTTTTAATGTGGAATGCTAACCAACATAATTCTCAATGTAATTTTCTATATTGTGGCATGAATGTTCAGATCCGAAAGATTCAAGACAAAAGTCTATATTGACATAAGAATAGCAATACTTCAAGCATACTATCAAAGCAATCATGTCTTCTCAAAATAACATGGCCAAAGAAAGTTCATCCCTACAAAATCATATATTTAGGCTATGCTCCATCTTCGTCACACAAAATACTAAAATCATGCACAACCCGGTTTCAACCAAGCAATTGTTTCATACTTAAATTTTTTCAAACTTTTTCAACTTTCATGCAATACATGAGCGTGAGGCATGGACATAACACTATAGGTGGAATAGAATGGTGGTTGTGGAGAAGACAAAAGAGTAAGATGGTCTCACGTCAACTAGGCATATCAATGGGATATGGAGATACCAATCAATAGATATCAATGTGAGTGAGTAGGGATTGCCATGCAACGGACGCACTAGAGCTAAAAATGTATGAAAGCTCAACAAAATAAACTAAGTGTGTGTGCATCCAACTTTCTTGCTCACGAAGACCTAGGGCATTTGAGGAAGCCCATCGTTGGAATATACAAGCCAAGTTCTATAATGAAAATTCCCACTAGGATATGAAAGTAACAAAACAAGAGACTCTCTATCATGAAGATCATGGTGCTACTTTGAAGCACAAGTGTGGAAAAGATAGTAGCATTGTCCCTTTTTTCTTTTCCTTTTTCTTTTTTTCTTTTTTTCTTTTTTTCTTCCCTTTTTTGGGGCCTTTCTTTTTTTTATTTGGCCTTTTTTATTTCTTTTTTCCTTTGGGACAATGCTCTAATAATGATGATCATCACACTTCTATTGATTTAAAACTCGATATTACAACTCGATACTAGAACAAAGTATGACTCTATATGAATGCCTCCGGTGGGGTACCGGGATGTACAATGAATCAAGAGTGACATGTATGAAAAATTATGCATGGTGGCCTAGCCACGAACACGATGTCAACTACATGATCATGCATGGTAATATGACAATGATGAAACATGTCATATGAACGGAACAGTGGAAAGTTGCATGGAAATATATCTCGGAATGGCTATGGAAATGCCATGATAGGTAGGTATGGTGGATGTTTGGAGGAAGGTATATGGTGGGTGTATGGTACCGGCAAGAGTTGCGTGGTACAAGAGAGGCTAGCAATGGTGGAAGGGTGAGAGTCTGTATAATCCATGGACTCAACATTAGTCATAAAGAACTCACATACTTATTGCAAAAATCTACAAATCATCAAAACAAAGTACTACACGCATGCTCCTAGGGGAAGGGTTGGTAGGAGTTAACCATCGCACGATCCCGACCTCCACACAAAGGATGACACATCATAACCCTGCAGGGGTGTCCCAACTTAGCCCACCACAAGTTCTCATGATCAGCAGAGGTAAAACCTCCATCTTGGGGACAACCCGATCAGACTCGGAATCCCGGTGCACAAGATATTTAGACAATGGTAAAACAAGTCCAGCAAGACCTCCCGACATGCGGACACCCCGATAGGAGCCGCGCGCATCTCGTCTCAGGCCATGATCGGATGAGTAGTACGCACAGCAACCGAAGACCACAGTAAACTGGGTAGCACCGCAAGTGGATCTAGTTTGGACCAACACTCATGAGGAGCACTGGCCCGGGTTGTTGATTAAGAATCCTTGGGTTAATTACTCCCTATGCATGTTTTTAGTTATTAGGAAAATGGTAAAACCAAAGTTGGGCCTTGCTGGAGGAGTTTTATTCAAAGCGGACTATCAAGGGGGGGGGGGCATAAACCCCAACCACATTAGGAATGCAAAATCAAGGAACGTAACACCGGTTATTGAAACTTAAGGCGACATGAGTGGAACAAAACACTAAGCAAAAGTCCAAGCCTTCCACTCATTGCCAAGTATATAGGTGCATTAATTTAAATAAGAGATATTGTGATATTCCAAAAATATCCATGTTCCGACATGGAGCAATCTTCAACTTCACCTGCAACTAACAACGATATAAGAGGGGTTGAGCAAAAGCGTATCTTAGCCAATCAATGGTTTGCTAGGAGGTCGGTTAGAGGTTCCATGGCAATGTAGGAGGATGACAAACAAGTAGATACGAAGGGCGACATAGCGATAGAGCGAGAGAACTAGCAAAACAAAGGTAGACGTGATATGAAGGAACGGTCATCTTGCTTACGACCCCGCAAGAAAGAAGAATGTGTCCATGAAGAAGACAAATGGACGTAGTCGAACGAATCCTCACAACTCAGGAACGAAACCGAAGCTAACGAGAAAAGCAAACCGGAAAGAAGCAAAGAACAAGGTAAACCACAAGCATAAACATGGCATGATGCACAATCAAGTATCACTACAAAAAAAACCACTTCCGTGATAATACGTGTTTGTCACAGTAGGTCACGTTTTCTGTCATGCATGTACACCCATGACGGTTTTATGACAGAATCAAGATAGTCATACATGTGCTCTCATAGAAGTGTTCCATGACAATACCAAAATTATCATCATGGAAGTGTTCACTTCCAGGACGATAAATGACGCGTCATGGAAGTGCTTTCGTCAAGGGTAACCGGCACGTGGCATCCACCATAACGGCACGCCGTTAACCCTATCAGGTCCATTTTTTGATCCGATAACCCGTTAGCAGCCCCGACGAATGGCGATTTTCCACGTGTAAAATTCTCATTGGCCGAAGGAACCACGTGTGAGATCCGCATTGGCACAGCTGTCAGTCATTCGATGGGCGAGATGCGCCTATGACATGTTGACACGTGGACCGGCCCAAAAGTGGCCCATAAATATCAAATGGGCCGATCCAGCAAAAGGCCCGTAGTATTTACTCAGGTACTATTGGGCCAGCCCACTAACTGCCTGCTTAAACATGGCCCAATTACGGCCCAAAGCCAAATCTGGCCTGTTAATGTTTTGCCCAGTATCTGGGCACGATTATGGCCCAGTCACATTTCGACGTGTTAGAGGCCCGATGAAGACATGGGCCTATTTCAGCTCGGTGTGACTTTCGGCCTAGGAATGGCTCGTTCTTCCCATGGGCCATATATGGTCCGACACGACATCTGGCCCACTAACGGCGCGTGATTAAGGTGGCAACGGTTCAGCCCAACGTGACTTTTGGCCTATTAAAGGCCTGTCGTAAAATTCGGCCCGGTGAGGCCTCTACTAAGCTTTCGGCTTCTTAAAGGCCCATGATATCAGTGGGCCAACTAAGGCCACATATATGTTTCGGCCTGGTAATGGCCTGTCATATAACTGGGCCAATAGTGGCCCGATCTACATTTCAGCCTGCTAAAGGCCCCTGGACGACTTTTGGGCCCAAGATGCATTTCTGCCTGCTAAAGGCTCGTGGTATCTTCTCGGCCTCAACAAGCCAGCAGAATATTCACCCTGTTTAGGACCCAAAGCAACATGGGCCCAACTAAGCGCTAGGTCCACTAAAGGCCGAACTAAACATTGGGCCGAATGTAGGCCCGTGTAAGTTGTGGGCCTGGCGCAAAGTGTGAAGGGCCCCAATGACCTTTCATGCCCAAGAAAGTAGCGTATAGGCCCAATTGCAGCCCGCTAAAATGCAGGCCCTTTAGAGGCGAAAGTTTCGGCCCGGTCGACTACTTCACATTTTTGCGGGTTTTTTCAGATATCGAATGATGGCACATACGATAACTAGTAGGGATTAAGAACAAAACTACTTGGCATTGTAACTTAGAACAAACCTACACTATACATTAAAGATTTACGGTATATTACATCCACTGGGCATCGAAGTTCGCCAGGAGTGATCATAAAGCGCCACGAAGAAGCAGATTACAAAAACTGGGCGCCATTGCACATAGCAAAATAATAGTGAACAAAGACCACTTCCAAGACAGTTCAAGAAAGATTAGCCTTGTGCGAGAGCTGCTGCGCAAGCTGCTGAGTAAGGCTGTGAGACCGACATAGCATGTCGGTCATAGCTTCCAGGTGTTGCTGTTTAGCAATGAGGCTCTCATTGGTGGTCTGTGTGATCTTACTTAGAGATTGGACTTCAAGTCGAAGTTGAGTTGCAGAGTGCCTTTCTGCTTGAACTTGAGACTGAAGAAGGCGAACTAATTCAGACAGCGAATTCTGTGAGCTTGTCTGACTACTAGTCTAAAGTGACTTGAACACTGTATCAAGACATGACCTTGGGGTTGTCTCGCTATCTTCAAGATGTTTTGCCTTCTTTGCTGCAATATATGTCGTGTTTGTCTCACATCCTTCAGCATACTTGTGCATGCCATCAGGCATATCACCCTGAAACAAGGAGAGAGATGACATGTGTTTACACATGTATAAACAAATATGCTAACTATGTTGTCAATTCAATCCAATTTCAAATTAGAATAAAGAGTCAGTTCAAAATATCAATAGCATAATTTGACATTGTTCATAATGCGGGAAGTTTCACTACACTACTGGATTACCATGTCAACAAAACAAGCATAGGTGAAGGGCAAAGAAAATCATTGTATCTATTTTGGTTAATGTGCATGGCATGTTGTTCATATCATCAGCCGCATCAGTAAGATAAAACAGGAGATGACAAGGTGCAAATGTGCGCTGCTTCACCACACACTGGAATATAGATCCACAAAAACAAGCATACATATAGGGAGTATTGAGTGATGTGCATCGTACGAATAAGGAATTTTGTTTTGCAACTAAAACTTGGAACTTACAGTTGTTGCGAACATGCATTTTGATACAAACAGCAAACTAAACAGAAGTTGACGATAGGGAGTATGAACAAATTAAACATAAGTTGAGGATAAAGGATTTAGAAGGACTGACTTACATTAACATTTAACAACGGCTTTATAATGCCCTTTTCCATGTCAAGGGAAGGATAACTCAATAATTTCAGCACATAATGTTCTTCATAAGCATTGCCTGTACTCTACATTTTGTAGAGATTAATTATAGATATGATAATACTAGAAGGGATAGAGGATAATGAAGATGAGATGCAGATTGATGCTACATAAACAAATACCAGTCCCTGTAAGTACAAGCGTTACATGACAAAATGTACTGACAAGAGCACTGGGCTACACTCATGCACTGGCATTGTCTGTGTATTCAACTTTTTGGTAAGATTAAATAGAGATATGATATTTTTTAGTAAATGGTGAGCGAGGGAGATAAGATGCAGAATGCTACACAATGAACCAATCCCTCCTTCCCATAATATAAGAGTGTTTTGTACACTGGTGTATAGTACAAAACGCTCTTATATTATGGGACGGATGGAGTACCTGTTAATGTAAGTACAGTGATAGAAGACGTTTCGTCCTTACAAGAGGGCTGCAGAGCTAAACCTCTTCAAAAGCATTGGGTTGATTCTAAATTTATGTAAGAGTCGATACCGATCTTATAATGTCCACCAAATGAAGGATAATTAGGCTACCATGTGTAGTGATGCTACATAATCAACCAGCTATGAAAGTAAGTATGGTCATACAGGGCAAGAGGTACTCACAAGAGTAATGCGGTGTGCAGTATAGTTGCGAGATTCTGTGGTCCCTTGAGAATGAATGTTCTTCTACAAATAGATTTCGTACAAGTGAGACAGTAAGGTACATGCAGAAAAGTAGTTCAAATTATGATGTGATATCATAGAAATTACCTTACGTTGCAGATGATTCCAATGTGTAACAAGATTATTCTAGTCACTATCTAATAAATGTAGCACCGGAGACTTTACAGAAATTTCGTTTAGAGGTTTGCCATCGAAGTGCGCTTGCCTCAGGTACGAACGATACTTTATCAATGAATGCTTGAAAAGTGCAAGCAACCGTTGCTCGTCTTGACTATCCTGTTTGGTCCTCGCCTATTTAAAAGAATGAAATCTTGTGTCTTCTGTCAGCAGAAACATATGCACTAATTACCATGAACAAGATTAGTACATTACTAACGCGTAAGTTGCGGAGGAATGTTGGAAATTATTCTGTGTCTCTGGTATAATCTTTCAATGAAGGAAAGATGCACACAAAGTTCCTGAAAACAATATAAGATTGGTCTTCTAAACTGGGAATAAATGGAACATGGGTCCTATTTTCTACCATTGGGGCTCTGTCTCATTCGAAAAGGGATTTGGCAACTGGATTTGGTGTACTCTTTGCTAGAATGGAGGTTTTGCGTCGTAGAGCTAGTGCTATGTCCACTGGCATCATCATACTATTTGCTGCAGTTGGGGTGTGCTGAGTTGGGGCATCAGAGATGGCCACTGTGGTAGGGGTAGAGTCTGCTAGAGTTGTGGCCGTGTTTTCTGGGTATGGTGATATTGCAACTACACCAATTGGGCTATTTGATTTATCAGGTGTCCCTACCTTTTCCAAATACTTTGTCCGTGCTCCTCCGCGATCAGAAATCGCCCTCTTCCTTTTGAACGTCTGATACACAAGAACATCAGTTGAATGGATAAATATGGTATGATGACAGATGGAGTATGTATTGAAAATGGATAGGCAGGGCGTATTCACATACACGAGTGTAGACTAAGCTAATGATAGTGCAACAAAGTATAAGCAATGCAAAGCATCAGTTGCAAGATACCAATATAAGCTTGGAAAGTTAGAGCAAGCACCTTGATGGGTGAACAACATAGGGCATCCGCCTCTGACTCCTCCACTAGGGAGGTACATTGACTTAGGTCTCCCTCTAGCACAGTATCATCATTAGGATCATATTCTGAGCAGGAATTTGTAGGTGGAGAGCGTTTGCATTGCATTGCATCCAGACTTGATTTCAATCCCTTAATCCAAGTTTGACAACCATGGCATTATTCTACTTTATTCTTTTCATCCGCGCAAGCACATAAATATTATGATGTTGTTCAGTATCTATGATTCATGGAAACATATAAAGTAGTCAGATTATTGTGGAATGCATTGAGGATTCAACTTTAAGAGTGTCTCCCTACAAACCCCCGTGTATACAAAGTTAATCCCGCAACCGTGCTGACCAGACCACACACAGAAATACAAACCTCTTATGTCTCTAACAGGCGGGCACACATTTCAAAACTGAAGTAGGAACACTAGAATCATATCAAATTTGTTTTTGAACAAATAAACTAAGGAATTATGAGTGGCATAATGTTTAGCTTCAAGGGTGGAGTGTTGGTAGTGCGACACAAAGCAAGTAGGCAGATTGTATTCCATGTTAAAGATCATAGTCTATGTAAAATGTGTATATGACATTTTCTTTCTATACAATGCAGTGTTCGTTGCCCACACATGATGAAACAAATCAGAAGAGAAATGAGAAATATTATTCACTCATGTTTGTGGTTCCAGTATTTTGAAACAGGGTGGTCCACCCTAAAATAATATTGATAACAAATATGACAAGGCAAGCATAGAGGTAGTGAATCAACCATTACTTGTATGCAGAATTGTAACTGCAGTAAGAGACCGTCCAAAATCTGAATCAAGAAGTTGCTCTAGCACTTATTGTTTGCAACTAATCGACGTGAATAATTGGATATCATATCGAATGAGTCAGAAAGACAAGTAAAATTGTCAACAAACCTGGCCTGCAGTAGTAAACTGGGTCAAAGTCACTATGACAAACAATCCAACATTAATAGTGTCTGTTCCTAGGGCTGGAATTTTGAAACCCTGTAAACTTTACAGGTACTAAAGATTACTGAAATATCAGAACCATTAAGTGTAGGTAGCACTCAGTACATACCAAACCCTAATGACAGTCCTGAATAATGAGTAATGAATCGGTTAGAAAAATGGGTGATGGGGAGTAGCTGCTGAGGGTTGAGGATGTATCTCAGGATAAATCGGGTTGTCTTAGAGGGTGCTGCATGTCTCATCCCTGAACCGACTAGGAAGGTAGGCACGGAGGCGCGCCCGGGCAACGGTGACGTTTTTGGGCGAGCACCTCCTGACCTCCTGTTAGTCCGGCATCTCCTCCTAGAGTCAAGTCATCCGGGGACGGAAGTCACCGGCGAGGCAGGCGGCTGGGGGCGAGTAGAGATCGGAAGCTAAGCAGAACAGAGCGGAATCGGGGTCTGGGCCGACCCAAAATCCTAGGGTGGGCCACGACCCACCGTGGGCACCCTGTAGATCCACACCCCAGCGGCGTACATGCATTTTCGAAACTAAATTAGGAAGATTTAGCTGACCAATTAAACGACTCTGTTTTAATAATATTTGATTCGTATTTGAACAACTAAGCTTGTTTAGCTTGATGGGTGGCACAGTGCTATTGTGACACAAAGCACGTAGGCTAATCGTATAGTGATCATAGAAGGGGGGAAACCCTAAGCACGATCAATTAAACCCTATTGTGACTGTGCCTTGGCACATTTGAAGCTGCAAACCACAGAAATGCCACTTAGCAACCATAGTTTGCTTCGAACTAAGAAGTAAATTCTAAGAGCTGAAAAGATAGTACAGTAACCAAGTTATGATCTATTTTCTGGTTGAGATCAAAAAGTTGAGCATATATGAAGTAGTACCACCTCTTTTAGGGTGCCATATAGGCATCGGGGGTGCGATGGCTTTCAGTGGCATTGAAGCAGATCTGCGACAGTAGACGGGTCCATCGAGGGATAAGTCCCGTTGTGGTGGACGAGAAGGTCGTCGGAGCTGCCTCGGCAAGGAGGACGACGGCACCGATGATGCGATGGGACGCGATGCAAGGCTCCTGGTCCGTGGCCGTGGATGAGAAACGCCCATCTCTAGCAGGGGAGGACGCGGTCTGCGCTCCGGCATGGTGGAGGACGGCGGCGACGGAGGGGGTGGCGGACGGAGGAGGCTGGTGTGGGGATGGTGTTCTAGCGTAGACGGTGTATGAATGGGAAAATGGCGGCAGAGGTACGGGGAACCATGTTTTTGGGACGTGCCGGTCTGAAATATGGCAAAGTTACGAATTTAGCCCCCCTTTAAAATTTGGACGTGTCGTCGGTTGGGGATAGGATGGTAATCTCGCATCTCCCCGATATTTTCCCAGAGCAATTTTAGGCGAGGAGAGGGTGTTTTGGGCAATGAACGGGGCTGACAGGTAGGGCAGTTGCATCATGTCTGAGTGAAGTTACAAACTTGCTCCTATTAAAAATATTTGCGTACATTGATTCCAGCCGAATCGAGTTTGTTTTGCCGCCCACCGTGTATGAATGGGGAAATGGAGGGAGAGACATAGGTCTTTCGGACGTGCTTGAATCAAATGTGTTTTCCCGCCCACATTTTGCGCCCACCGTATCCAAATGGGCTCAGAGGCGGTCGTGTCACGTCTAATTGAAGTTACTAACCTACCCCTATTGAGAACAGTGGAAATTGGGCCGATGGATTGTCCGTGTAAGGGGTAGATAGTAATTTTCATCTCGCAAAGACTGGCTTCAGGCAGCCGACGTGGGAGTGGATATTTCGCCACTTCTTTCAAAAATTTGGGACAATAAGCATTCACGTTTACCCTGGCAACTAAATTCGAATCCATTTTGTATTCTTATATGAATCTTTATAAATCATTCTACATTTTTTTATATCTTCAAAAGCACAACAAAGAGGTATTTCCCTAACATATATGAATATGATTTACAATGCCGATACTCGAATTCAGATGGTGGAAACCAGTTTAAGGTGAATTCAAATATTTGAAACCACTTTGTGTCCAACTCAAGTGTAACTTGTATGACACATACAGCATATAGTGTACTCCCATTTAGATATGTACACAAGTGATGTCTCAAGATTCAAAATACAGACTCAATCAATCAATAATGTACAAAACTAATAGACATATAAACACTTATAGAGTATATGGGCAATAATATCAACTAACATACATAAGCCAGGCCGCTGTACTTTTTTTGCTAGAAGAGCAACATTTTTTTAGCAAAGCTAGTACAGTATCTTGGCCATTTCGGATGCGTGCAACTTAAGGACCATCTATACTAGTACTATTATTGTTGAATGCACATTCAGCCCCATTGGCATATTTGTAGGTTTGGCATAGCAATCAAAATGAAATGTCTCGGAGTCTTGTCAATTAATACAGACTCATGCTAAAAAAAGATACAAACCAAAAAACAAAAAACAATTATTACATGATCTCTAAAACAATGGTTTGATCAATTACATGAACAAACAACACAAAGGTTATTCTACGATGGAAAAAACATTTCATCTATGATTTACTTAGTGGGAATTTAATTTCCTTTTTTCCTCCACGATATTAACAATGCGGTTAGTCTCAGCTTGTGTCGTTTTGAAATCCACCAAATATTGAATGGTTGTCTTGAGTACTACTTGTGATGTGTTGTTTTCTTCCTCAACATGTCAACTTCATCTCTAAGTGCAGAAGCAGAATCTCTTTCTACCAATAGTTTAGCCTCTAGAGCATCGGCAGCTGGCAATTCATAATGCACGATTGGACCGGTGCCACTGCTGTGAGATGATACAACGTCCATGGGGACCTCGCTCTTTGATCTTGGGATAACCTGTTTTGCCATTAAAGTTCCGAGTGGATTCCGAAAAGTTGAGGTTAGCAAAACATGTCAACTGGGAGTTAGAGCAGCGAACTAGTTAAACAAACAAGGAATTAAAGAGTTTCAATTGGATGCTAAAAAGTACTTATTAACATCATTGTAACCGGTTGTAGTAGCAAAGCAGTTAAACAAATAATTTTTGCAAAAGGTACCTGTTGTGGCATTGGAGTTTCACTTGGATCCTGAAAAGCTGAGTAGCCAGTAATGTGATTACAGCAACCGGTTGCAGCAGCAAAGCAGTTAAACAAACAAGTTTTGCAAAAGGTAGCTCCAGTGCAGTGGTGAAGCACGATCGTCGTCTTCGTCGTCGTCATCCGGCACAGAGGTGGGGAAAGAGATGAGACGAAGGCTGATTCAAATTTTTCTTGGGTTGGCGGTGAATTAGGGATGTGAGAGCTCTGGGCGCGAAAGGGGACGGGGGAGAAGGGAGATTTTGCAGGGCTGGAATTGGAGCCGCCAGATATATTTCAATCCAAAACGTGGAAATGTGAAACAACACACACGACCACCACGACACGACCCTGGTTTGCCTGGTGCACCTACATTTAAGAATGCAAACGAATCTTCTTTCATTGGCAAATGAATATTGTACTCCTAGCAAATATTTAGTCCTTCGAAACGAGTATTATGAATTAATTAATGAGGAGTTCTTTGAATTAGAGTATGTTTGTCTCTCCAATTTTAACATGGATTTCGCGTTTCATGGAATCCATGCTACTTATTTAATACAAATTCATATATGTATAAGATGAACATCATGGTGGTGAGAAAACTTCGGATGGATTCAAGCATATGACCACACACATACAAAATACCACAACAATCGAGTCAATATCAACCTTTCCAAACCTAGCATGGCACGAATTCGAAATAATCAAGGAAGCCATATGCATGGTCCTCAATTCAAATCCTACAATGTACACTAAATTGAAACGTCAATATTAAGTCTAGTAGTATCTACATTCAAATGTTGTCCCCCTCGGCGCACACGTTACATACTTCCTCTATTGATGATTCTTCCTCTCATAACCACCTTACAAACCTTTGGTTTCTCCACATTCATTCTATCTGTCCATGTTTTGATCTCTAACTCTCACACACCCACCATTCCACTCCATGTCGAGCTCTCTCTCCCCCCACCCTCTCTTGGTAGATACATGCATTGCATATCTAGACCCCCTCCCTCTCGTGCGCACGCACGCATTGTCTGTATAGGTCACTCTCAAGAGACCGTCTCACTCTTTCTTCCATGAAATGGCACTGGCGGAGCTACAGTGGATTCATTGGGCGGGCCAGCCTGAAGAAAAAAGCATAGAAAAGAGATGAGTCACGCCACTTGGCATGATATTTAGGCAGTGTTTCAGCTAGGCAAGGCGGGCCAGAGCACATGTTAGCCCAATGTAGCTCCTCCCTGCACTGTGGCCCACACTCGCTTCTTTATCTAAGTCTTGATTAACCTCGCTTTCTCTCACACACAAAAGATATATATCCCTGTTTGGGCCTCGATCGACACACTGTATACCCTCTCACGCAGTTTGTCTGTCTAGATCAGTCTCTCCAAACCATTCCACTCTTCCGACCTCATGGCGGCCCATGCTCTCTCAATATCTCTCTCTCTCTCTCTCTCTCTCTCTCTCTCTCCCTCTCTCTCTATGCATGTATCGATTAACCTCGCTCTTTCTCACACATAAATGATATATCTCCATGTTTGGGCCTAATTCGACATATTCATAATGTACACTCTCTCATGCACATTGCCTATATAGGTCACTCTCTCCAACCTGTCTCACTCTTTCAATCGCATGACGACCCACACTCGCTCAATCTCCCTCTCTCTTTATCTATGTTTCGATTGACCTTACTTCCTTCCACGCACAAACGATATATGTACTTGTCTATGACCGGATCATCTGCAAGCTCTCTCTTACAACCCTCACTATTTTCAATCGGATAATATCTATCCACAACATATATATATATATATATATATCTTCAACGAATGTCGTGGCACACTCACTTTGTCTCTCTATCTATGTCTCCATTGACCTCGGTTTCTCACGTTGTCTCTTACACACGTCAAAGCTACCTCTCCAATCCTCGTAGAGACGGAGCTATTTACATTGCGAGGGGGACTCCAACCTTCGATTAATTTGTGAAGGCATTTATTCCGATGGGTTTAGATTATATTTTTGTAGCATTCGCCCCACAACTACTCCAAACATTGTTTCAAGCCTCACCCCTCCCCCAATTGCTTTACCTCTGGCTCAGTCACCGCTCTCTCGCACGCCCTTTCTAACCTTCCACGTCGCACCATGGTATTTTTATAAAACACAAGCACTTATCCTTAGTTCTAGGATCTTCTGTATCATAATTGCCTTTTTTCTAAATGAATTGCCATTATTTGTTTCTTACTTTATGCTCTACAATGCACAATTCCATGAATCTTAAAATAGATTAACTTTTTTTATAAAACTTATCGATTTTGAACGAGATGAACTATAAGAATTAAACGAACATCTACATCATGCATATATGAATCAAAGCTTACATGCTATGGTGTGATGTTTATTCATAATTTGGTTGCCAAATCTTCAGTGCACGTGTACCTTACTAGTATTAATTAAAAATGAAAAAGGACGAGGATCGAACATGCGTCCAGGGCCTTCAAGCCCCACGTCAATAGGCAACAAATGGACGCAACATAGTAGCAACGTTTGTTGTACTCCCCTTTATTGATATAATGTTTTTATATCACCATAGCCTATTTAATGGATAACATGTTTTGATATTAACTTTAGTACATTATAGTGGGACCGGCTTGTGAGCATGTACTATTCCACTTCACTTACTGGTGGGTTCCATGTCTGCTCTCTCTCTCTCTCTCTCCTCTCATTCTACGTTTAGACGCACGGGCAAACACGAAGAACGCGCTGGCGGTGTTGCTGTTGACTGTATGTGGACGCGTTCACAAGTTACAGCACTAGTTTCACGTAATACTAGTACTAGTATATGTAACAAGTTTAGGAACAAAATTGACTGTGACAAGTTAGGCTACTAACAATTACTACTCCTACATGCGTGGATAAATAGATGTATCGCCTAGTGCACCAACAAGGTGGGCGGCAGAGCCTGGAAAAAAGGCTCGCCTCTCGGTCAACCTGCATAGCAGCCTGCTCGCATGCCTCCCGGTCACCCGGCGCAGCGGTCTGCTCACACGCTTGCTCGGACGGCACTTGCCGATGAGAATGGGACTCGTGGCGGCACGTATGTCTAACGCCCATGGTTTGAATAGTGAAACCGTTCGCGTTAATGTGACATGTCTTAGTTCCCAAATACATTGGCTCTTCTTTTGTGCATCTTTTCATAAGCAGCTTCTCTCAAATTGAACCCAAAAAATACGACAGCCTTTTTGTCCCATAACACGTGACCATGCTCAGTTTCATGAATTTCAGGTTAGTTTTGGATTTTCTGGAATTTAAAATCTAGGTTTCGAAACAATATCATAACCTGCATCATGAAATAAATTTTCAAGCGATACATCTTTATTATTGTAGATGTTAATATTTCTTAAGAAAGGATTTGTCAAACATTTTGCTTAGTTAGACTTCAGACAAGTTATATATGCAGAGTAAAAAGATAATCTCTCCCTACCAGTGCATTGCCTGATATAATAACTCTAGTAGGCACGAACAATGCACGAACAAAATCAACAAACGGTGCTCCATTATGTGCTCATCCTCGTGTAGTGCTATTAGTACAGACAATGAAGTTGACGCGTGACCTTGGGTAGAGGCAACCAAGAGAATTGAATCGTGCTCGGCACGGTTGGTAACGTGGGCTAGTTACTAAAGCATCCCTCGATTGCTCATCGGTTCTCATCATGGACCGGGGACATGACGGGAATTTCCTACGGCTGGCCGCCAGATATTTTGAATCGAAATGCGAAGGTTCGAGTGGAGGCGCGAAGTTTAAAATGCTACTACTATCGCGGTTCTTTTGGTTGGGCTTGGCTAATGTGCGTACCACGAATGCCACCAGCAGGACACGAGCCCGGGTCTGGCTGGTACATCGTCGGGTGCTACCATTCGAGAATGCGAAAGGAATCTTTTTTTAAATTGCCGAACGAATCTATATGTATTACTAGCATTACAAGACTACAATGCCCGTATTTTCCTTGCAAGTAACCGGTCATTCCAAAAGGCACGGTAATTGATTTATGACGAGTTCTTGAATTAGAGTAAGTTTGTGATATAGTGATCTCAACGTGGATGTATGACACGAATTCAAAAATAAAATTTAAGCCATGCATGGTTCTCAATTTAATATTTAAAATACACAATAAATTGAAACATGAATATTAAGTCTAGTACTATGCACATGCAAATGTTGTGTTTAGGTCTCTCCATCGACAACCCACCCCCCATACTTCATGTATGGATCGATCTTCATTTCTTTGTCAATAGAGCTATTGGTATCCGACACACACGCGCTCATTATTTCTCTTCACGTTTTGATCTCCATTTATGTCACACCCGCCCTCACACTCTCAACAAATGTATTTCTCACACACAACCTCGTCGTGCCCTCCATGACAAACCCTCCCTCTATCTCTCAAGACACGTACGTTGCCTTTGTAAAACACCTTCACCGTGCGCGCACACACAAAGTCTATCTTCGCCACACTCTCTCGGTAACTATCTCCCTCCAGCCCTCACTGCAGCTTCGCCGCACGATATCTCAGTGTACCTTCTTTAAAATTTGAGTGTACGCTAGGCCACACTCACTCGATCTCTCCCTCTATAAATGACTCGATTGACCCCACTTTCTCGCGTCGTCTCTCTCACACCGAGATGGTCCCACTACACCTCTTGCACATGCGGAGCTATGTAGATTGTCGGGGGGTAACCCCTCGACCTTAGACCGACTGGCTGGGTCCCGAGGTCGAACCATAGGTGGCTAGTTGGGTGTTTTCGACCGGCTGCTTGGGTCCCGAGGTCGAACCAGAGGTAGTTTGACACAATTTATTTGTACACGCATATTTTTCCTCCATGCCGGGACGTGGCACACCCTACCATGTGGTTTCTGGTCATCCCAGGTGGTGCACGCATATTTTCTTCCTTGTCGAGATGTGGGACGCCCTATCGTGCGTTTTCTGGGTCCTCCTCGGTCGAAGCAAGTAAATGAGTCGTCAAATCACAAAAGCCCACCTTTCCCACCGAGTACGTCAGTGCAGCACGGTGGCTAGCTAGTTGGGCTAGTGCGACCGTTTAGCTAGGCCGCCGCCACATTTGTTGTTTTCACCCCTTTTTTTCTCCTTGTCAGTTGGTAAATTTAAATATCCACCGCTGCGTTGCACTGGTCTTTGGGTGCGGCAGGCGCGACTGGATTTTTATTTTTTTGATTGACAGGAGCAGGCGCGACAGCAATTAGTCATGATGACTCCGCCTGTAAAACCCACGGCTCCCTGTAGTGAAAAGTCGTCGATTGGGCTGGCTCCCTCCGCCCTCCCATAGATTGCACTGGCTTTCAGCCGTTTCGCCCCCTTTGCTTCCTCTCCCCATTGCTTCTACCTGGTTCCATGGCGGCGCACCAGATCACGGACTCTGAGGTGAGACGCCTGACACAGGAGCTCCATGCCAAGGATGCGGAGCTCAGGGCCCAAGGAGAGGAGCGCCATGCTCCTCCTTTATGTGCGGGAGTTCATGGATCTTCAAAAGCGGCAGGCGTCCACCACAAAGATGCTCAAGGCGTCAGCGGTGTTATTGCAGAAAGCAGGAGATACAATAGGTGGTCAGGCAAGCCGGCTGGAGTGTGAGCGGGCCGATCGTGACAAGGTCCAGGATCGCCTCAACAACTTGCTGGACCATGTTGCCATGCAAGTGTTGCGGTTGCGCGATGCCTATTGTCGTGCCAGTGCGACCATGCCAGTCGTCGAGCTAAACCCGTTCGCCCACCCGATCGACTTCAACGAGCTGCGGCTTCCTGACCTGGTCTCCTTCTTCACCTAAATCTCTGAGGAACTGAGCCGTCTCCGCGCGGTGATGGGGGCGGAGCTGGACAAGGAGGGGTTGCAGGCGGCCGTCGCCGTTGCCAAGCGAATCCTCTCAGGGCTTCGTCACCGGAATCCATTCGTGCCATTGAACGCCGTCTTTGACGAGCTGGCTCCCAGCGACAGGGATCGGGCTCTGCGGGCGGTGGCACCCTGCATCACCACAGTCATGCGCCTCGAGAAGCAGAGGGACTTCGGTGGTGTTTAGGCGTGCATGCTCATCTTTTTTTACGAAATTGTGCATGTTCATCTCAGCACCCCTCTTCATGGATGCTCTGCATGCTCCTAGTGTATTTGCGTTAACCTAGTGTGGGCTCATGCACCCTTCATGCTCTGTAGCACCGTACTCTCTGTGCGCTGTAGTCCTAGTTGTGTTAACATTGCTCTCACCTTCATTCTTCTGGACCGAACAGTCAACGGTACTCTCCGGGCGTTATAGTCCTAGTTGTGTTAACATTGATCTCACCGTTCATTCTTCTCGACCGGACATTTAAAAAGGGGGCATGTTACATAACTGTTCATATAGTTGGCCTGCATGCAACATCTTTTTTTATCATCATATCTTCCTATGCTAGGTACAAGATTATAGTACGGACGTATGAACCACTGCACATGCCTAGTAGTAGGAGTACTGTGTAAGTTCAAGTGGACGCCCTATTTCGCACTCCTCCATCGTAAAAGTCGAAACGCTTGATGTAATCAATTTTTTCCAGAAACAGTGGGCACTCTCTACTGTGCGGATCCTCCTCGACGGTCGTCGGGAACCTTACCACTCACTTGTGCTGACGTGTGGGACAACCAGCATCGGGGTCCACTTTCCATGCACTAAATTACTCCGTAATAGAGTGCACAACTACACGGTAGACTACACTGGTCGAAGCGCCGTAGTATTGCTCAATGAGCCATCAAATCAATAAACCCTGATGTTTCCATCAGTAAGTTGGACGGACGAAGCAACCATCATTTCACTCTTCTCCCTCATCTTCCTCTCTTGATGAAAACCCCAACCCACTTCTCACTGATCTTATTCCTCATTTCTTGAAGAAAACCCCGACGCGCTTCTGCCATTGTTCTTCTCTTCCAAACAAGGAAAGGTGAGCGCATAAATGGTGTTGCTTCTGGCCAAGGCCCGGTCTTGCAACCACGCGACCGATCCTAACACCCTGTTTATTCTTCTTTTGGGTTTGTGATTATGGTTTCTGTACTTTTATTTCTATTTGATAGTTTCTTGATGGACCCTAGAGCACCGGGCGGAGTGATGTCGGTTCTGTCCAAGCCGGTCCAGGTAATATCTCTTCTTGATGATCTTTTTGGCAATCTTGATCGTGTTTTTTCATCTAACACGCAGTACTATTACTAGTAGTACAATTTCCTGGGTGATCTTGCATCTGATTTTTGTGTGCCAAATCATGGTTCTAAAATGCTCTTTTGACCAAAACATGCGAGAGGTTGACATACATATGATTTTTGCGCATAACACTGATTTCTTATAGATTACTTTCAACTACTTTATGAACGTCAATGCTAGCTGTAGGAAATGCAAGATTTTAGCTCTCATGCCTTTGAGGAGAGTATAGTAGCCTCAGTAACTTGTGTTATGAATATTGCAAGTAATCCCTCTGCTCTCATGCCTTTGAAGACATGTTCTAGTGTCCTTGTTCACTCATTTCTGTGCTTATATGTAGTCTTATATGGAACCAAATATCGAAAATCATCTTGTATATCTAAACGGAGGTAGCAATAAAATATTTGGTTTCTTCAGAGTACGAAGAAGCGCAGGAACCCTGCCAAGACTACCGCGGACAAGCTCAAGGCCATCGCCCTGTCCAAGCTCTCCTCTCCGAGATTCTACGTTAAGCCGCTCCAGGTAATATCTCTTCTTGATGATCTTTTTGGTGATCTTGATCGTGTTTTTTCATCTAACACGCGGTACTATTACTAGTAGTACAACTTCCTGGGTGATCTTGCATGTGATTTTTGTGTGCCAAATCATGGTTCTAAACTACTCTTTTGACCAAAACATGCAAGAGGTTGACATACATATGATTATTGCACATGACAATAATTTCTTATAGATTACTTTCAACTACTTTATGAACATCAATGCTAGTTGTAAAAATGCTAGATTTTAGCTACCATGCCTTTGAGGAGAGTATAGTAGCCTTAGTAACTTGTGTTATGTACTCCCTCAGTCCCAAAATAAGTGACTCAAAAATGACTCAACTTTGTACTAACTTTAGTACAAAGTTGAGTCACTTTTGAGTCACTTATTTTGGGACGGAGGGATTATATTGCAAGTAACCCCTCTACTCTCATGCCTTTGAAGATATGTTCTAGTGTCTTTGTTCACTCATTTCTATGCGTATTTGTAGTCTTATAAGGAGACAAATATCAAAAATAATATTATATTTCTGAACGGAGGTAGTAATAAAATATTTGGTTTCTGTTTGAATTAGAACCAGGACCGTGGAGGATATGAAATTCTCACAGTCATGCCGTGTGAACTGGAAGACCTAAGTATGAATTCTACTACTAAACTATCCATCTACTGTATCCTTGTCGCCACGTGTGGTGAACAAGCGTTTTCTTGTAGCATTGTTGCCAGGCGTGTTCTCGAGGGTGCACTTCACCACAACAATTTCCTAGTTGTGCCTCCGATTATGAAGGGTGTGGTTCTCGTAAAGCTTCCCGACAAATCAGATGTGGATTGTCTTCATGATCATGTTTATAAGTGGAAAGACCACTCTGTTAGGTTCTGCAAGGTTTACAAGATGGTGATTATGCCGGTAGACATCTCTGATGTCTACTACGCAACTTTACTCTTGTAGACTCGTGTTGGGCCTCCAAGCATAGGTTTTTGTAGGACAGTAGTAATTTTCCCTCAAGTGGATTACCTAAGGTTTATCAATCCGTAGGAGGTGTAGGAGAAGATGGTCTCTCTCAAACAACCCTGCAACCAAATAATAAAAAGTCTCTTGTGTCCCCAACACACCAAATTCAATGGGAAATTGTATAGGTGCACTAGTTCAGCGAAGAGATGGTGATACAAGTGTAATATGGATAGTAGATATGAGTTTTTGTAGTGCGAACAATAAAAATAGCAAGGTAGCAAGTAACAAAAGTGAGCACAAACGGTATTACAATGATGGAAAACAAGGCCTAGGATCCGTACTTTCGCTAGTGCAGTCTCTCAATAATGCTAATATAATTGGATCATATAACCACCCCTCAAAGTGCGATGAAGAATCACTCCAAAGTTCCTATCTAGCGGAGAACATAATAATAAATTGTTTGTAGGGTACGAAACCACCTCAAAGCTATTCTTTTCGTTCGACCCCTATGCATAGATTACCCCAACGTCACCTCGGGAATCCGTGAGTTGAATGCCAAAACATATATCAAGTGAATCAATATGATACCCCATTATCACCATGAGTATTCAATTGCAAGAAATATATCAAGTGTTCTCAAATCCATAAAAAGTATTCAATCTGATAATGTGACGCCCGGATAGTTAAGCTACAGTAACCCTCTACTAATGACGACACGTCACCACAATTACTGTTGATAATCTCGTGTTAGTTCGAAAACGATCCAAATTAAAATTTGAATTAAAAGAAAACACAAAAGTTTTCAAACATTAAAACTAAAATGTTCGGGACGTGTCAAATAAATCATAAGGAATTATGATGGAGAATCCTTATTTTTATAACATATTTAAATGCACCAAAATGATTGAAACAGCAGACAAAACAATTAAGTAAATGCCTTTGGTATTTTATAAAATATTAAACTATTTTATTTTGTGGCCCAAACTTATGTGGGAGTGGCATACTTATTAACACTAAAATTGGAACTGCCTTTATAATTTACAAAACTAAAATAAATGGGGAACTAAAATAAACAGAAAAGAAATTAAAAGGAAAAAGAAGAATCCTAAACTAAAATAAAAATAAAATTAGAAGACCCCCCCCCCCCGGCCCAACTGGGCCGAATGGCCCAGCCAGGCCGGCCCATTACTTGGCCTATATGGCCCTCCCAACACCCACCGACACCTCACCAGAACCCCCCCCCTCGCACTCCCCCTCTCCTCCCCGATCCAGAACTGGATCGGGGCACTCCTGCCGCCGCCGCTGCCTGGGGGACCGGCCCCGACCTCGCCGCCCGACCGGCCGGAGGCCTCCACCGCCGGACTGCCCGGACGCCTCCTCGTCCTCCTCCCCACCCGGCCTCCCCGACCCCCGCTACGCCGCCTCGCCTCCTCCTCGTCCCCGTCGCCGGACCCCCGCTCCGGCTCGGCTTCCCCCCTCGTGAGCGCCCCCTCCCCTCTCCTCTCCCCTGCTCCGCTCACCACCCCGCCGGCGTGCGCCTCGCCACGCCCTGGCCTCGCCGCGCCCAGCTCGCTCGGTGCCCGCTTCCCCTGTCGCCGCGCTGGCCGCGGGCCCCGACCCCTGCGCCCCACCGCTACCCCCGCCGCCCGGGCCGGTGCTCGCCCGCCGCCCATCCCTCCGGCGCTGGGCGCCCCTGCTCGCCGCCGCACCGCGCCTGGCGCAGCTCACCCAGCCGCTGCAGCCGCGGCCGCCCGCCGATGCGCCGCCCCGCCATCCTATTCCCCCTCCCCTTGCAGTCAACCGCCCCACCGGCGTGTGCCCCCGCCGGGGCCTCGCCTGACCGGCGCCCGCCCGCCCCTGGCCGCCGGCGCCCATGCGCTCGCTCGACCGAGCGCTCACGGGGCTCTGCCCCGGGCAACGCCCAACGCCCGTTAGCCCGAACCGCTATGGGCCCCAGGCCCAATGACATGTGGGGCCTCGTGGCCCCAGAACGTTAAAAGAAAAAAAAAAGAATTAAGAATTAAAAAAAGGATAAGTAAAATAAATAAATATAAATAATAATAATTAGTTAATTAATTAATTAATTAATTAGTTAACTAAATAATTAACTTAATTAATCTGGATTAATTAAATCCTAATTAATCTAATTAGTTAATTAACTAATGTTTTAATTAAACTAATGACTATTTAACTTAATGATATACTGTTAAGTTAAACTAATTAATTGTGATTAACTTAATTAACTTTAATTAATTAAATTAATTAGGTTTAATTAATTAATTAACCCTAATTAATACCGTGTCACTGATAGGTGGGACCCACCTGTCAGGTTGACCAGTCAACCCCTGCTGCCGTCAGCATGACATCATGCTGATGTCATAAATGCATTTTCAGATTAAATTAATTAATATTACATTCCAGGAATTAATAAAAACTTAATAAAATCATATCTTTTAAACCGTAACTCGGATGAAAATACTTTGTACATGAAAGTTGCTCAGAACGACGAGACGAATCCGAATACGCGGTCCGTTCGTCCACCACACATCCCTAGCATACCGAACCCGCAACTTTCCCCCTCCGATTCATCTGCCCGAAAATGCCTAACACCGGGAATACTTTCCCGGATGTTTTTCCTCTTCGTCTGTATCACCGAGCACTGCGTTAGGTCACACGTAGCACCGCGTATTCCCATGTTATGCTTTGTGATGCTATTGTTTGCTCTGTTATTTATTTGTTTCCCCTTCGTTGCTTATTTTCGGTAGACTCCGATACTGTGATACGACCCCGAGACCGTTGATGCTTCGGTGTTCGACTACGGCTACGCTTCCGAAGATTCCTTTCGTCTGCAGAGCTTCCAGGCAAGCCCCCCCTTTGATCACCAGATATCGCCTACTCTTCTCTCTACTGCTTGCATTAGAGTAGTGTAGCATGTTACTGCTTTCGATAATCCTATTCTGCTGCATAGCCTGTCATTGTTGCTACCGCTGTTGATACCTTACCTGCAATCCTAAATGCTTAGTATAGGATGATAGTATTTCATCAGTGGCCCTACACCCTTGTCCGTCTGCCCTGCTATTCTATCGGGCCGTGATCACTTGGGGGTGATCACGGGTATATACTATATACATACACTTTACATGATACTTGATGTGACTAAAGTCGGGTCGGCTCATTGAGTACCCGCAAGTGATTCGATGTGGGGGCTGAAAGGATAGGTGGCTCCATCCAGGTAGTGGTGGGCCTGAGTTCCTGACGGCCCCCGAGTGGATCTTTGTGGCGGAGCGACAGGGGCAGGTTGAGACACCCAGTCGAGAGGTGGCCTGGCCCTGGTCGTTGTCCGCGGTGATTTTCATAATAACACGCCTAACGAGTTTGGATATTTGATCTGAGTCTGGCCATTTGGTCTTTACGCACTAACCAGCTACGTGGGAATAGTTATGGGTACTCGACGTCGTGGTATCAGCCGAAGCCTTTTTGACGTCAGCGACTTAGCGGCGCGCGCCGGGTTGGACCGCGTAACGCAACTTCCTTAGTAATGGAGGTTGCTAGGTCTGCTCACCGGCCGCGTACGCAACGTGCAGGTGTGCGTTGGGCGATGGGCCCGGACCCCTGCGCGCCTAGGACTTAGACCGGCGTGCTGACCTCTCTGCTGTGCTTAGGTAGGGCTGCGACGTGTTGATCTTCCGAGGCCAGGCATGACCCTGGAAAGTGTGTCCGGCCAAATGGGATCAAGCGTGCTGGGTTATGTGGTGCACCCCTGCAGGGAAGTTAATCTATTCGAATAGCCGTGTCCCTCGGTAAAAGGACGACCCGGAGTTGTACTCTGACCTCATGACAACTAGAACTGGATACTTAATAAAACACACCCTTACAAGTGCCAGATATAACTCGGTGGTTGCTCTCTCACAGGGTGATGTGCGGGAGGATCGCCGGGTAGGTTTATGCTATACGATGTTACTCGGTGAACTTACCATCTATTTCCCTTCTACTGCTTCAAGACGGAGGCTGCGAGACGCGAGGATACTTGTTACTTCCATATATTCTCTTCTACTGCTGCAAGATGGAGGTGGCCAGAAGCGTAGTCTTCGTTTGGATTAGCTATCCCCCTCTTATTCCCGCTTGCTGCAGTTCAGTCCACCGATATTACCCATATCACTGATACCATTGCATATGTAGTGTAGATCCTTGCTTGCGAGTACTTTGGATGAGTACTCACGGTTGCTTTGCTCCCCCTTTTCCCCCTTTCTTCCTTTCTTCTCGGATGATGCAACCAGGTGGTGGAGTCCAGGAGCCAGATGATCCCGAGGTTGTTTCTACATGGAGTTCGGCTTCGAGGAGTAGTTAGGAGGTCCCAGGCAGGAGGCCTTGCCTTTTCGATCGTTGTTACTTTTGTGCTAGCCTTCTTAAGGCAAACTTGTTTAACTTATGTCTGTACTCAGATATTATTGCTTCCGCTAACTCTTGTGTTTTCGAGCTTATGTATTCGAGCCCTCGAGGCCCCTGGCTTGTAATATAAAGCTTGTATTATTTTAATTTGTGTCTAGTGTTGTGTTGTGATATCTTCCAGTGAGTCCTTGATCTTGGTCGTACACATTTGCGTGCATGATTAGTGTACGGTCAAATCGGGGGCGTCACAAGTTGGTATCAGAGCCGACTGCCTGTAGGAATCCCCCTTTCCAACTCCTTGGCCGAAGTTGAGTCTAGTCTTTGAAAAACAAATTTACTAACTTGTTGTGAGGCTTACGGGCCCACATCACCATTGGGTGGTATTAGGATCTTTTACTCCTCGTCTATACTCTGGGACTCTTATCTCTCTTCTATTCGGGATAAATGAATTTTGCTAAATCTAACATTAGGATCTCGTTATCACTTTCACCCGGAGAGCACCTTATGATCGATGATCGTCTGCTGCACCAGAAGACCCTGAAGATACTCTCCGATGTTAACCCGAGAACTTGTGTTCATCGCCTTTGCAAATCACTATCACCGATATATCCTTGTGGATATCTGCATGCACTGGTCATTCTCATGATCATTCCTCGTCGCTCTTGTTATTACAAGATGCCTCGAAATATTCTCCGTTGTCCTGAGAATCCTTTGAGTTTACTGTCTTGCAGTTTTATCTCGCATGAAAACCCTTACGGTTATTTCCTTACAATTATCGAGGATCCGTTCTTCTCAATTGTTCATATGTCTCACTAAATTCCTCGGAATACTTTTTGATCTTTCGGAAATTTTCTGCAGCCAGTTACTCTTGAAATTCTTACCTGCTTGGATTATGGTTAATTCCATATGACTAGTAGTCTTCGTTAATATCCTTTGCCTTAGCCATTTTGATCCTATTGATTCAATATGTGCGTATGCACGCAGTCATCAGGTTATCCTTTATAAAATTATCTTTCCGACTCAGACGTCATTCCGGACATGAGTTGGTTCTCGACAATTCAAACCTTTATTGATTGTCCAACTAAGTGTATTCAACTTATCCATCCTTGATCAGAGCGTTTGCTTTTGATATCTTGTTTCGGAAAACATAATTCCTTTGCATTTGGTTGAATTAGTCAGTTGTTTCTATGATGTGATCTCCTTTAATTATTTCTTCTTCTAGTTGAGTATCGATACTCACACCTGATTCGTTGCGGTCAGCCAGATCCTTTTGTGGATTATTATCCGACCGTTCCGACATATCAAAACCTTGAGTTCTTCCCCTGATACATAATGCCTTTGGTAAATTGTATCCTCTACTTGGCCAACCATGCTCTGCTTTCGAGCATGTGTATTTACTTTTGAAACTTGTGGTATATGTTACTAAGATGCCCGATGGGTTGAACCTATGCCTTCCCCTAATCCGTGAGAACCCAAAAGTTTTCACAAGTCATACCCTTCCGGTGATCTACCGGATAAAATTACAACACTACAATTTTATCAAAGCAAGAGGTAAATGAAACGTATTCATTGGAGAAATGGGAGTCGACCTTGAGCTTTTGTTCATGCCCATGGAAACGATGTAGACCGTCTCGGGAGCTTCTTGCAAAATGATTTGTCATCTAAATAATTCTTTCGGTGACAATAGATTTGATCCCTTGCAGTTATGGTTCCGACCATGCTGTCTTTATTCAATATATCTGGAATAAATCCATTCCAGGCCGCGTCAATTTTGACAAGGTTAAAGTATCTACTATCATAGGTCAATGACCTAGTTCAACCTCTATCGTGTTCTACCTTCGAGTTTTACCCCCTGATATCTCGAGGATATCATGCCTTTGCACTACACCTTTTGAGCTTTTGATGAAGTATTACCTTTACTTGTCGATAATCACTCTACGGGTTCTAGGTTGCCGTCAACCGAGGACACCGTTTAGTAAATCAAATCTGCTCTAAAAATTCAACACCCCTAGTAGATGTTACTGGGAAATTTTTAAACTCAATCTAGTTTATTCCTAGACTATCGGGTACAACCCTTGTCTAGCTATCTTTGGCTGTGCTACCTCATCCTTCTTTGGTGCACGAATTCTTCAGTGTGTGAGCACGACTTACGTCGAGCTTTCAACATCATGTTGCTTGTCTCGAAAGGCAACGTTGGTTCCGATCTTGCATCTCTTATATTGATCCTATAACTTGCCACTTCGTCATTCTCTTGCTTGTTGCCGTTGTTGTTTGATTGCATCCCCTTGAAACCTCCCGGGAAAGGTGTCGTGATCACCTTCAACACTTTGACTTCTTCCGAGATGTCAACGGTGTTCATGATGAGAGATACCTTCCTTGCCCTCGATGATTTTACTATCATCGGCAACACCCTTGACTTCCTTTCATTGTGAACCTGTCCACATTATGAATACAACTTACTCTCCAGGTAGTGTTGTGTTCTGCATTGAAGTATTACTGTCTTCTATGTCGAGAATGTGGTGGGGATTGCTCCACCTCTTAGAAATTCTCGGTATGATGATACTTCTCACCATCACCATTCTTCCTTGGTCCCCGCGTTGCTTTTAACCGGGATACCACTATACTAACGATGCTGTTTGAGTTCTGTACTTCTACCAACCCTATTGCTTTGAAGTTAACGATCGACAGTTCGTTCTTAGACTGTTGGTTATTGAATCGTCACTCTAACATTGATCTTGCTGCCTAAGGTCATATTTCGGGCACACCTTTCAACTAATGATTAATGGTGTATGTTTTTATCGAGCATACCACATTATATCATTTGAATTGAAAATTGTCATTTTCTTGTTCACATTATTATGGAATTCCATTCGTTTGGAATTCTCGATGAATTGTCGCTGAGCCCATCAGCCACCTCCTCATCCTATCCTTGGTTTAATGATGAACTATTGTGTTGGGAACCCGCTCCCATAGTTCATTTCCCGAGAATCTTGCAATGCCATTTCGTCGATTTGTGTTACACCTTTTTCTTCTCGAACATCCTGAGTCTGAAGTATCATGACACCAATCAGATCTGAATCTCGGTCAGATATGATGGTTGGGACAACTTTCCAGGAGTTATAATATTGGTCCTTTGATGACCCGGTAATATGATGTCATGCCCAGCACCCCTGGCTGGGGGACCCATCATTATATTTTCTTCTGCAAGGATAACTATTCTTCCAGGAGGAAATTGTAAGACTTTTTCTATAAGTTGTTCCTGGTGAATCCTTTGTGTATCCAAGTCCGACCTTTGCTTCAAGACCCTGCCAATGCTATCTCGAAGCATGACTGTGGTACTCCGATTGTCAACAAGAGCATTTGAAGCCCAATGCTAAATGTTTCCTGGTCAGTTACCCAAGCACCATTGTATGGATAACATCTTGATTAATCCTTGCCCCTTTATTTAAATGGGTGGGTACTTGCCTTCCTACCCTGTATGCCATGTTCTTCTTCTCCATGAGAAGGATATACTCCTAATAATTGTGTGAAATCACAATTTTCCTTTCCATTTGTTTGTTTAACCTTTCTTTGATCTACATATAATCTAAGCAGTAATAATTCTCTGCTTATGTAAACACCTCGTTGTACAACTCTGTCAGTACGACCTTGATTCTATTGTTAATAACATTCCGGTACTGTCGGTGGACGAAAATTTTGCCTACCGGTCCGCCTCGTTTCAACGAGCGGGAAAATGATTCTCTTCGATCCCCGTCCTTGGTTCCGACATTGTTACCGACATAGCTGACAAGCTATCCACTGACATGCCTCCCTGTCGTGGCTGTGCAAGATGTCACCACCCTTTCTACTTTCAACCCACATGGTGGGCCCATAACCCACAGGTCCACTGGATCGAAACCTGACTCTTCTTTACAACCTGGATGCTAACGTATCCTTTGCACCTAGCCTCGTATGTGATTCGTGAGGTAAATTCTATACCATTATTCATCTTGGAATCAAACACCATGTTATTCTCGTTGTGCATTGCCCCCATTCCAGCTTCTGGTTAGGCATCGAATGTCTGCCTACCCGTTTGAAACTTTGGTACAATCGCTTATTGTTCTCAATGCATTCACTGAAATACTACGCGTAGGGCACTTCGTGTATCACTTTCTGAATTCGCCGTCGTATGCACAGACTTCGTGGAGATACGTTCCTCCAAAGTTTTTCCCCCCAGTCGCGTTCGTAGGACGATTGAGATCCCGAAGATAGGATGCCAACTTGATCACGATGACTTGAAGCAGAGAAATGAAGACATCAACGGAAGGTATCAACCTCTTCGAAAGGACAGTCAAGACCGAGAAGACTCGTTAGCTTTTCGCTACCAGCACCTATCCCCCCTTACTCCACCGCTTAAAATCTCGGGACGAGATTTCTTGTAGTGGAGGAGAATTGTGACGCCCGGATAGTTAAGCTACAGTAACCCTCTACTAATGACGACACGTCACCACAATTACTGTTGATAATCTCGTGTTAGTTCGAAAACGATCCAAATTAAAATTTGAATTAAAAGAAAACACAAAAGTTTTCAAACATTAAAACTAAAATGTTCGGGACGTGTCAAATAAATCATAAGGAATTATGATGGAGAATCCTTATTTTTATAACATATTTAAATGCACCAAAATGATTGAAACAGCAGACAAAACAATTAAGTAAATGCCTTTGGTATTTTATAAAATATTAAACTATTTTATTTTGTGGCCCAAACTTATGTGGGAGTGGCATACTTATTAACACTAAAATTGGAACTGCCTTTATAATTTACAAAACTAAAATAAATGGGGAACTAAAATAAACAGAAAAGAAATTAAAAGGAAAAAGAAGAATCCTAAACTAAAATAAAAATAAAATTAGAAGACCCCCCCCCCCCGGCCCAACTGGGCCGAATGGCCCAGCCAGGCCGGCCCATTACTTGGCCTATATGGCCCTCCCAACACCCACCGACACCTCACCAGAACCCCCCCCCTCGCACTCCCCCTCTCCTCCCCGATCCAGAACTGGATCGGGGCACTCCTGCCGCCGCCGCTGCCTGGGGGACCGGCCCCGACCTCGCCGCCCGACCGGCCGGAGGCCTCCACCGCCGGACTGCCCGGACGCCTCCTCGTCCTCCTCCCCACCCGGCCTCCCCGACCCCCGCTACGCCGCCTCGCCTCCTCCTCGTCCCCGTCGCCGGACCCCCGCTCCGGCTCGGCTTCCCCCCTCGTGAGCGCCCCCTCCCCTCTCCTCTCCCCTGCTCCGCTCACCACCCCGCCGGCGTGCGCCTCGCCACGCCCTGGCCTCGCCGCGCCCAGCTCGCTCGGTGCCCGCTTCCCCTGTCGCCGCGCTGGCCGCGGGCCCCGACCCCTGCGCCCCACCGCTACCCCCGCCGCCCGGGCCGGTGCTCGCCCGCCGCCCATCCCTCCGGCGCTGGGCGCCCCTGCTCGCCGCCGCACCGCGCCTGGCGCAGCTCACCCAGCCGCTGCAGCCGCGGCCGCCCGCCGATGCGCCGCCCCGCCATCCTATTCCCCCTCCCCTTGCAGTCAACCGCCCCACCGGCGTGTGCCCCCGCCGGGGCCTCGCCTGACCGGCGCCCGCCCGCCCCTGGCCGCCGGCGCCCATGCGCTCGCTCGACCGAGCGCTCACGGGGCTCTGCCCCGGGCAACGCCCAACGCCCGTTAGCCCGAACCGCTATGGGCCCCAGGCCCAATGACATGTGGGGCCTCGTGGCCCCAGAACGTTAAAAGAAAAAAAAAAGAATTAAGAATTAAAAAAAGGATAAGTAAAATAAATAAATATAAATAATAATAATTAGTTAATTAATTAATTAATTAATTAGTTAACTAAATAATTAACTTAATTAATCTGGATTAATTAAATCCTAATTAATCTAATTAGTTAATTAACTAATGTTTTAATTAAACTAATGACTATTTAACTTAATGATATACTGTTAAGTTAAACTAATTAATTGTGATTAACTTAATTAACTTTAATTAATTAAATTAATTAGGTTTAATTAATTAATTAACCCTAATTAATACCGTGTCACTGATAGGTGGGACCCACCTGTCAGGTTGAGCAGTCAACCCCTGCTGCCGTCAGCATGACATCATGCTGATGTCATAAATGCATTTTCAGATTAAATTAATTAATATTACATTCGAGGAATTAATAAAAACTTAATAAAATCATATCTTTTAAACCGTAACTCGGATGAAAATACTTTGTACATGAAAGTTGCTCAGAACGACGAGACGAATCCGAATACGCGGTCCGTTCGTCCACCACACATCCCTAGCATACCGAACCCGCAACTTTCCCCCTCCGATTCATCTGCCCGAAAATGCCTAACACCGGGAATACTTTCCCGGATGTTTTTCCTCTTCGTCTGTATCACCGAGCACTGCGTTAGGTCACACGTAGCACCGCGTATTCCCATGTTATGCTTTGTGATGCTATTGTTTGCTCTGTTATTTATTTGTTTCCCCTTCGTTGCTTATTTTCGGTAGACTCCGATACTGTGATACGACCCCGAGACCGTTGATGCTTCGGTGTTCGACTACGGCTACGCTTCCGAAGATTCCTTTCGTCTGCAGAGCTTCCAGGCAAGCCCCCCCTTTGATCACCAGATATCGCCTACTCTTCTCTCTACTGCTTGCATTAGAGTAGTGTAGCATGTTACTGCTTTCGATAATCCTATTCTGCTGCATAGCCTGTCATTGTTGCTACCACTGTTGATACCTTACCTGCAATCCTAAATGCTTAGTATAGGATGCTAGTATTTCATCAGTGGCCCTACACCCTTGTCCGTCTGCCCTGCTATTCTATCGGGCCGTGATCACTTGGGGGTGATCACGGGTATATACTATATACATACACTTTATATGATACTTGATGTGACTAAAGTCGGGTCGGCTCATTGAGTACCCGCAAGTGATTCGATGTGGGGGCTGAAAGGACAGGTGGCTCCATCCAGGTAGTGGTGGGCCTGAGTTCCTGACGGCCCCCGAGTGGATCTTTGTGGCAGAGCGACAGGGGCAGGTTGAGACACCCAGTCGAGAGGTGGCCTGGCCCTGGTCGTTGTCCGCGGTGATTTTCATAATAACACGCCTAACGAGTTTGGATATTTGATCTGAGTCTGGCCATTTGGTCTTTACGCACTAACCAGCTACGTGGGAATAGTTATGGGTACTCGACGTCGTGGTATCAGCCGAAGCCTTTTTGACGTCAGCGACTTAGCGGCGCGCGCCGGGTTGGACCGCGTAACGCAACTTCCTTAGTAATGGAGGTTGCTAGGTCTGCTCACCGGCCGCGTACGCAACGTGCAGGTGTGCGTTGGGCGATGGGCCCGGACCCCTGCGCGCCTAGGACTTAGACCGGCGTGCTGACCTCTCTGCTGTGCTTAGGTAGGGCTGCGACGTGTTGATCTTCCGAGGCCAGGCATGACCCTGGAAAGTGTGTCCGGCCAAATGGGATCAAGCGTGCTGGGTTATGTGGTGCACCCCTGCAGGGAAGTTAATCTATTCGAATAGCCGTGTCCCTCGGTAAAAGGACGACCCGGAGTTGTACTCTGACCTCATGACAACTAGAACTGGATACTTAATAAAACACACCCTTACAAGTGCCAGATATAACTCGGTGGTTGCTCTCTCACAGGGTGATGTGCGGGAGGATCGCCGGGTAGGTTTATGCTATACGATGTTACTCGGTGAACTTACCATCTATTTCCCTTCTACTGCTTCAAGACGGAGGCTGCGAGACGCGAGGATACTTGTTACTTCCATATATTCTCTTCTACTGCTGCAAGATGGAGGTGGCCAGAAGCGTAGTCTTCGTTTGGATTAGCTATCCCCCTCTTATTCCCGCTTGCTGCAGTTCAGTCCACCGATATTACCCATATCACTGATACCATTGCATATGTAGTGTAGATCCTTGCTTGCGAGTACTTTGGATGAGTACTCACGGTTGCTTTGCTCCCCCTTTTCCCCCTTTCTTCCTTTCTTCTCGGATGATGCAACCAGGTGGTGGAGTCCAGGAGCCAGATGATCCCGAGGTTGTTTCTACATGGAGTTCGGCTTCGAGGAGTAGTTAGGATGTCCCAGGCAGGAGGCCTTGCCTTTTCGATCGTTGTTACTTTTGTGCTAGCCTTCTTAAGGCAAACTTGTTTAACTTATGTCTGTACTCAGATATTATTGCTTCCGCTAACTCTTGTGTTTTCGAGCTTATGTATTCGAGCCCTCGAGGCCCCTGGCTTGTAATATAAAGCTTGTATTATTTTAATTTGTGTCTAGTGTTGTGTTGTGATATCTTCCAGTGAGTCCTTGATCTTGGTCGTACACATTTGCGTGCATGATTAGTGTACGGTCAAATCGGGGGCGTCACAGATAACAACGAAATCTAAAAGGGAAAAACTCAATTCCAATTGGTGAAATAGTGTCTCTATTAGCAAGCTTAATAGTAACATCAATCCCTTCTAACTCAATAGGTGCAATATCATCCATAATTTCTTGATATAGGGAATGAGGGATTATACTTGCACTAGCACCTACGTCACATAAACCATGATAGCAATGATCTCCTATTTTAACAGAGATAACATGCAAGCCTACAACAGATCCATGTTTATTCCTAGCATCGGGTTTGGCTATTCTAGTAGCTTCCTCTTGGAGGTAAATAACATGTCCATCTAAATTTTCAACCAAGAGATCTTTAACCATAACAACACTAGGTTCAACTTTAATTTTCTCAAAGGGTGTAGGTGTTCTAGTACTACTCTTACGAACCATAGTTGAAGCTTTAGCATGATCCTTTATTCTAACAGGGAAAGGTGGGTTCTCAATATAAGCAGTAGGATCAACAGGATCAACATTATAAGTGATAGTCTTTTCTTCAACTTTAATAGGTTCAACTACTTTTACTTCAATGGGAGGATGTCATTTAAACCACTACTCCTTGGGAAGATCAACATGAGTAGCAAATGATTCAAATAAAGAAGCTACTATCTCAGAGTCAAGTCCATATTTAGTGCTAAACTCACGGAAAACATCGGTATCCATAAAAGCTTTAACACAATCAAACTTAGCGATCATACCTAACTCCTTAGCTTCGTCGAGATCCCAATCTTCAGAGTTGCGTTTAATTCTTTCCAATAAATCCCATTTGAATTCAACAGTCTTCTTCATAAAAGAGCCAGAACAAGAATTATCAAGCATGGTGCGATTATTGAGAGAAAGCCGAGCATAAATTTTTTGAGTGATCATTTCTCTTGAGAGCTCATGATTGGGGCATGAATATAACATTGACTTAAGCCTCCCCCAAGCTTGAGCGATGCTTTCTCCTTCGCGAGGCCAAAAATTATAAATATAATTACGATCACGATGAACCTGGTGCATAGGGTAGAACTTCTGATGAAATTCCAACTTCAGACGATTATAGTTCCATGATCCAATATCATCACATAGCCTAAACCATGTCAATGCATATCCCTTCAATGATAAAGGGAATAGCTTCTTCTTGATAACATCCTCAGACATACCTGCAAGCTTAAATAATCCACAAACTTCGTCCACATAGATTAGGTGTAAGTCGGGATGCAGTGTTCCGTCTCCTGTAAAAGGATTATCTAGCAGTTTCTCTATCATACCCGAAGGAATTTCAAAGTAAACATTTTCAGTAGGTGCAGTAGGTTGAGGAGCAAATCTTTCCTCTTTTGGTCGGGGTGAAGATACCTCGAACAAGCCCCTCAAAGGATAATGAGCCATAGTAACAAGTGACAGTAAATTTCAGCACACTATATAAATTTTTCCTTACCAAGTTCCACTTACCAAAGGCGCTTCACTCCCTGGCAATGGCGCCGGAAAAGATTCTTGATGACCCACAAGTGTAGGGGATCTATCGTAGTCCTTTCGATAAGTAAGAGTGTCGAACCCAATGAGGAGCAGAAGGAAATGATTGGCATTTTTCAGTAAGGTATTTCCTGCAAGCACATAAATTATGGGTAACAGATAGTTTTGTGATAGGTAATTGGTAGCAAGTGACAAAAGGTAAAAGTAAATAAGGTGCGGCAAGATGGCCCAATCCTTTTTGTAGCAAAGGACAAGCCTGGACAAACTCTTATATGAAGTAAACCGCTCCCGATGACACATGGGAATTATCGTCAAGCTAGTTTTCATCACGATCATCTGATTCACGTTTGGTACTTTGATAATTTGGTATGTGGGTGGACCGGTCCTTGGGTGCTTTCCTTACTTGTACAAGACTCCCACTTATGATTAACCTCTAATGCAAGCATCCCCAACTACAAAAGAAGTATTAAGGTAAACCTAACCATAGCATGAAACAAGTGGATCCAAATCAGCTCCTTACTAAGCAACGCATAAACTAGGGTTTAAGCTTCTGTCGCTCTAGCAACCCATCATCTACTTATTACTTCCCAATGCCTTCCTCTAGGCCCAAATAATGGTGAAGTTTCATGTAGTCGACGTTCACATGAAACCACTAGAGGAGAGACAACATACATCTCATCAAAATATCGAACGAATACCAAATTCACATGACTACTTATAGCAAGACTTCTCCCTTGTCCTCAGGAACAAAAGTAACTACTCACAAGACATAATATTGTTCATGATCAGAGGGGTATTAATATGCATAATGGATCTGAACATATGATCTTCCACCAAGTAAACCAACTAGCATCAACTACAAGGAGTAATCGACACTACTAGCAACCCACAGGTACCAATCTGAGGTTTGGGTACAAAGATTGGATACAAGAGATGAACTAGGGTTTGAGAGGAGATGGTGCTGGTGAAGATGTTGATGAAGATAACCCTCCGCAAGATGGGAGAGTTGTTGGTGATGACAGCAGTGATGATTTCCCCCTCCTGGATAGAAGTATCCCCGGTAGAACAGCTCTGCCGGAGCCCTTGATTGGTTTCCGCCAAGGTTCCGCCTCGAGAAGGCGGCGTCTGGTCCCGAAAGCCTCCTTCTTATTTTTTTCTGGTCAAAACACCTCATATAGCAGAAGATGGGCATCGGAGGGCCCACGAGGCAGGGGGCGCGCCCAGGCAGGGGGGCGCGCCCCCCACCCTCGTGGACAGGTGGTGTCCCCCCTGGTGATCCTCTTTCGCCAGATATTTTTTATATTTTATGAAACGTCCTGTGGACTTTCAGAGCTTTTGGAGTTGTGCAGAATAGGTTTCTAGAATTTGCTTCTTTTCCAGCCCAGAATTCCAGCTGCCGGCATTCTCCCTCTTCATGTAAACCTTGTGAAATAAGAGAGAAAAGGCATAAGTATTGTGACATAATGTGTAATAACAGCCCACTGTGCAATAAATATCAACATAAGAGCATGATGCAAAATGGACGTATCAATACCCGCCGCGTGCTTCAACACCCATTGGACCGCGTACATTGGTATGTATTATTTCCAATAAGTCATTAGACCGCTCCATTGTTCTAGAGAACAGAGTTTTTAGTCATCTTGCCCATGAGGCATGGTTCACAATTATCATATGATTCATAATCAAGTGATTCCAAAAATCCATTCGCATGGAGTTTCGTCATGCGCTTTACACCAATATGACCTAGACGACAGTGCCATAAATATGTTGCACTATCATTATCAACTTTGCATCTTTTGGCATCAATATTGTGAATATGTGTATCACTACAATCTACATTCAATTAACCATTTACATTGGGTGTATGACCATAGAAGGTTTTATTCATGTAAACAGAACAACAATGATTGTCTGACTTAAATGAATAACTATATTGCAATAAAGATAATTTAATCTTGTTAATGCTCAACGCAAACACCAAATAACATTTATTTATGTTCAACACTAATCTCGAAAGTAGAGGGAGCGTGCGATGACAATCATATCAATCTTGGAACCACTTCCGACACACATCGTCACCTCGGCCTTAACTAGTCTCCATTTATTCTGCAACTCATGTTTTGAGTTTAATCTTAGCAACTGAACTGGTATCAAACACCCAGGGGCTACTACCGCACCAGTAAGGTACACATCAATAACATGTATATCAAATATACCTTAGTTTACTTTGACATCCTTCTTATCTGCCAAGTATTTGGGGCAGTTCCACTTCCAGTGACCATTTCCTTTACAGTAGAAGCACTTAGTTTTAGGCTTGGATCAAACTTTGGGCTTCTTCATGAGAGCGGCAACTTGTTTTCTGTTCTTCTTGAAGTTCCCTTTCCTTCCCTAGCCCTTTTTTCTTAAAATCGGTGGTCTTCCATCAACACTTGATGCTCTTTCTTTATTTCTACCTCTGCCGATTTCAACATCGTGGAGAGTTTTGGGAATCATTTTCGTCATCCATGCATATTTATAGTTCATCACGAAGCTCTAGTAGCTTGGTGATGGTGACTTGAGAAATCTGTCAATCACTATCTTATCTGGAAGATTAACTCTCACTTGATTCAAGCGATTGTAGTACCCAGACAATCTGAGCACATGCTCACTGGCTAAGCCATTCTCCTCCATCTTGTAGGCAAAGTACTTGTTGGAGGTATCATACCTCTCAACACGGGCATGAGCCTCTCTCAACACAAGCATGAGCATGAAATACCAATTTCAGACATTGGAACATCTTATATGTTCCATGGCGTTCAAAACGTCTTTGGAGCCCCGATTCTAAGCCGTAAAGCATGGCGCACTAAACTATCAAGTAGTCATCAGATCGAGTTTGCCAAACGTTCATAACGTCTGCATTAGTTCCTACAATAGGTCTGTCACTTAGCGGTGCATCAAGGACATAATTCTTCTGTGTAGCAATGCGGATAATCCTCAGATCACGGGCCCAATCCTCATTATTGCTAACATCATCTTTCAACTTAGTTTTCTCTAGGAACATATCAAAAACAGGGGAGCTACATCGCGAGCTATTGATCTACAACGTAATATTTAAAAACTTTTTTGAGTATGTTCATGATAAATTTTAGTTTAATTAATCAAATTACTAAAGTACTCCCTCTTAAATAAAGATCCCTCAAGTTGTCTAAGTGATACATGATCCGAATCAACTAAACCATATCCGATTGGCACGTGAGATGGAGTAGTCGTGAATGGTGAACATCTACATGTTGATCATATCTACTATATGACTCATGTTCGACCTTTCGGTCTCCAGTTCAGAGACCATGTCGGTACATGCTAGGATCTTAAAGTTTAACCCAAGTATTTTGGGTGTGCAAAACTGGCTTACACCCGTTGTATGTGAACGTAGAGTCTATCACACCCAATCATCACGAGGTGTCTCGAAACGACGTACTGTAGCAAGGATGCATACTCAGTGAGAACACTTTTATATTTAAAATAGGTGAATGGATCATCTTATAATGCTACCATCGATCTAAGAAAAATAAGATGCATAAAGGATAAACATCACATGCAATAAAAATATGCGACATCTTATGGCCATCATTATCTTGTGCTTTTCATCTCCATCTCCAAAGCAACGTCATGATCTCCATCGTCACCGGCTCGACACCATGATCTCCATCGTTGCGTCGGGGTCGTCTTGCTAACTATTGCTTCTACAACTATTGCTAATGCATATCGATAAAGTAAAGCAATTACATGGTGCTTAATGATTGACACACAGGTCATACAAAAATTAAAAGACAACCCTAAGGCTCCTGCCAATTGTCGATATTACAAAACATGATCATCTCATACAACAACATATATCACATCATGTCTTGACCATATCACATCACATCATACCCTGCAAAAACAAGTTAGACGCCCTCTACTTTGTTCTTGCAAGTTTTACGTGGCTGCTACGGGCAACTAGCAAGAACCATTCTTACCTACGCAAAACCACAACGGTGTTTATCAAGTTTGTCGTTTTAACCTTCTTCAAGGACCGACCGCAGTCAAATTCGATTGAACTAAAGTAGGAGAAACAGACACCACCAGTCACCTTTATGCAAAACAAGCTACATGTCTGTTGGTGGAACCGGTCTCATGTACGTGGACATGTAAGGTTGGTCCGGGCCGCTTCATCTCACAATGCCGACAAATCAAAATAAGGCATTGGTGGTAAGCAGTATGAACATCACCGCCCACAAATCTTTTGTGTTCTACTCGTGCATATCATCTAAGCATAGACCTGGCTCATGATGTGATGAGGACATGACTAACTTGGATATGACCAAAAATACCGCATACATGTATATTTGTGAGGTGATTTTTAATGCAAACTATGCAATAATTTATTTACGTCATCCAGGACAAAAATACTTCACACACTTTTGTCCCATGTCTAATTGCAGGTGTATGGGAAATTTGTACAATCCATATATGAAGATAAGGAAAAAAGAGAAGTTTATGTGATGTTCAAAAAGTCCTCTCACGTCACTTTTGTCCCAAGAGAAGATAGAGTCCAAGTCTCTCACGTCATGGACTCAGATTTGGACTGCACAGACATGCCTCACTCAAAACATCAACATCTCTTTCATACGAACTCCGAATTGAGTGATTCTTTTTTTGTCAGAAAGTAGATTTTGTGCACTTTCCAAACCGATTAGATTCACCTTCAAATTCGTTCAGAGCGTTGAGTTATGCATGAAACAATCTGACGTTGTAGTAGAATCCGAGTCAAACTACAAGTCCAAAGGTTTTGCATCACCTCCACTTGGGCCCATGAGCCTTGTACGACCTAGGGTAGTTTTAGGCAGCCTTGGGAAGTCCTCTTACCTCCTTGGCCACCACCCATTGCTCCTATATAAGTAGATCAATTTAGTAGCTTTTTCCTGGGGATTTGTTTAGTCAAAAGTTAGCCATTGCAACTTCGTGTACTTCATTTGTGTCCAACGACCTGACCAAGACCGCTTACGGATCCCCACCTTTATCAATACTTCATCTATATTTGCAATACTCAGATTACTTTATCATATTCTTGCTTGTTCTTCGATTGCACGTAGGAACAGACCTTCGTGGTCAGGCTGATCGTGCTTCTCCCATCGTCAGTAACCCCTAGAGATTGGTTTAGCGATTGCTAAGGTGCAATGCTACTTCTCGAGCTTCCGTTGTATTCCCTCGAAGAGGAAAGGGTGATGCAGCACAGTAGCGTAAGTATTTCACTCAGTTTTTGAGAACCAAGGTATCAATCCAGTAGGAGACCACGCATGAGTCCCTCGCACTTGCACAAACAAATAAGAACCTTGTAGCCAACGCGATAAGGGGTTGTCAATCCCTTCACGGTCACTTACGAGAGTGAGATCTGATAGAGATGATAAGATAATATTTTTGGTATTTTTGGTATAGAAACAAAAAGTAAATAAAGCAACGGCAACAGAAATTGGGAAGTTGACGGGAAACTAATATGATGAAGATAGACCCTGGGGCCATAGGTTTCACTAGTGGCTTCTCTATTGATAGCAGAATTCTACGGTGGGTGAACAAATTACTGTCGAGCAATTGATAGAAAAGCGCATAGTTATGAGAATATCTAGGCATGATCATTGTATATAGGCATCACGTCCGTGACAAGTAGACCGAAACGCTTCTGCATCTACTACTATTACTCCACACATCGACCGCTATCCAGCATGCATCTATAGTATTCAGTTCATAAGAATAGAGTAACGCCTTAAGCAAGATGACATGATGTAGAGGGATAAACTCAAGCAATATGATATAAACCCCATCTTTTTATCCTCGATGGCAACAATACTATACGTGCCTTGATGCCCCTGCTGTCACTGGGAAAGGACACCGCAAGATTGAACCCAAAGCCAAGCACTTCTCCCATTGCAAGACCTATAGATCTAGTAAGCCAAACCAAACTAATAATTCGAAGAGACTTGCAAGGATATTATAATCATACAAAAAAGATTTCAGAATAGAATCCAATATTGTTCATAGATAATCTTAATCATAAACCCACAATTCATCGGTTCTCCACCGCAAAAAGATTACATCGAATAGATCTCCTCGAAGATCGAGGAAAACTTTGTATTGAGATCCAATGAGAGAGAAGAAGCCATCTAGCTAATAACTATGGACCCGAAGATCTATGGTAAACTACTCACAACTCATCGGAGAAGCTATGGTGTTGATGTAGAAGCCCTCCGTGATCGATGCCCCCTCCGGCGGAGCTCCGGAACAGGCCCCAAGATGGGATCTCACGGGGATAGAAGGTTACGGCGATGGAATTAGGGTTTATTCGTGCTCCACGATGTTTTCAGGGTATGTGGATATATATAGGAGGAAAAAGTACGTCGGTGGAGCAACGTGGGGCCGACGAGGGTGGGGGGCGCACCCACCCTCCTGGGTGCGTCCTGCCCCCTCGTGGGCACCTTGTTTCTTCTCTGACTTGTACTCCAAGTCTCTCGTGAAGATATCGTTCCAAAAATAACTCTCCCGAAGGTTTCATTCCGTTTGGACTCCGTTTGATATTCCTTTTCTGCGAAACACTGAAATAAGAAAAAAAAGAGCAATTTGCACTCGGCCTTGGGTTAGTAGGTTAGTCCCAAAAATAATATAAAAGTGTATAATAAAGCCTATTAAAGATCCAAAACAGAATCTAAAATAGCATGGAACAATAAAAAATTATAGATATGTTGGAGACGTATCAAGCATCCCCAAGCTTAATTCCTGCTCGTCCTTGAGTAGGTAAATGATAAAAACAGAATTTTTGATGTGGAATGCTAACCAACATAATTTGCAATGTAATTTTCTATATTGTGGCATGAATGTTCAGATCCGAAAGATTCAAGACAAAATTCTATATTGACATAAGAATAGCAGTACTTCAAGCATACTATCAAAGCAATCATGTCTTCTCAAAATAACATGGCCAAAGAATGTTCATCCCTACAAAATCATATATTTAGGCTATGCTCCATCTTCGTCACACAAAATACTAAAATCATGCACAACCCCGGTTTCAACCAAGCAATTGTTTCATACTTAAATTTTTTCAAACTTTTTCAACTTTCATGCAATACATGAGCGTGAGGCATGGACATAACACTATAGGTGGAATAAAATGGTGGTTGTGGAGAAGACAAAAGAGTAAGATGGTCTCACGTCAACTAGGCATATCAATGGGATATGGAGATGCCCATCAATAGATACCAATGTGAGTGAGTAGGGATTGCCATGCAACAGATGCACTAGAGCTAAAAATGTATGAAAGCTCAACAAAATAAACTAAGTGTGTGTGCATCCAACTTTCTTGCTCACGAAGACCTAGGGCATTTGATGAAGCCCATCGTTGGAATATACAAGCCAAGTTCTATAATGAAAATTCCCACTAGTATATGAAAGTAACAAAACAAGAGACTCTCTATCATGAAGATCATGGTGCTACTTTGAAGCACAAGTGTGGAAAAGATAGTAGCATTGTCCCTTTTTTCTTTTCCTTTTTCTTTTTTTCTTTTTTTCTTTTTTTCTTCCCTTTTTTGGGGCCTTTCTTTTTTTATTTGGCCTTTTTTCTTTCTTTTTTCCTTTGGGACAATGCTCTAATAATGATGATCATCACACTTCTATTGATTTAAAACTCGATATTACAACTCGATATTAGAACAAAGTATGACTCTATATGAATGCCTCCGGCGGGGTACCGGGATGTGCAATGAATCAAGAGTGACATGTATGAAAAATTATGCATGGTGGCCTAGCCACGAACACGATGTCAACTACATGATCATGCATGGTAATATGACAATGATGAAACATGTCATATGAACGGAACAGTGGAAAGTTGCATGGAAATATATCTCGGAATGGCTATGGAAATGCCATGATAGGTAGGTATGGTGGCTGTTTGGAGGAAGGTATATGGTGGGTGTATGGTACCGGCAAGAGTTGCGTGGTACAAGAGAGGCTAGCAATGGTTGAAGGGTGAGAGTCCGTATAATCCATGGACTCAACATTAGTCATAAAGAACTCACATACTTATTGCAAAAATCTACAAATCATCAAAACAAAGTACTACACGCATGCTCCTAGGGGAAGGGTTGGTAGGAGTTAACCATCGCGCGATCCCGACCTCCACACAAAGGATGACACATCATAACCCTGCAGGGGTGTCCCAACTTAGCCCACCACAAGTTCTCATGATCAGCAGAGGTAAAACCTCCATCTTGGGGACAACCCGATCAGACTCGGAATCCCGGTGCACAAGATATTTCGACAATGGTAAAACAAGTCCAGCAAGACCTCCCGACATGCGGACACCCCGATAGGAGCCGCGCGCATCTCGTCTCAGGCCATGATCGGATGAGTAGTATGTACAGCAACCGAAGACCACAGTAAACTGGGTAGCACCGCAAGTGGATCTAGTTTGGACCAACACTCATGAGGAGCACTGGCCCGGGTTGTTGATTAAGAATCCTTGGGTTAATTACTCCCTATGCATGTTTTTAGTTATTAGGAAAATGGTAAAACCAAAGTTGGGCCTTGCTGGAGGAGTTTTATTCAAAGCGGACTATCAAGGGGGGGGGGGCATAAACCCCAACCACATTAGGAACGCAAAATCAAGGAACGTAACACCGGTTATTGAAACTTAAGGCGACATGAGTGGAACAAAACACTGAGCAAAAGTCCAAGCCTTCCACTCATTGCCAAGTATATAGGTGCATTAATTTAAATAAGAGATATTGTGATATTCCAGAAATATCCATGTTCCGACATGGAGCAATCTTCAACTTCACCTGCAACTAACAATGATATAAGAGGGGTTGAGCAAAAGCGTATCTTAGCCAATCAATGGTTTGCTAGGAGGTCGGTTAGAGGTTCCATGGCAATGTAGGAGGATGACAAACAAGTAGATACGAAGGGCGACATAGCGATAGAGCGAGAGAACTAGCAAAACAAAGGTAGACGTGATATGAAGGAACGGTCATCTTGCTTACGACCCCGCAAGAAAGAAGAATGTGTCCATGAAGAAGACAAATGGACGTAGTCGAACGAATCCTCACAACTCAGGAACGAAACCGAAGCTAAAAAGAAAAGCAAACCGGAAAGAAGCAAAGAACAAGGTAAACCACAAGCATAAACATGGCATGATGCACAATCAAGTATCACTACAAAAAAAACCACTTCCGTGATAATACGTGTTTGTCACAGTAGGTCACGTTTTTTGTCATGCATGTACACCCATGACGGTTTTATGACAGAATCAAGATAGTCATACATGTGCTCTCATAGAAGTGTTCCATGACAATACCAAAATTATCATCATGGAAGTGTTCACTTCCAGGACGATAAATGACGCGTCATGGAAGTGCTTTCGTCAAGGGTAACCGGCACGTGGCATCCACCGTAACGGCACGCCGTTAACCCTATCAGGTCCATTTTTTGATCCGATAACCCGTTAGCAGCCCCGACCAATGGTGATTTTCCACGTGTAAAATTCTCATTGGCCGAAGGAACCACGTGTGAGATTCGCATTGGCACAGCTGTCAGTCATCCGATGGGCGAGATGCGCCTATGACATGTTGACACGTGGACCGGCCCAAAAGTGGCCCATAAATATTAAATGGGCCGATCCAGCAAAAGGCCCGTAGTATTTACTCAGGTACTATTGGGCCAGCCCACTAACTGCATGCTTAAACATGGCCCAATTACGGCCCAAAGCCAAATCTGGCCTGTTAATGTTTTGCCCAGTATCTGGGCACGATTATGGCCCAGTCACATTTCGACGTGTTAGAGGCCCGATGAAGACATGGGCCTATTTCAGCTCGGTGTGACTTTCGGCCTAGGAATGGCCCGTTCTTCCCATGGGCCATATATGGTCCGACACGACATCTGGCCCACTAACGGCGCGTGATTAAGGTGGCAACAGTTCAGCCCAACGTGACTTTTGGCCTATTAAAGGCCTGTCGTAAAATTCGGCCCGGTGAGGCCTCTACTAAGCTTTCGGCTTCTTAAAGGCCCATGATATCAGTGGGCCAACTAAGGCCACATATATGTTTCGGCCTGGTAATGGCCTGTCATATAACTGGGCCAATAGTGGCCCGATCTACATTTCAGCCTGCTAAAGGCCCCTGGACGACTTTTGGGCCCAAGATGCATTTCTGCCTGCTAAAGGCTCGTGGTATCTTCTCGGCCTCAACAAGCCAGCAGAATATTCACCCTGTTTAGGACCCAAAGCAACATGGGCCCAACTAAGCGCTAGGTCCACTAAAGGCCGAACTAAACATTGGGCCGAATGTAGGCCCGTGTAAGTTGTGGGCCTGGCGCAAAGTGTGAAGGGCCCCAATGGCCTTTCATGCCCAAGAAAGTAGCGTATAGGCCCAATTGCAGCCCGCTAAAATGCAGGCCCTTTAGAGGCGAAAGTTTCGGCCCGGTCGACTACGTCACATTTTTGCGGGTTTTTTCAGATATCGAATGATGGCACATACGATAACTAGTAGGGATTAAGAACAAAACTACTTGGCATTGTAACTTAGAACAAACCTACACTATACATTAAAGATTTACGGTATATTACATCCACTGGGCATCGAAGTTCGCCAGGAGTGATCATAAAGCGCCACGAAGAAGCAGATTACAAAAACTGGGTGCCATTGCACGTAGCAAAATAATAGTGAACAAAGACCACTTCCAAGACAGTTCAAGAAAGATTAGCCTTGTGCGAGAGCTGCTGCGCAAGCTGCTGAGTAAGGCTGTGAGACCGACATAGCATGTCGGTCATAGCTTCCAGGTGTTGCTGTTTAGCAATGAGGCTCTCATTGGTGGTCTGTGTGATCTTACTTAGAGATTGGACTTCAAGTCGAAGTTGAGTTGCAGAGTGCCTTTCTGCTTGAACTTGAGACTGAAGAAGGCGAACTAATTCAGACAGCGAATTCTGTGAGCTTGTCTGACTACTAGTCTAAAGTGACTTGAACACTGTATCAAGACATGACCTTGGGGTTGTCTCGCTATCTTCAAGATGTTTTGCCTTCTTTGCTGCAATATATGTCGTGTTTGTCTCACATCCTTCAGCATACTTGTGCATGCCATCAGGCATATCACCCTGAAACAAGGAGAGAGATGACATGTGTTTACACATGTATAAACAAATATGCTAACTATGTTGTCAATTCAATCCAATTTCAAATTAGAATAAAGAGTCAGTTCAAAATATCAATAGCATAATTTGACATTGTTCATAATGCGGGGAGTTTCACCACACTACTGGATTACCATGTCAACAAAACAAGCATAGGTGAAGGGCAAAGAAAATCATTGTATCTATTTTGGTTAATGTGCATGGCATGTTGTTCATATCATCAGCCGCATCAGTAAGATAAAACAGGAGATGACAAGGTGCAAATGTGCGCTGCTTCACCACACACTGGAATATAGATCCACAAAAACAAGCATACATATAGGGAGTATTGAGTGATGTGCATCGTACGAATAAGGAATTTTGTTTTGCAACTAAAACTTGGAACTTACAGTTGTTGCGAACATGCATTTTGATACAAACAGCAAACTAAACAGAAGTTGACGATAGGGAGTATGAACAAATTAAACATAAGTTGAGGATAAAGGATTTAGAAGGACTGACTTACATTAACATTTAACAACGGCTTTATAATGCCCTTTTCCATGTCAAGGGAAGGATAACTCAATAATTTCAGCACATAATGTTCTTCATAAGCATTGCCTGTACTCTACATTTTGTAGAGATTAATTATAGATATGATAATACTAGAAGGGATAGAGGATAATGAAGATGAGATGCAGATTGATGCTACATAAACAAATACCAGTCCCTGTAAGTACAAGCGTTACATGACAAAATGTACTGACAAGAGCACTGGGCTACACTCATGCACTGGCATTGTCTGTGTATTAAACTTTTTGGTAAGATTAAATATAGATCTGATATTTTTTAGTAAATGGTGAGCGAGGGAGATAAGATGCAGAATGCTACACAATGAACCAATCCCTCCTTCCCATAATATAAGAGTGTTTTGTACACTGGTGTATAGTACAAAACGCTCTTATATTATGGGACGGATGGAGTACCTGTTAATGTAAGTACAGTGATAGAAGACGTTTCGTCCTTACAAGAGGGCTGCAGAGCTAAACCTCTTCAAAAGCATTGGGTTGATTCTAAATTTATGTAAGAGTCGATACCGATCTTATAATGTCCACCAAATGAAGGATAATTAGGCTACCATGTGTAGTGATGCTACATAATCAACCAGCTATGAAAGTAAGTATGGTCATACAGGGCAAGAGGTACTCACAAGAGTAATGCAGTGTGCAGTATAGTTGCGAGATTCTGTGGTCCCTTGAGAATGAATGTTCTTCTACAAATAGATTTCATACAAGTGAGACAGTAAGGTACATGCAGAAAAGTAGTTCAAATTATGATGTGATATCATAGACATTACCTTACGTTGCAGATGATTCCAATGTGTAACAAGATTATTCCAGTCACTATCTAATAAATGTAGCACCGGAGACTTTACAAAAATTTCGTTTAGAGGTTTGCCATCGAAGTGCGCTTGCCTCAGGTACGAACGATACTTTATCAATGAATGCTTGAAAAGTGCAAGCAACCGTTGCTCATCTTGACTATCCTGTTTGGTCCTCGCCTATTTAAAAGAATGAAATCTTGTGTCTTCTGTCAGCAGAAACATATGCACTAATTACCATGAACAAGATGAGTACATTACTAACGCGTAAGTTGCGGAGGAATGTTGGAAATTATTCTGTGTCTCTGGTATAATCTTTCCATGAAGGAAAGATGCACACAAAGTTCCTGAAAACAATATAAGATTGGTCTTCTAAACTGGGAATAAATGGAACATGGGTCCTATTTGCTACCATTGGGGCTCTGTCTCATTCGAAAAGGGATTTGGCAACTGGATTTGGTGTATTCTTTGCTAGAATGGAGGTTTTGTGTCGTAGAGCTAGTGCTATGTCAACTGGCATCATCATACTATTTGCTGCAGTTGGGGTGTGCTGAGTTGGGGCATCAGAGATGGCCACTGTGGTAGGGGTAGAGTCTGCTAGAGTTGTGGCCGTGTTTTCTGGGTATGGTGATATTGCAACTACACCAATTGGGCTATTTGATTTATCAGGTGTCCCTACCTTTTCCAAATACTTTGTCCGTGCTCCTCCGCGATCAGAAATCGCCCTCTTCCTTTTGAACGTCTGATACACAAGAACATCATTTGAATGGATAAATATGGTATGATGACAGATGGAGTATGTACTGAAAATGGATAGGCAGGGCGTATTCACATACACGAGTGTAGACTAAGCTAATGACAGTGCAACAAAGTATAAGAAATGCAAAGCATCAGTTGCAAGATACCAATATAAGCTTGGAAAGTTAGAGCAAGCACCTTGATGGGTGAACAACATAGGGCATCCGCCTCTGACTCCTCCACTAGGGAGGTACATTGACTTAGGTCTCCCTCTAGCACAGTATCATCATTAGGATCATATTCTGAGCAGGAATTTGTAGGTGGAGAGCGTTTGCATTGCATTGCATCCAGACTTGATTTCAATCCCTTAATCCAAGTTTGACAACCATGGCATTATTCTACTTTATTCTTTTCATCCGCGCAAGCACATAAATATTATGATGTTGTTCAGTATCTATGATTCATGGAAACATATAAAGTAGTCAGATTATTGTGGAATGCATTGAGGATTCAACTTTAAGAGTGTCTCCCTACAAACCCCCGTGTATACAAAGTTAATCCCGCAACCGTGCTGACCAGACCACACACAGAAATACAAACCTCTTATGTCTCTAATAGGCGGGCACACATTTCAAAAATGAAGTAGGAACACTAGAATCATATCAAATTTGTTTTTGAACAAATAAACTAAGGAATTATGAGTGGCATAATGTTTAGCTTCAAGGGTGGAGTGTTGGTAGTGCGACACAAAGCAAGTAGGCAGATTGTATTCCATGTTAAAGATCATAGTCTATGTAAAATGTGTATATGACATTTTCTTTCTATACAATGCAGTGTTCGTTGCCCACACATGATGAAACAAATCAGAAGAGAAATGAGAAATATTATTCACTCATGTTTGTGGTTCCAGTATTTTGAAACAGGGTGGTCCACCCTAAAATAATATTGACAACAAATATGACAAGGCAAGCATAGAGGTAGTGAATCAACCATTACTTGTATGCAGAATTGTAACTGCAGTAAGAGACCGTCCAAAATCTGAATCAAGAAGTTGCTCTAGCACTTATTGTTTGCAACTAATCGACGTGAATAATTGGATATCATATCGAATGAGTCAGAAAGACAAGTAAAATTGTCAACAAACCTGGCCTGCAGTAGTAAACTAGGTCAAAGTCACTATGACAAACAATCCAACATTAATAGTGTCTGTTCCTAGGGCTGGAATTTTGAAACCCTGTAAACTTTACAGGTACTAAAGATTACTGAAATATCAGAACCATTAAGTGTAGGTAGCACTCAGTACATACCAAACCCTAATGACAGTCCTGAATAATGAGTAATGAATCGGTTAGAAAAATGGGTGATGGGGAGTAGCTGCTGAGGGTTGAGGATGTATCTCAGGATAAATCGGGTTGTCTTAGTGGGTGCTGCATGTCTCATCCCTGAACCGACTGGGAAGGTAGGCACGGAGGCGCGCCCGGGAAACGGTGACGTTGTTGGGCGAGCACCTCCTGACCTCCTGTTAGTCCGGCATCTCCTACTAGAGTCAAGTCATCCGGGGATGGAAGTCACCGGCGAGGCAGGCGGCTGGGGGCGAGTAGAGATCGGAAGCTAAGCAGAACAGAGCGGAATCGGGGTCTGGGCCGACCCAAAATCCTAGGGTGGGCCACGACCCACCGTGGGCACCCTGTAGATCCACACCCCAGCGGCGTACATGCATTTTCGAAACTAAATTAGGAAGATTTAGCTGACCAATTAAACGACTCTGTTTTAATAATATTTGATTCGTATTTGAACAACTAAGCTTGTTTAGCTTGATGGGTGGAGCAGTGCTATTGTGACACAAAGCACGTAGGCTAATCGTATAGTGATCATAGAAGGGGGGAAACCCTAAGCACGATCAATTAAACCCTATTGTGATTGTGCCTTGGCACATTTGAAGCTGCAAACCACAGAAATGCCACTTAGCAACCATAGTTTGCTTCGAACTAAGAACTAAATTCTAAGAGCTGAAAAGATAGTACAGTAACCAAGTTATGATCTATTTTCTGGTTGAGATCAAAAAGTTGAGCATAAATGAAGTAGTACCACCTCTTTTAGGGTGCCATATAGGCATCGGGGGTGCGATGGCTTTCAGTGGCATTGAAGCAGATCTGCGACAGTAGACGGGTCCATCGAGGGATAAGTCCCGTTGTGGTGGACGAGAAGGTCGTCGGAGCTGCCTCGGCAAGGAGGACGACGGCACCGATGATGCGATGGGACGCGATGCAAGGCTCCTGGTCCATGGCCGTGGATGAGAAACGCCCATCTCTAGCAGGGGAGGACGCGGTCTGCACTCCGGCATGGTGGAGGACGGCGGCGACGGAGGGGGTGGCGGACGGAGGAGGCTGGTGTGGGGATGGTGTTCTAGCGTAGACGGTGTATGAATGGGAAAATGGCGACAGAGGTACGGGGAACCATGTTTTTGGGACGTGCTGGTCTGAAATATGGCAAAGTTACGAATTTAGCCCCCCTTTAAAATTTGGACGTGTCGTCGGTTGGGGATAGGATGGTAATCTCGCATCTCCCCGATATTTTGCCAGAGCAATTTTAGGCGAGGAGAGGGTGTTTTGGCGCCCACGGTTGGCACCCATGGTGTATGAACGGGGCTGACAGGTAGGGCAGTTGCATCACGTCTGAGTGAAGTTACAAACTTGCTCCTATTAAAAATATTTGCGTACATCGATTCCAGCCGAATCGAGTTTGTTTTGCCGCCCACCGTGTATGAATGGGGAAATGGAGGGAGAGACATAGGTCTTTCGGATGTGCTTGAATCAAATGTGTTTTCCCGCCCACGTTTTGCGCCCACCGTATCCAAATGGGCTCAGAGGCGGTCGTGTCACGTCTAATTGAAGTTACTAACCTACCCCTATTGATAACAGTGGAAATTGGGCCCATGGATTGTCCGTGTAAGGGGTAGATAGTAATTTTCATGTCGCAAAGACTGGCTACAGGCAGCCGACGTGGGAGTGGATATTTCGCCACTTCTTTCAAAAATTTGGGACAATAAGCATTCACGTTTACCCTGGCAACTAAATTCGAATCCATTTTGTATTCTTATATGAATCTTTATAAATCATTCTACATTTTTTTATATCTTCAAAAGCACAACAAAGAGGTATTTCCCTAACATATATGAATATGATTTACAAATGCCGATACTCGAATTCAGATGGTGGAAACCAGTTTAAGGTGAATTCAAATATTTGAAACCACTTTGTGTCCAACTCAAGTGTAACTTGTATGACACATGCAACATATAGTGTACTCCCATTTAGATATGTACACAAGCGATGTCTCAAGATTCAAAATACAGAGTCAATCAATCAATAATGTACAAAACTAATAGACATATAAACACTTATAGAGTATATGGGCAATAATATCAACTAACATACATAAGCCAGGCCGCTGTACTTTTTTTGCTAGAAGAGCAACATTTTTTTAGCAAAGCTAGTACAGTATCTTGGCCATTTCGGATGCGTGCAACTTAAGGACCATCTATACTAGTACTATTATTGTTGAATGCACATTCAGCCCCATTGGCATATTTGTAGGTTTGGCATAGCAATCAAAATGAAATGTCTCGGAGTCTTGTCAATTAATACAGACTCATGCTAAAAAAAGATACAAACCAAAAAACAAAAAACAATTATTACATGATCTCTAAAACAATGGTTTGGTCAATTACATGAACAAACAACACAAAGGTTATTCTACGATGGAAAAAACATTTCATCTATGATTTACTTAGTGGGAATTTAATTTCCTTTTTTCCTCCACGATATTAACAATGCGGTTAGTCTCAGCTTGTGTCGTTTTGAAATCCACCAAATATTGAATGGTTGTCTTGAGTACTACTTGTGATTGTGTTGTTTTCTTCCTCAACATGTCAACTTCATCTCTAAGTGCAGAAGCAGAATCTCTTTCTACCAATAGTTTAGCCTCCAGAGCATCGGCAGTTGGCAATTCATAATGCAAGATTGGACCGGTGCCACTGCTGTGAGATGATACAACGTCCATGGGGACCTCGCTCTTTGATCTTGGGATAACCTGTTTTGCCATTAAAGTTCCGAGTGGATTCCGAAAAGTTGAGGTTAGCAAAACATGTCAACTGGGAGTTAGAGCAGCGAACTAGTTAAACAAACAAGGAATTAAAGAGTTTCAATTGGATGCTAAAAAGTAGTTATTAACATCATTGTAACCGGTTGTAGTAGCAAAGCAGGTAAACAAATAATTTTTGCAAAAGGTACCTGTTGTGGCATTGGAGTTTCACTTGGATCCTGAAAAGCTGAGTAGCCAGTAATGTGATTACAGCAACCGGTTGCAGCAGCAAAGCAGTTAAACAAACAAGTTTTGCAAAAGGTAGCTCCAGTGCAGTGGTGAAGCACGATCGTCGTCTTCGTCGTCGTCATCCGGCACAGAGGTGGGGAAAGAGATGAGACGAAGGCTGATTCAAATTTTTCTTGGGTTGGCGGTGAATTAGGGATGTGAGAGCTCTGGGCGCGAAAGGGGACGGGGGAGAAGGGAGATTTTGCAGGGCTGGAATTGGAGCCGCCAGATATATTTCAATCCAAAACGTGGAAATGTGAAACGACACACACGACCACCACGACACGACCCTGGTTTGCCTGGTGCACCTACATTTAAGAATGCAAACGAATCTTCTTTCATTGGCAAATGAATATTGTACTCCTAGCAAATATTTAGTCCTTCGAAACGAGTATTATGAATTAATTAATGAGGAGTTCTTTGAATTAGAGTATGTTTGTCTCTCCAATTTTAACATGGATTTCGCGTTTCATGGAATCCATGCTACTTATTTAATACAAATTCATATATTTATAAGATGAACATCATGGTGGTGAGAAAACTTTGGATGGATTCAAGCATATGACCACACACATACAAAATACCACAACAATCGAGTCAATATCAACCTTTCCAAACCTAGCATGGCACGAATTCGAAATAATCAAGGAAGCCATATGCATGGTCCTCAATTCAAATCCTACAATGTACACTAAATTGAAACGTCAATATTAAGTCTAGTAGTATCTACATTCAAATGTTGTCCCCCTCGGCGCACACGTTACATACTTCCTCTATTGATGATTCTTCCTCTCATAACCACCTTATAAACCTTTGGTTTCTCCACATTCATTCTATCTGTCCATGTTTTGGTCTCTAACTCTCACACACCCACCATTGCACTCCATGTCGAGCTCTCTCTCCCCCCACCCTCTCTCGGTAGATACATGCATTGCATATCTAGACCCCCTCCCTCTCGTGCGCACGCACGCATTGTCTGTATAGGTCACTCTCAAGAGACTGTCTCACTCTTTCTTCCATGAAATGGCACTGGCGGAGCTACAGTGGATTCCTTGGGCGGGCCAGCCTGAAAAAAAAAGCATAGAAAAGAGATGGGTCACGCCACTTGGCATGATATTTAGGCAGTGTTTCAGCTAGGCAAGGCGGGCCAGAGCACATGTTAGCCCAATGTAGCTCCTCCCTGCACTGTGGCCCACACTCGCTTCTTTATCTAAGTCTTGATTAACCTCGCTTTCTCTCACACACAAAAGATATATATCCCTGTTTGGGCCTCGATCGACACACTGTATACCCTCTCACGCAGTTTGTCTGTCTAGATCAGTCTCTCCAAACCATTCCACTCTTCCGACCTCATGGCGGCCCATGCTCTCTCAATATTTCTCTCTCTCTCTCTCTCCCACTCTCTCTATGCATGTATCGATTAACCTCGCTCTTTCTCACACATAAATGATATATCTCCATGTTTGGGCCTAATTCGACATATTCATAATGTACACTCTCTCATGCACATTGCCTATATAGGTCACTCTCTCCAACCTGTCTCACTCTTTCAATCGCATGACGACCCACACTCGCTCAATCTCCCTCTCTCTTTATCTATGTTTCGATTGACCTTACTTCCTTCCACGCACAAACGATATATGTACTTGTCTATGACCGGATCATCTGCAAGCTCTCTCTTACAACCCTCACTATTTTCAATCGGATAATATCTATCCACAACATATATATATATATATATATATATATATATATATATATATATATATATATATATATATATATATATATATATATATATATATATATATATATATATATATATCTTCAACGAATGTCGTGGCACACTCACTTTGTCTCACTATCTATGTCTCCATTGACCTCGCTTTCTCACGTTGTCTCTTACACACGTCAAAGCTACCTCTCCAATCCTCGTAGAGACGGAGCTATTTACATTGCGAGGGGGACTCCAACCTTCGATTAATTTGTGAAGGCATTTATTCCGATGGGTTTAGATTATATTTTTGTAGCATTCGCCCCACAACTACTCCAAACACTGTTTCAAGCCTCACCCCTCCCCCAATTGCTTTACCTCTGGCTCAGTCACCGCTCTCTCGCACGCCCTTTCTAACCTTCCACGTCGCACCATGGTATTTTTATAAAACACAAGCACTTATCCTTAGTTCTAGGATCTTCTGTATCATAATTGCCTTTTTTCTAAATGAATTGCCATTATTTGTTTTTTACTTTATGCTCTACAATGCACAATTCCATGAATCTTAAAATAGATTAACTTTTTTTTATAAAACTTATCGATTTTGAACGAGATGAACTATAAGAATTAAACGAACATCTACATCATGCATATATGAATCAAAGCTTACATGCTATGGTGTGATGTTTATTCATAATTTGGTTGCCAAATCTTCAGTGCACGTGTACCTTACTAGTATTAATTAAAAATGAAAAAGGACGAGGATCGAACATGCGTCCAGGGCCTTCAAGCCCCACGTCAATAGGCAACAAACGGACGCAACATAGTAGCAACGTTTGTTGTACTCCCCTTTATTGATATAATGTTTTTATATCACCATAGCCTATTTAATGGATAACATGTTTTGATATTAACTTTAGTACATTATAGTGGGACCGGCTTGTGAGCATGTACTATTCCACTTCACTTACTGGTGGGTTCCATGTCTGCTCTCTCTCTCTCTCCTCTCATTCTACGTTTAGACGCACGGGCAAACACGAAGAACGCGCTGGCGGTGTTGCTGTTGACTGTATGTGGACGCGTTCACAAGTTACAGCACTAGTTTCACGTAATACTAGTACTAGTATTATGTAACAAGTTTAGGAACAAAATTGACTGTGACAAGTTAGGCTACTAACAATTACTACTCCTACATGTGTGGATAAATAGATGTATCGCCTAGTGCACCAACAAGGTGGGCGGCAGAGCCTGGAAAAAAGGCTCGCCTCTCGGTCAACCTGCATAGCAGCCTGCTCGCATGCCTCCCGGTCACCCGGCGCAGCGGTCTGCTCACACGCTTGCTCGGACGGCACTTGCCGATGAGAGCGGGACTCGTGGCGGCACGTATGTCTAACGCCCATGGTTTGAATAGTGAAACCGTTCGCGTTAATGTGACATGTCTTAGTTCCCAAATACATTGGCTCTTCTTTTGTGCATCTTTTCATAAGCAGCTTCTCTCAAATTGAACCCAAAAAATACGACAGCCTTTTTGTCCCATAACACGTGACCATGCTCAGTTTCATGAATTTCAGGTCAGTTTTGGATTTTCTGGAATTTAAAATCTAGGTTTCGAAACAATATCATAACCTGCATCATGAAATAAATTTTCAAGCGTTACATCTTTATTTTTTTTAGATGTTAATATTTCTTAAGAAATGATTTGGTCAAACATTTTGCTTAGTTAGACTTCAGACAAGTTATATATGCAGAGTAAAAAGATAATCTCTCCCTACCAGTGCATTGCCCGATATAATAACTCTAGTAGGCACGAACAATGCACGAACAAAATCAACAAACGGTGCTCCATTATGTGCTCATCCTCGTGTAGTGCTATTAGTACATACAATGAAGTTGACGCGTGACCTTTGGTAGAGGCAACCAAGAGAATTGAATCGTGCTCGGCACGGTTGGTAACGTGGGCTAGTTACTAAAGCATCCCTCCATTGCTCATCGGTTCTCATCATGGACCGGGGACATGACGGGAATTTCCTATGGCTGGCCGCCAGATATTTTGAATCAAAATGCGAAGGTTCGAGTGGAGGCGCGAAGTTTAAAATGCTACTACTATCGCGGTTCTTTTGGTTGGGCTTGGCTAATGTGCGTACCACGAATGCCACCAGTAGGACACGAGCCCGGGTCTGGCTGGTACACCGTCGGGTGCTACCATTCGAGAATGCGAAAGGAATCTTTTTTTTAAATTGCCGAATGAATCTATATGTATTACTAGCATTACAAGACTATAATGCCCGTATTTTCCTTGCAAGTAACCGGTCATTCCAAAAGGCACGGTAATTGATTTATGACAAGTTCTTGAATTAGAGTAAGTTTGTGATATAGTGATCTCAACGTGGATGTATGACACGAATTCAAAAATAAAACTTAAGCCATGCATGGTTCTCAATTTAATATTTAAAATACACAATAAATTGAAACATGAATATTAAGTCTAGTACTATGCACATGCAAATGTTGGTTTAGGTCTCTCCATCGACAACCCACCCCCCATACTTCATGTATGGATCGATCTTCATTTCTTTGTCAATAGAGCTATTGGTATCCGACACACACGCGCTCATTATTTCTCTTCACGTTTTGATCTCCATTTATGTCACACCCGCCCTCACACTCTCAACAAATGTATTTCTCACACACAACCTCGTCGTGCCCTCCATGACAAACCCTCCCTCTATCTCTCAAGACATGTACGTTGCCTTTGTAAAACACCTTCACCGTGCGCGCACACACAAAGTCTATCTAGGCCACACTCTCTCGGTAACTATCTCCCTCCAGCCCTCACTGCAGCTTCGCCGCACGATATCCCAGTGTACCTTCTTTAAAATTTGAGTGTACGCTAGGCCACACTCACTTGATCTCTCCCTCTATAAATGACTCGATTGACCCCACTTTCTCGCGTCGTCTCTCTCACACCGAGATGGTCCCACTACACCTCTTGCACATGCGGAGCTATGTAGATTGTCGGGGGGTAACCCCTCGACCTTAGACCGACTGGTTGGGTCCCGAGGTCGAACCATAGGTGGCTAGTTGTGTGTTTTCGACGGGCTGCTTGGGTCCCGAGGTCGAACCATAGGTAGTTTGACACAATTTATTTTTACACGCATATTTTTCCTCCATGCCGGGACATGGCACACCCTACCATGTGGTTTCTGGTCATCCCAGGTGGTGCACGCATATTTTCTGGGTCCTCCGTGCGTTTTCTGGGTCCTCCTCGGTCGAAGCAAGTAAATGAGTCGTCAAATCACAAAAGCCCACCTTTCCCGCCGAGTACGTCAGCGCAGCACGGTGGCTAGCTAGTTGGGCTAGTGCGACCGTTTAGCTAGGCCGCCGCCACATTTGTTGTTTTCACCCCTTTTTTTCTCCTTGTCAGTTGGTAAATTTAAATATCCACCGCTGCGTTGCACTGGTCTTTGGGTGCGGCAGGCGCGACTGGATTTTTATTTTTTTGATTGACAGGAGCAGGCGCGACAGCAATTAGTCATGATGACTCCGCCTGTAAAACCCACGGCTCCCTGAAGTGAAAAGTCGTCGATTGGGCTGGCTCCCTCCGCCCTCCCATAGATTGCACTGGCTTTCAGCCTTTTCGCCCCCTTTGCTTCCTCTCCCCATTGCTTCTACCTGGTTCCATGGCGGCGCACCAGATCACGGACTCTGAGGTGAGACGCCTGACACAGGAGCTCCATGCCAAGGATGCGGAGCTCAGGGCCCAAGGAGAGGAGCGCCATGCTCCTCCTTTATGTGTGGGAGTTCATGGAGCTTCAAAAGCGGCAGGCGTCCACCACAAAGATGCTCAAGGCGTCAGCGGTGTTATTGCAGAAAGCAGTAGATACAATAGGTGGTCAGGCAAGCTGGCTGGAGCGCGAGCGGGCCGATCGTGACAAGGTCCAGGATTGCCTCAACAACTTGCTGGACCATGTTGCCATGCAAGTGCTGCGGTTGCGCGATGCCTATTGTCGTGCCAGTGCGACCATGCCAGTCGTCGCGCTAAACCCGTTCACCCACCCGATCGACTTCAACGAGCTGCGGCTTCCTGACCTGGTCTCCTTCTTCACCTAAATCTCTGAGGAACCGAGCCGTCTCCGCGCGGTGATGGGGGCGGAGCTGGACAAGGAGGGGTTGCAGGCGGCCGTCGCTGTTGCCAAGCGAATCCTCTCAGGGCTTCGTCACCGGAATCCATTCGTGCCATTGAACGCCGTCTTTGACGAGCTGGCTCCCATCGACAGGGATCGGGCTCTGCGGGCGGCGGCACCCTGCATCACCACAGTCATGCGCCTCGAGAAGCAGAGGGACTTCGGTGGTGTTTAGGCGTGCATGCTCATCTTTTTTTACGAAATTGTGCATGTTCATCTCAGCACCCCTCTTCATGGATGCTCTGCATGCTCCTAGTGTATTTGCGTTAACCTAGTGTGGGCTCATGCACCCTTCATGCTCTGTAGCACCGTACTCTCTGTGCGCTGTAGTCCTAGTTGTGTTAACATTGCTCTCACCGTTCATTCTTCTGGACCGAACAGTCAACGGTACTCTCCGGGCGTTATAGTCCTAGTTGTGTTAACATTGATCTCACCGTTCATTCTTCTCGACCGGACATTTAAAAAGGGGGCATGTTACATAACTGTTCATATAGTTGGCCTGCATGCAACATCTTTTTTTATCATCATATCTTCCTATGCTAGGTACAAGATTATAGTACGGACGTATGAACCACTGCACATGCCTAGTAGTAGGAGTACTGTGTAAGTTCAAGTGGATGCCCTATTTCGCACTCCTCCGTCGTAAAAGTCGAAACGCTTGATGTAATCAATTTTTTCCAGAAACAGTGGGCACTCTCTACTATGCGGATCCTCCTCGACGATCGTCGGGAACCTTACCACTCACTTGCGCTGACGTGTGGGACAACCAGCATCGGGGTCCACTTTCCATGCACTAAATTACTCCGTAATAGAGTGCACAACTACACGGTAGACTACACTGGTCGAAGCGCCGTAGTATTGCTCAATGAGCCATCAAATCAATAAACCCTGATGTTTCCATCAGTAAGTTGGACGGACGAAGCAACCATCATTTCACTCTTCTCCCTCATCTTCCTCTCTTGATGAAAACCCCAACCCACTTCTCACTGATCTTATTCCTCATTTCTTGAAGAAAACCCCGACGCGCTTCTGCCATTGTTCTTCTCTCCCAAAGAAGGAAAGGTGAGCGCATAAATGGTGTTGCTTCTGGCCAAGGCCCGGTCTTGCAACCACGCGACCGATCCTAACACCCTGTTTGTTCTTCTTTTGGGTTTGTGATTATGGTTTCTGTACTTTTATTTCTATTTGATAGTTTCTTGATGGACCCTAGAGCACCGGGCGGAGTGATGTCGGTTCTGTCCAAGCCGGTCCAGGTAATATCTCTTCTTGATGATCTTTTTGGCAATCTTGATCGTGTTTTTTCATCTAACACGCAGTACTATTACTAGTAGTACAATTTCCTGGGTGATCTTGCATGTGATTTTTGTGTGCCAAATCATGGTTCTAAAATGCTCTTTTGACCAAAACATGCGAGAGGTTGACATACATATGATTTTTGCGCATAACACTAATTTCTTATAGATTACTTTCAACTACTTTATGAACGTCAATGCTAGCTGTAGGAAATGCAAGATTTTAGCTCTCATGCCTTTGAGGAGAGTATAGTAGCCTCAGTAACTTGTGTTATGAATATTGCAAGTAATCCCTCTGCTCTCATGCCTTTGAAGACATGTTCTAGTGTCCTTGTTCACTCATTTCTGTGCTTATATGTAGTCTTATATGGAACCAAATATCGAAAATCATCTTGTATATCTAAACGGAGGTAGCAATAAAATATTTGGTTTCTTCAGAGTACGAAGAAGCGCAGGAACCCTGCCAAGACTACCGCGGACAAGCTCAAGGCCATCGCCCTGTCCAAGCTCTCCTCTCCGAGATTCTACGTTAAGCCGCTCCAGGTAATATCTCTTCTTGATGATCTTTTTGGTGATCTTGATCGTGTTTTTTCATCTAACACGCAGTACTATTACTAGTAGTACAACTTCCTGGGTGATCTTGCATGTGATTTTTGTGTGCCAAATCATGGTTCTAAACTACTCTTTTGACCAAAACATGCAAGAGGTTGACATACATATGATTATTGCACATGACAATAATTTCTTATAGATTACTTTCAACTACTTTATGAACATCAATGCTAGTTGTAAAAATGCTAGATTTTAGCTACCATGCCTTTGAGGAGAGTATAGTAGCCTTAGTAACTTGTGTTATGTACTCCCTCAGTCCCAAAATAAGTGACTCAAAAATGACTCAACTTTGTACTAACTTTAGTACAAAGTTGAGTCACATTTGAGTCACTTATTTTGGGACGGAGGGATTATATTGCAAGTAACCCCTCTGCTCTCATGCCTTTGAAGATATGTTCTAGTGTCTTTGTTCACTCATTTCTATGCGTATTTGTAGTCTTATAAAGAGACAAATATCAAAAATAATATTATATTTCTGAACGGAGGTAGTAATAAAATATTTGGTTTCTGTTTGAATTAGAACCAGGACCGTGGAGGATATGAAATTCTCACAGTCATGCCGTGTGAACTGGAAGACCTAAGTATGAATTCTACTACTAAACTATCCATCTACTGTATCCTTGTCGCCACGTGTGGTGAACAAGCGTTTTCTTGTAGCATTGTTGCCAGGCGTGTTCTCGAGGGTGCACTTCACCACAACAATTTCCTAGTTGTGCCTCCGATTATGAAGGGTGTGGTTCTCGTAAAGCTTCCCGACAAATCAGATGTGGATTGTCTTCATGATCATGTTTATAAGTGGAAAGACCACTCTGTTAGGTTCTGCAAGGTTTACAAGATGGTGATTATGCCGGTAGACATCTCTGATGTCTACTACGCAACTTTACTCTTGTAGACTCGTGTTGGGCCTCCAAGCATAGGGTTTTGTAGGACAGTAGTAATTTTCCCTCAAGTGGATTACCTAAGGTTTATCAATCCGTAGGAGGTGTAGGAGAAGATGGTCTCTCTCAAACAACCCTGCAACCAAATAATAAAAAGTCTCTTGTGTCCCCAACACACCAAATACAATGGGAAATTCTATAGGTGCACTAGTTCAACGAAGAGATGGTGATACAAGTGTAATATGGATAGTAGATATGAGTTTTTGTAGTGCGAACAATAAAAACAGCAAGGTAGCAAGTAACAAAAGTGAGCACAAACGGTATTACAATGATGGAAAACAAGGCCTAGGATCCATACTTTCGCTAGTGCAGTCTCTCAATAATGCTAATATAATTGGATCATATAACCACCCCTCAAAGTGCGATGAAGAATCACTCCAAAGTTCCTATCTAGCGGAGAACATAAGAATAAATTGTTTGTAGGGTACGAAACCACCTCAAAGCTATTCTTTCCGTTCGATCTATTCAAGAGTACGCAGTAAAATAACACAAAGCTATTCTTTCCGTTCGATCTATCCTATAGTTCATACTAAAATAACACACGGTATTCGTTCGATCGATCTATCAAGAGTTCGTACTAAAATAACACAAGTTATTCTTTCGATCGATCTATCAAGAGTTCATACTAGAATAATCACCAAAACAAACTCATATTCATAATACTCAATCCAAGACAAAGAACTTCAAAGAGTTCCCCAAGATTTCTACCGGAGAAACAAAGACAAGAACATGCATCAACCCCTATGCATAGATTACCCCAACGTCACCTCGGGAATCCGCGAGTTGAATGCCAAAACATATATCAAGTGAATCAATATGATACCCCATTGTCACCATGAGTATTCAATTGCAAGAAATATATCAAGTGTTCTCAAATCCATAAAAAGTATTCAATCTGATAACAAGGAAATCTAAAAGGGAAAAACTCAATTCATCACAACAAGATAGAGAGGGGAAAACACCGTATGATCTGACTATATTAACAAAGCCCGCGATACATCAAGATTGTGCATCTCAAGAACACGAGAGAGAGAGAGAGAGATTAAACACATAGCTACTGGTACAAACCCTCAGCCCCGAGGGTGGACTACTCCCTCCTCATCATGGTGGCCGCCGGGATGATGAAGATGGCCACCGTAATGATTTCCCCCTCCGGCAGAGTAGCGGAAAGGGTCTAGATTGGTTTTCGGTGGCTATAGAGGCCTGCGGCGGTGGAACTTCTGATCTAGGTCTACCCCGAAGGGTTCAAAATATTTGGATATTTATTGAGTAATGAGGGGTCCGGGAGGCCACCGAGGTGGGCACAACCCACTTGGGCCCGATAGGGGAGCCTGGCGCGCCCTTGTTGGTTGTGCCCCCTTCGGGGCACCCCCAGGTGCAGCTCTTGTCCATTGGGTGTCTTCTGGGCCATAAAAATCTCCAAAAAGTTTCGCGATGTTTGGACTCCGATTGATATTGATTTCCTGCGATGTAAAAAACATGCAGAAAACAACAACTAGCACTTGGCACTATGTCAATAGGTTAGTACCAAAAAATTCTATAAAATGATTATAAAATGATTGTAAAACATCCAAGAAAGATAATATAACAGCATGGAACAATAAAAAAATTATAGATACGTTGCAGACGTATCAGCATCCCCAAGCTTAATTCCTGCTCGTCCTCGAGTAGGTAAATGATAAAAAAACAGAATTTTTGATGTGGAACACTGCCTATCATGTCATATCATATTCTTTTCTTTATAGCATGGGCATTTGGACTTTTATATGGTTCAAAGCAATAGTATAGTTTTGACATGAGATTTAAATACTCAAACATATCAACAATCAACCATGTCTTTCAGGATATCAAATGCTAAAGAACGTTATCCCTACAAAATCATATAGTCTTGTCATGCTCTATCTTCCTGTCTCAAAGTATAACTCATGTACTACCCCTGTGTCAGCCAAGCAATTGGTTCATACTTTTTAACGCTCTTCAGCATTTTCAACTCTCACGCAATACATGAGCGCAAGCCATGGATATAGCAATATAAGTGGAATAGAATGTGGTGGTAGTAGACAAAAGAAGGGAAGAAAGTCTCACACCAACTAGACAAACTAATGGACTATGGAGATGTCCATCAATCGATATCAATGTGAGGAGTAGGGATTGCCATGCAACGGATGCACTAAGAGCTATAAGTGTATGAAAGCTCAATATGAAGCTAAGTGGGTATGCATCAAACTCTACTGTAGAAAATTCCCACTAGTATATGAAAGTGACAACATAGGAGACTCTCTATATGAAAAACATGGTGCTACTTTGAAGCACAAGTGTGGTATTTGCATGCCCCTTCTCTTTTTTCTTTCATTCATCATTTTTTTCTTTTCTTTTTTTCTTCTTTTTTCTTCCTCTTTTTTTCTTTTAGTCCGGAGTCTCATCCCGACTTGTGGGGGAATCATGGTCTCCATCATCCTATCATCATTGGAACATGCTATAATTATGGATAATGATGATCATCACATTTCTATTTACTTATAACTCAAAAGAAATAAAAATTACAACTCGATACCTATAACATAGTATGACTCTATATGATGAAAAATGAATGCTCAAGTCAACTATATGATGGAAGTGCATGGAAATATATCTCGGAATGGCTATGGAAATGCCATAAGAGGTAGGTATGGTGGCTGTTTTGAGGAAGGTTTAATAAAGTTTATGCACCGGTGAAAATTGCGCGGTACAAGAGAGGCTAGCAATTATGAAAGGGTGAGAGTGCGTGTAATCCATGGACTGACATTAGTCATAAAGAACTCACATACTTATTCCAAAAGTTTATTAGCCCTCGAAGAAAAGTAATACTACGCATGCTCCCAGGGTGAGGTTGGTAGGAGTGAACCATCGCGCGCCCCTGACCTTCACACAAATATAGACAATCAAGGTTAAATTGTGCTCCAACTTCCTGGCATAATGAGAGACTATACGTGCATGCTTCAGGAATCACAAACCTTAAAACAAATATCTTACTAAATCACAATTACTCATCAACATGACTCACATATCACATCATCATGTCTTAAAACTATTACAAGGAATCAAGTTTATTTTGTCCAATGATCTTCATGTCAGTTTTTATATCCTTCTTGGATATCCATCACTTTGGAACTAATTTTTATGTGTTGCTTCTGATAAACTCAAACAACTATAAGTGAAGTTCATGAGCTTAATATTTCTTTCTCTCAAATTAATTTAAGTGAAGAAAGAGAAAATTTCTTCAAAAATACTAAAGCACACCGTGCTCAAAAAGATATAAGTGAAGCACTAGAGCAACAGTGCTAGAAAAGAGCTTCGTTGACGGGGTGTGAATGGCGCTTACTTAGCCATCCTCGCAACTATTTGGGGGATTTATTTTATTTAAAAACTTTTGGATCTAAGTATTTTATTAAAATAGCAAGCAAACAAAATAAAATGACATTTCAAGAATAGCACATCTCAGTACAATGCATGTTGCTAAACAACAACTGAAAAACGAAAAGGCATGTTAACTGCAATATCCTTAACAACAACCAAATATCGTAATTCATAGTGGTATTGTTGAAACTGTTATTGATGAAATTGAACTACACAGCAAATAGTTGCACATATATAGCATCACATTGTGAAGAACTGAAATAAACAGGTCATAAGGACATCTCTAGGCGATCCTTAAAAGTTAAAGGACTAAAACCCTTAGTGGATATATATATACTATAGCAATTTTTGGCCTTTTATAGTCGATCCCCCAAACTTAAGGTTGTAAACTTCAATTTGATCAAGTTCGAAGCAGGTTCAACCGAAAGTAGCATGCATTCAAACATAAACATAGATAGTTTTGCATAACCGAACATAAAACATAAATTTAAACTAAGCTAAATTACTTTCGGTCGATGTAGAGGTCGAGCCAATCCTTCCTCGTCATGTACAGTGTGCCGCGAGCCGGGCCCGGGCCAGTACCGTCGGAGGGGTCGTTGGGGAAGGCACTCCTCCACTTGTCGAAGTCGATCTCCTCGTCCCCGGGGCCCACCTCGACGCCCTCCGCGCCACCGTCACCGCCGCCTTCGACCTCGTCATCAGAGGAGCGCACGATAACCTCGCTGCCCTCCGCGCTGTCGTCCTCGCCGCCTTCGACCTCGTCATCGAATGAGAGCGCGATAACCTCGCTGCCCTCTACACCGACAAAGATCGCCCGCTCCGCCTCCACGAGCTCCGGGTGCTGGCGGCGGAGCTCTTGCATGTAGGCCTCGTCGGCGGCCTCGGCCTCGAGGCGCTCCCATGCCTCGCGGTCCTCCCACGCCATAGCCGAGCTCTCCACCCCTGGTTCCGGTGGAACAAGGTGGACTGGACGTGTGTCGAAGGGGAAATTGAGCCTAGCCGCCGCACCGTGGTAGCAGACCTGCCAGCGGTCGTACTCCATGGCCGCGAGCTCGGCTGTGTGGAAGCTATCGAGCCACCGGCGGGTGTGGGTCCCTCGATCTGTAACTCGATGACCCATGTCCCATACCGCCGCTGCCGGACCCCGAGGTAGGACTTCGTTGGCTGCCGGGTCTGAGGGAGGATTGGGAAGTCCTCGAACCGGTGTAGGGGCGCGACGGCAGGCAGATCAGGGGACCGACAACGGCGGATCGGCCCCGCAGAGGAGGACGGGGACACCTCGACGGCCAGCTCGCCGGCGTCGGACGAAAAGGCCACGATAAACCTCTTTTTGGCCATTGGCTCCTCGAGCTCCCCGCACACAGGCAGAGGTTCAGGATGGAGGCTCCGCCGATGGCGGCGACCTACCAACGGTTTCGAGGGTTGTGTGTGTCTGCGTGAGCGGAGGTTTTGGGGTGTGTGTGGAGGGGGCAAGGTTGTGTTTGAGGAAATACTGCGGCAACTGAAAATTTTACTAGGAGGGAGTAACAAGGTGGGGCTACTGAAAACTTGGATCAAGGGCAAGCAGATATTTTTGAGATTGCCAGGGATGCAGAGGCGGGAGTAAAATGTCGGGGCTCTTGAAAATTTGAATCAAGGGAATGAAGCGGAGCGGGAGTAACAGACATCGCACACGGTCCGCACATACTAATCATGTGCTATCAAACATTAAAACCTTCCAGGTGGTAGATATTTTCGAGATTGCGAGGGATGCAGAGGCGGGAGTTTTTGGGGAGTGAGCTAGTGTGCTTGACACACCGGCTTTGGACTGTAGCCGAAGCACCTTCTCGCGTACTATACACCGACGGTGCTCCAAGATATTTTGTACTACATCTCACACGGTTCGCGATAATAAACTGTGTGGGATCTACTTGATTTGAATTACAAAATGGGGTCACAGCAGCAATGGATGCTATTTGAATTGCTACACCATTTATCTGAAGTGAACATGCTCCGGTGCATACAAATTGTTTGAAAAATCAAATTTGTGTCCTTCAGTGCATGCTTAGGTCCCATGCAATAATGGAAATGAACTTTTAGAGTTTTGTTTGGACTTTTTTATACATTAACTGGGTTTACTATGCATTTTATGTGCATAATTAAAATTTGAACTACGAGCACATGCATGCTCCAATGCACCAAAGTTGGTTGCAAAATCACATGTCTGTCCTTGGGTGAATTTATAGGTCCCATGCAAGATATGGGAATGAAATTCAAACACCAGGCCACTGTTGATTGCCGGCAAAACATTGAGATGCCTGGGTTTTAAATTCAAGTAAATCCAAAACTCGTGTGAAATTCATGAAACTTGGCATGCTATCATGGAGCGGCATCAACAAAGTTTTTCAATGTCAGGGTCATTTAGCTCTAAAAAAATTCAGTAAATGCACGAAAATATCTAATGAACTCAGAAAGGGTTGATAATTGATGATGTGGATTTGAATGGTGCATTTTGAACACTCAAAAAGTCTGGACTTCAAATAAGTTCAAAAAATGAAATGCCTTTGTAACATATGAGTTTTCGTCCGAAACCCTGATACTTCGATAGAGATTGTCCATTTTGTACACGAAGTGCATCCAGTTTTTGCCATAACCCTCTATACTTTTTTGCACATGCTATGTGGGTGAAATGATGATACCATGCCAACTTTCAACCTTTTAAGAGTTCGTTCGAAGTGTTTTTGAATTTCAGGGTCATTTAGCTCTAAACAAATTCAGTAAATGCATGAAAAATACCCAATGAACTCAGAAAGGGTTGATAATTGATGATGCGGATTTGAATGATGCATTTTGAACACACACAGAGTCTGGACTTCAAATAAGTTCAAAAAATGAAATGCCTTTGTAACAGATGAGTTTTCGTCCGAAACCCTGATACTTCGAAAGAGATTGTCCATTTTGTACACGAAATGCATCCAGTTTTTGTAGTAAACCTCTCTACTTTTTTGCACATGCTATGTGTGGGTCAAATGATGATACCATGCCAACTTTCAACCTTTTCAAAGTTCATTTGGAGTGTTTTTCAATTTCAGGGTCATTTGGCTCTAAAAAAATCAGTAAATGCATGAAAAATACCAGATGAATTCAGAAAGGGTTGATAATTGATGATGTGGATTTGATTGGTGCGTTTTGAACACACAAATAGTATGGACTTCAAATAAGTTAAAAAATGAAATGCCTTTGTAACAGATGAGTTTTCGTCCCAAACCCTGATACTTCGAAAGAGATTGTCCATTTTGTACACGAAGTGCCTCCAGTTTTTGCCGTAACCCTCTCTACTTTTTTGCACATGTTATGCGGGTGAAATGATGATACCATGCCAGCTTTCAACCTTTTCAGAATTCATTTGAAGTGTTTGGACATTTTTATGCATTAATTGAGTTTTCAATGCATTTATGTGCATAATTCCAATTTGAACTACGTGCACAAGCTCCAGAGCATATAAATTGGTTGAAAAAACAAATATGTGTCCTTGGGTGCATGCTTAGGCCCCATGCAAGAAATGGGAATGAATTTCAAACAACAGGGCACCGTTGATTGTCGGCAAAACATTGAGATGACTGGTTTTTAAATTCTAGTAAATCCAAAACTCGTTTGAAATTCATGAAACTTGGCATGCTATCATGGAATGGCAAACGACATGCTGTGGCATTTTTCGTGTCCATTTTGAGAGAAGGCGCACTCGAATAATGACTGTTAACGGATGCATTTTGAAAAAATAGCTGCCACTTTAATATCTCAAACATTTGTAGAATTCAAACCGTGTGCGTTCTGTTAACCATTCACGTGACACCACGTATCTTGGTTTTAATGGCTGTAGGAGTTGCTGTGCGGATAGCTGCTTGACCTTGACTGAACGGGAGGCGTGCGAGCGCAGTCCGGTGTGCAGGCTGACCGAGAGGTGTGCAAGCTGTCCTCCAATGTGCAAGCTCACTGGGAAGCGAGTCCTTTGACTTCCATGGCCGCCCGCCTTCCTCTCCATTAATGGCGCCCGAGCCGCTGTTTAATATGGGCGGCCTTACTATTCGCCTCCCATTCCCCTCCCTCCCGCAGACCTCCACCAACGCCATGGCGCAGAATGATCATCTGCCACTAGTCTTCAAGTTTGGTGAAGTCGACTCCGAGCCGGAGGAGATAGAAAATAAGGAGGAATGGGGCCTCATGGACATGGCCTAGAATGAGCTGGCCGCAGCGGTTGCTGCCCCAGCTCCCTTCCCAGCTCCCTTCCCCGCTACCGCGCCGTCGACCATCCCCGTAGCATTGACGGGCTAGTCACCGAGCAGTATCACAGAGCTGGGAGCCGCGGGCATCAGCAAGGTCTCCGCGGACCCGCGCGAGCTTGTGTACATGCCAGCGCCCGTGCCCGTGCGCGCCCCTCCACCCACCGTGGCACCGCCCCCCGTGCGTTTGGCTACACCCGCCGCACCCGTGCCCGTGCCTGTGTGCGCGCCCCCCTCATCGGCATGTGATACTGCCATCGACCGCTACCTCTCAGCGGCGCTAGTTGCCATCCTCCCGTGCCCCGCCCATCGATCGCATGACGACATGATGTTTGATTTACAAGTGAAGAACATTTTGTGCTACCTTGAAGACTTCAACAATGCCGTCCTGGAGGACAACAACGACAGCGGCACACCGTCTCCGCTGCCGCCGGGAATAGTTTTTTGGGGTTTAATACTGTATGTCAAATTCTCGATCATATGAATATAAATTCGCAATGTGACTGAATGAAAGATATGGTTTGAACGAATTTGCGTTTTTCTCTCTTAATGTACAGACTTATCAAACGATTTTCTGTTGAAAAAAAACGTCAATGGTTTTCAAATATAAAACATTCATCGCAAAAGTTTTAGTTAGAACACCTGGATGCATACCGACAGCTTCCCCAGGAAGCAAAGGGAAAATGTGCCGAGTAGGATTTCTTCACACCTACAATGCAAACGGTTATTTTGCATAACCCGTGTGCAACCACATACAAACAATTGGGTAAGATTTGCATATCTGCTATTTTGGGTATGTTACCATTTGTCAAACTGGAAAGATTGACATTTGTTTATCTAGTAACATTGCCATTTGTCAACCATGTAATACCGCGATTTGTCAAAATATGCAGCTAAAAATCACTAGCACTATCTAATTTTTGCAACTAAAATCACTAGCACTGTTCCTATGGACACCAATACCAAGTGGCATTGTACTTTTTTGTCATCCAGATAGAAAAATAATATACGTGCCACCACGCGACCCGTGTGACGTGCGAGCATGCGTGAGTTGATGGGACGCGTATGCGAATGTACCATTCATTACATACAACAAGTCATAAACACACAACAACAACGAGGATACATGTTGGATTATAGATTATTTCCAACAAAACATTCTAGTAAAGTAAAGTTTTTCTCACACAACAAATAACAAAGCGACGAAATGAACTTCAGCTCAACCAATCCTCGGCTTTGGAAATGCTTGCTTTGAACCATAACTGATTCTCTAGGAAGGGCCAGCTATTGTCAATCTCGAGACCAACGCAGGACTGATCATCCAGGCTGAAGCGGCCTATATCAGGACGCATATTCTGATAGCCAGGGTAGGGAACCATAGTCCAAGGTATAGATACAGTTGCTTCTCATATATGGTAGTAATGTTGTTTCAACAGCAGCTGGATCGCCTTTCGCCATCATTGGATAGTTTTGTCCAAGGAAGAGCGAGTTTTCTCCAAGACTATCAATACTGAACTAGGGAGAAGGAGGTGTTGGCGCTAGTACACTAGTATCCATCCGAAATACCCTGCAACGGATGTTGGAATAGGTCCGGATAGTGCGACCATGGGAGACAACACCTGCTTCATTAGTAACATCCGCAGTGCCATGCATACATACAAGAAGAGGTGATCCATTGGAATAAGTTGCCAAGTACCACTGAGTATATGGGTCCTGATCGTCCTCATGCTCGTGATCATCACCATCGTCATATCCCCCTTGGTTATAAAAAATTTCAAGTATAGGTGGTGGAATGTTCATAGGACCTTGGAAACACAATAAGGCTAATTCGTACGGTGATACTAACTAGCATGCATGTGGGTGAAACAATTCTAATTACGATGGAAGACAAACATACCAGAACAATAGGGATCCCATGCAAAAATAGTTCCACGAGTGGTGGTATCTAACACAAGATGCTCATATTGAATTGCATCACAGTACTCATCCTTGTACAATAATTGATTTTTGAGCAATATCCATCCATCGTGGAAGCAAAGACGACAACAAGCTTGTCGAAGATAGCAACAACAATTTGTACATATACTATCTGTGTGCTGAACCTCATGGCAGTCTGAGATTTTTGGAAGTGGTACCCGGTGATGAGTGCACACATTCACAAGTTCCCACTCGCAGTTATTCCCAATATAAACAACCCAATCTCCATTTGCGCCTGCCCAGGCCTTACCCTTAAACGATGGCATATTAACATCACATGTATCATTATCAAGCGGCATCAACTTGCACAAGGAAAGGCTTCCGTCGTACTCGCGACGGCGAGCAGGGTGGTGAAGAAGATAGGGGAGGCAAAACCTCTCATGAACCCTTGGGTTCTTTGTAATGATCTTATTTGTTGAGTCGAGAATGGTCTTGTATGAACCTGCCCTGCTAGTTGAGGTGATGACGTCGCACTGATCAATGAATTCCTCCACCACGTCATCTTTCAGATCGGGGCAAGAATAACGGGGTCGTTTCCGGCATGTTCCCTCCATGGAGAAGACAATCGATCGAACAATGGCAGAAGGAAGGGTGAAAACAAATGGAGGGAGGAAGAGCGTGCGACAGCAATTCCAAATCGAGAGGGAAAGGCGAAGAGGCGGTGGACGGTTGACATGGTACAAGAAGAGGCTAGTGGGGAGCGAACGGTTGCCACAGAGGTCACACACTGACGACAAGGTCGAGTGAACCGCATGCCGCATATCACACACACCTTGATCTGGCTTACCGTTTCTTTTGTGTTGCCTAATCACAAACAGTTCATCCAAGTGAACCATATGCTGTATATCGCACACACCTTCATCTGGCTGCCCGTTTCTTTTGTGTTGCCTAATCACAAACAGTTCATCCGAGTGAACCGTATGTTGTGTATCGCACACGCCTTTATCTGGCTGCCCGTTTCTTTCATTCCTCCTCGTCGCAAACAGTTAATTGAACTTAACCATATGCCCTTCATTGCACACGCAACTAAAATTTGAAACGTGTTTGATGCATCCGTCTTCGCAAATGTTTTACACATTTCTGACGGTTTTCATGCACCACTGTTTGCGATGATTGCATCGCACACAGTTTCTCGAAGGGTCTCTGATCGTAGTGTCGCGTTAGCAGCATCCTGCGGTAGTGGTAGAAGGAATCAAAGGATCATATTCATTATGCAAAGCATCCCCAAGCTTGGGACAACCATTATTTTCAGCAAATAAATCTTCAAACATTTCATACTCATCAAACATAGCATCCCCAAGCTTGTGGTTTTGCATAACATCATAATCATTCTTATCAGTAGCATGAATGGCACCAATAGTATAACACACATTATTATCATATCCTTCCAGGCAAGTGACAAAAAGATTTTCAAGATCATAGAAGACATCATTGTCTTCCCAAGCATAATCATTACAACAAGTATTAGGCATCACAAAATCATACTCAATATCATCATCTTCCCTCAACATATTTGATTCACTTTCATGAGTCATAATGGTGATAGGAGCAATATTACTTGGGAGAGTTACCTTCTTACCTCTACTTTTTCTTCTTTTCTTTTTCTTCTTCACCACCTCACATGTGGGTTTAATCAATTTTTTGAGCTTCTTGTTGAAGAGATTGATTGGATAGGAAGCTCCTCTTCGTTACCTGATTCATCATAATAAACACTAGGAGGGTATTGGAAAACATTTTCCCTTTCATTAGTACTCTCTTCACGTTCTGTTTGTTTTTTTCTTTAGATAGTTGGCAATATAAGGATTCTCAATGCAATTTACCACACAAAGCATATTAATTTATTCTAGATCAAAATCAAGAAATATCTCAGGATTTGGAAAACCCTTAGTTATACATTTCATTTCTTCATACCCCAAAAGAAGACTAACTCTTTATGATGCTCAAGGGAATCAAGTTATCTCAATTTTTGGACACAATTTGATCATGAAATAATTTGCATTGGAGATTTAAATGACCACGTTCATTGCAAAGTTCACAAGGATGGCAAAACAAATTACATCTTTCAGCACAATCATCTAGCCTCTCTTGCAACTTTTTCGTTTCTAAATATTTATGCTTCTTACAAGATCTATCTTCCCTTTTTGGTGTGCCATTGCACTCCCAATTCACTCCATAAAAATTGACATTCTTATAGGAGACATTTTTATCATGACTAGTGCAACAATCATTAGCATTTTGGATATTCAAGGAATTCATGCTAAGAACATTGCAATCATGCCCATCATTCAAATATTTTGTTCCAAACATTTTATTGACTTCTTCTTCTCACGATTGAGCAAAAATTTCCGATCCATCATTTTCAAGAAAGATATTATAAAGATGATCAATAATATGATGCAACCTCAATTCCATTTTTTTAATTTCTTTTATAAACCAAACTAGTGATAAAAAAGAAACTAAAAGATTCGATTGCAAGATCTAAAGATATACCTTCAAGCACTCACCTCCCCGGCAACAGCGCCCGGAAAGAGCTTGATGTCTACTACGCAACTTTATTCTTGTAGACTTGTGTTGGGCCTCCAAGCGTAGAGTTTTGTAGGACAGTAGCAATTTTCCCTCAAGTGGATGACCTAAGGTTTATCAATCCGTAGGAGGAGTAGGATAAAGATGGTCTCTCTCAAACAACCCTGCAACCAAATAATAAAAAGTCTCTTGTGTCCCCAACACACCAAATACAATGGGAAATTGTGTAGGTGCACTATTTCAGCGAAGAGATGGTGATACAAGTGTAATATGGATAGTAGATATGAGTTTTTGTAGTGCAAACAATAAAAAATAGCAAGGTAGCAAGTAACAAAAGTGAGCACAAACGGTATTACAATGATGGAAACAAGGCCTAGGGTCCATATTTCCGATCGATCTATCAAGAGTTCATACTAAAATAGCACAAGTTATTCTTTCGATCGATCTATCAAGACTTTTTACTAGAATAATCGCCAAAACAAATTCATATTCATAATACTCAATCCAAGACAAAGAACTTGAAAGAGTGTCCCAAGATTTCTACCGGAGAAAGAAAGACAAGAACGTGCATCAACCCCTATGCATAGATTACCTCAATGTCACCTCGGGAATCCACGAGTTGAGTACCAAAACATATATCAAGTGAATCAATACGATACCCCATTGTCACCACGAGTATTCAATTGCAAGACATATATCAAGTGTTCTCAAATCCATAAAAGTATTCAATCTTATAACAACGAAATCTCAAAGGGAAAAACTCAATTCATCACAACAAGATAGAGAGGGGAAAACACCAAATGATCGGACTATATTTGTCGTGGTACTAGGCCTGACAGTGAGGGTAGGGGGTACGTAGGAGGAGGCGAGGTCTTAGCTACAGCAAGGTTTTACACAGGAGTTTTACGAGTTCAGGCCCCTCTCGGAGGAGGTAAGAGCCCTACGTCTCGGTGCGCGGAGGCTGTCGACTCAAATATGGGTGTGTGTGTGTGTGTGTTGTGTGTGTGTGTGTGTGTGTGTGT
>LR738711.1:394803299-394823353 GCA_902687465.1 Secale cereale | reverse complement strand
GTGTGTGTGTTATAGGGGGTGTGAACCCTTGTACCGGAGGAGGGGGTGGCTTATATCGAGGGCGCCAGGACCCCAACCACCCCACGTTACAGAGGGTTCAATGTACATAAAGACAGGGTGTTACTGATAACGCATGTAATAAAGAGCTTTAATGGCCTTAAGTCTACGGAGTGAATGCCCGACCGTTGCTAGTCTTGCGTGACCTTAGACCTACGCGTCGAGTGGTTTCTTGTACGGTCGAGTGACTTCATTCTTGTCGAATGGAATTGGGGTATCCGAGTGAGTCATATGGTCGAGTGGATTGCACTCTTTGGTCACATCAGTCGGTACCTTCGATCATCCTTGGAATGTCTTTGATCCTAGGGTAGTGACCTTGGGTAGGGCGTTAGGTTAGGCCTATGACCCTACCCTAGGTCTATGGTATCGTCAGTAGCCCCCGAATGGATTGAGGTCCGAGTGAAACCTGGGAATTTTCTTTGAACATGACCCGATTCCTCTGTTCCGGAGGCATCTTCTTTGAACCTGGGAATCAAGCCGTTTCTTCAACCTTATTTCAGTCGCCTTGATCAATTCAGAAATCGTCGAGTGAAGTTTGCGAGTAACCTTCGAGTGTTGATGAGGCGCGAGATTTTTGGCGTGGTTGGCTGTGGGGACCCCGACTTAAGAATCGAGATCACCGAATGCACGTGTACAGTGATCCCAGAGATCAATGCTCACTGAACACAGAGAAGCTGAATAGCAAGAGTCTTACATCCATACATACCGTCTTACACAAATTATGACCATTATGGCCAAGTCTTACATAGATAAAGCCTCACGGGCTGAATAGCAAATAACTCGAATAGCGGAAGTCTTCGTAGATAAGTAGAACCCATGCCATCTACCTTAACCCTACAGGCATTCTGAATGGGATAGCGTCCTAGTTCGCATGTTCGTCTCCATAGAATTCTTCTTCATATTCCTGCTCCTCCATGCCTGGCCAATTAAATAACCAATGGCAAGGCAATGAGTACTTTGAATGTACTCGCAAGCAACCCATGATTTGGTTCAAGGTAACAATGCAATATTCAACAACGAGCAAACTAGCTACAAGCTAGATTAAATATTCTACCATCATGTATCATGCATCAATAAATTTAGGTAACCTCGAAGATAGGTTACAGATATCAACATGAATAGGATTCAATTCAACGAGTCAAGTCATCACCTTGACTCAACACACACATATACTTTCACCGATATAGTAAAATTCTGGACATAGTTTAAGTAGCACCACCCAACTGTCCATGACCGTGGACACGACTATTCGAATAGTTTTACACTCTGCAGAGGTTGCTCACTTTACCCACAAGATCCGGGAAGCTTTCGTGTCACCCACAATCCTGCAGTACCTCAAGTACTCGGGGGAAGCACCCGGTCATTATCTTTTCCTAGACGATACTAACATAGGTTCCACTCGTTGGTGCACAGCCCTCGAGTACAAATAGTAGATCATGGGACTTTCCCTATTTTCAATGTCACGCGTACTCGAAGGGACCAACGGTGTGTCCGGTGCCCTGTGAAAACAGTCATGGTCGCCTATCCAAGCACGACCCCGTCCCGGGAGTGACCTCAAGTCCTTCCTGTCACTAGTAATGTGGGCACCATGCTAGTATCAACCTAAGTAATCAATAATGCCCCGTCCCATAAGGGGTAGAGTGGTTGCACATGTTTGGTTGGGACGGTAGTCACACATAAATATAATCCATCATTTCACCCACACACAAGAATCTTTATTGGCACACCACTTCTCCCTCAAGTGATGTCCTAACTCAATATCACCCTCGGGCATTAGGGGCACCCGATGGGGTTTCTGAAAAGAATGCATCCACGAAGATTTCATGGCACACATGCATCTCTAAGCATCACTACTAATCATTTGCATTTCATCTAAGCATATAGCAAGATCATGAGTAAAGCATGCATCATGTGGTGGTCCTCAACTAGGTCACCACCATCACTATTATCATCATGCATTCGGAAATAAATGGGTTCCGAGGAACACAAGGGTATCATGGTCAAAGGGCTGCTTGCCTGGATTGGCTTGGTCTTCAAGGTCTTCAAATCCTTCCCCTCCTTCTTCTTCAGCAACCTCGTAAAACACGGTATCTAATCGTCGCAATAAACAACGGGAAAATAAGACCACACTAAAAACAGAAAAACCAAAGTGCTCAGAAAAATGTCAACTTATTTTTATCAAATACTAGAGGGAAAACTAAGATGGCAAAAATTCTTAGTTTGAGTTTTGGAGAGGCAGAATGGGGTACATGAATATTTGAACAGAGGTTTTAGTGTTCAAATATGAATTTAATTTCGAACAGAACATAAAAGGTCCATGGATATGGGTGAAAGTGACATCATTAAATAGGTTGGATTTTTACAAGTTAATAGGAACTGGAATTAATTTATTTGGATAAATATTTAATCCTGTGGAATTATTTGACAATCCACAGAAAAGAAAAAAGAAAAAGGGCCCTGTGCCACTGGGCCAGAACGGCCACAGTGCAGCAGGCCCAGGGCGAAAACAGCCCACCGCACGGCGCCAGCGCGCGCGCCTAGTTTTTTTAAACCTGACGGGCGGGGCCCGGCGTCAGTGAGAGGAGAGAGGGGCGAGGGCGAGGGGAGGCTGACAGGCGGGGCCCGCCTGTCATCCCTAACCCTCCGTCAGAGGGCCGGCGAGCTCACCGGCGATGTTTCGGGGCATGGCAGGGCGAGCTAATGGCAGGGATGGACTCAGCAAGATGTTGCCGATCTGGTGGAGGTGGTGCGGGTCGCCGGAGGGGCCTGGTTCGCCGGCGGCGAGGTCACGCGGTGGAGGAACTTCGGGTGAAGGCTGCTACGGTCGATTCCGGCAGCTGAAGAGAGGGGAAAGAGGGGGAAACGAGTCAGTGGGGTGCCGTGAAGCTAGATCGAGTGAGAGGAGTGGCTGGGGCGGCCTGTACTAAGCAGACGACGGCGAGCCGCCGCGGCGGACCTCGAGCTCGATCTCGAGCTCGGGCCTTTCTGGAGTGGGGTGAGTGGCTCCGGGGGAAGATTGAGTAAGTGAGGGAGCGACTGGTGAGGAGAGGAGGTGCTCGGGGGGTCCTTTTATAGGCGAACGGTGAGGTGCCGTGGACCTGTGCACTGGCGAGCCTCTGCTCGTTGCCACAGGGCACGGGAGGCGCTGGAGAGGTGTCTGCGGGGTTGCTGGACGAGGTCCAGGGCAGGGGAGAGGAAGAGAGGGAGCGGAGGAAGCTTCCGGAGCTGTGCGCGTGTGAGGCCGAGGACTGGAGCTCGCGGGCGGCCGGCGCGCGTGCGAGGGCGTCCACTTGAGGGAGAAGGAGGAGGGGGACAGCGCCGGGGAGTGTTGCGGACGCCGAGGCGCATCGAACGACGCGAGAGGGAGCACGAGGTGGTCGGGGCGGCTGATTGGGCGAGGCTACAGTGCGGGCGCGCACTGTAGCGTGCTCTGGAGCGTGCCTTTTTGCATGCCAGGGCATGCCGTTGGCTAGCTGGACGCGTCCACCGTGTCTGGGGGGTCAAGCACAGAGTAAACAAAACGGGCTGAGGCCTTGGATGCCTTGGCTATCCAATGGAAGAGGAGGGAGGCTGAGAGAAGGTAAGAACTAGGCTGTCCAGCAAGGTAAAATGGGGTTTTCACCCTTCAAGTATTGAGCTCTAGCCATGGGGAAGTTACTGGAGGTAGAGGGTGACTAGGTGATGCTGTGGTAAAAGGTTGAGTCAAGGGTAAATAGTAAAAGGGGGCAAAACAGTGGTTTTGGTAAAATGGCAGAAGGTGTTTGATGATGTTTAGAGCAGTCAAATGATCTCCACTAGCCATGACACTTAACATGATTAAATGGCATATGGAAATAGGGTGTTTCACCAAGTTTGGGCTTGTTTGAAGAAACTTGCCAATGTAACTTAGGTGAACCCTAGAAATCAACAGAAATGGTTTCACCATGTTTGAGTCAAGCTAATCATCTCCCCTTGATGCACCACTTGGTGTAGTGTCATCATTTGGGATTATGATCATGCCCACAAAGTTTGAAGCCCCAAGTAAAAAGTTGGTAATGTAAAGTTGTTCAAATTTGAATTTGAACAGAATTGGTTTTGGGGTACTTTGATCAAGTTACCCTTCTCCAAAGCTTGTGCCATTTGGTCTAGATGCCTTATTAGACCATTCTAGCATGTGCACCAAGTTTGAGAGCATTTGGATAAGTATGGCAATGTAAAGTTGCTCAAACTTCAGATATGGACAGAATGGTTTTGAGGGGTTTTGATGATGTTTTCTTGCTTCCCAAGGCATGGGTCTTGGCAAGATCATCAAATATGTCATATATGACATGATAGAATTTACCTGGAATTTTTAGAGAATATTTCCTTTGTAAATATTTCAAAAGCTTGAAATATCCAGAAAGGGTTTCTGAGGGATTAACCCTATATTTTGAACATGACCAAGTGTTGAAACTCTTATATATGGACAATATATGTCCTATGAGTCTCCCTAAATTTTGGCAAATATTTTGAAATAATTAAATAATTTTTCCCTATTAAAGACCATTTCTGGACTTAAGAAAAAGCTTTTAAATAAAATAGGAAAATAACTTTTAAAATTATACTTTTGTGGTTTCTGGGAGTCCTATATCTACTAGGTTTCAAATATACCTTTTGAAATAATTTTCTCACCCTAAATCAAGCACTTGCAGTGCAAACCTCAATTCAGGGGTTTTTGGAATACTAATTTTTGAAAATACATTTTGGCCAAATTAATTTTATAAGAAAATACTATACTGCTATAAACACTTGGTATGATCATTGGGCAGAAGTTTTGGGTAAGGAGATGAATTCTACAAGAGGGAGTAGTTGACTTTAATGAGCATTTGAAAAACACAGGAAGAAAAACTTAATTCCAAATAAAAGCCAAATGGATGCCAAAAATTTTTGATGGTCCAAATTTTCATGCTCCATTGATGCAAATGACATGTTACAAAATGCAGGGTGTGACAGACCTATCCCCCTTACAAGAATCTCGTCCCCGAGATTCCTAAACTAGGTCTTAAAAGAGATCGGGATACTCGGATCTAAGATAATCTTCACGTTCCCAGGTTGCTTCTGCTTCCGTGTGGTTGCTCCACTGGACCTTGAAGTACTTGATGGTGCGGATGGGCTTCTCGCGGTAGGTCAAATCAGGCTGAAGATCAATAGCTTGGTGATCAACATCCTTGTAGAGATCAGGCTTGTTCGGAACTTGGAGACACTTCCTGAGCTGTGACACGTGGAATACATTGTGCACATCGGATAGCTCAGGTGGTAGTTCCAACTGGTAAGCCACTTCTCCTCATCGTGCAGTGATCTCAAAGGGTCCAATAAACCTTGGTGCGAGCTTCCCCTTAATGTGGAAACGCTTGGTTCCCTTTATGGGAGTTACCCGCAGGTACACATGGTCCCCGACATGGAAGCTCATATCTCGGCGGTGAGTGTCGGCATAGCTCTTCTGCCTTGACTTGGCTGCCTTCAAACGTTCTCTGACTAGTTGGACTTGCTCTTCTGCTTTGCGGAGAATATCCGGTCCAAAGACTAGCCCTTCTCCAGTCTCTGACCAGTTGAGGGGTGTGCGACATCTGCGTCCATACAACACCTCAAATGGTGCCATCTGAAGGCTCGACTGATAACTATTGTTATAGGAGAACTCGGCAAAAGGGAGGCAATCTTCCCACTTGGCTCCATATGCCAAAACACAGGCTCGGAGCATGTCTTCGAGAATTTGATTTACTCGTTCTGTCTGACCTTCGGTCTGTGGGTGGAAAGTCGTGCTGAAAGACAACTTGGTTCCCAAGGCTTCTTGGAACTTCTTCCAGAACCTTGAGGTGAACTGGGTTCCTCGATCTGACACAATCTCCTTGGGAACACCGTGAAGGCTTACGATTCTGTCGATGTAGAGAGCTGCCAGCCGGTTGCCATCATAAGTAGTCTTGACAGGAATGAAATTGGCTACCTTGGTCAAATGGTCGACTATGACCCAGATGGAGTCATGCCCTCTATTCGACCTTGGTAATCCAGTGATGAAGTCCATTCCGATTTTATCCCACTTCCACTCAGGAACCTTGAGTGGTTGGAGCAATCCAGCGGGTCGCTGATATTCAGCCTTGACCCTTTGGCACACATCACACTTTGCAACGTAGGTTGCAATCTCTCTTTTCATCCCGTGCCACCAGAATCTTTCCTTCAAGTCTTGATACATCTTGGTTCCTCCAGGGTGGATGGAATACGGAGTGTCGTGGGCTTCTTGCCAAATCAGGTTCTTCGGCTCCATCTTGTTTGGTATGCAGATGCGGCCTTTGTACCAAACAATCCCGTGCTCGTCCTCGGAGAATCCTGGGGCCTTGCCTAGCTTCATCTTCTTCTTGATGCCTTCAATGCTTGCGTGCCCACCTTGCGCCTTCTTGACTTTGTCCATCAGGGTTGGTTTGACTTCCAGATGATCCAGAAATCCAGGGGTGACCAATTCCAGACTGAAACGTTCCAGCTCTTCAAACAGGGCTGGCTGCCCCTTTTGAATTATGGCATTCAGGGAGCAAGCCTTTCTGCTTAAGGCATCGGCTACCACGTTAGCCTTCCCGGGGTGATATTGAACATTGAGGTCATAATCCTTGATGAGTTCCAACCATCTTCACTGCCTCATGTTCAATTCCTTTTGGGTGAAAATGTACTTCAGACTTTTGTGGTCGTTGTATATCTCACACCGTTTCCCTAGGAGGTAATGCCGCCATGTCTTCAAGGCATGAACCACTGCTGCTAACTCAAGATCGTGAGTAGCGTAGTTCTCTTCATGAGGTCGTAGCTACCTTGAGAGGTAAGCTATGACTCGGACTTCTTGCATCAGAACGCTTCCCAATCCGGTTCGAGAGGCATCACAATGTATCACGAACTCCTTGTGAATATCAGGTATTGCCAGAACTGGGGCGGTGGTCAATCTCTTCTTGAGCTCTTGGAAGCTCTCTTCGCATTTTGGCGTCCACTCGAACTTCTTGTCCTTCTTGAGGAGCTGAGTCATTGGCCGGGCAATGCTAGATAATCCTTCCACGAATTTGCGGTAATAGCCGGCAAGTCCGAGGAAGCTTCTAACTTCCTTGACGGTCGTTGGAGATTGCCATTGGGTCACAAGTTCGATCTTCGCGGGATCAACTGACAATCCTTCTTCGGTCAAGACATGACCTAAGAATCCGACTTTATGCAGCTAGAACTCACACTTGCTGAATTTGGTGTATAGTTGGTGCTCCCAAAGCTTGTCTAGGACCATCCTCAAATGTTGCTCGTGTTCTTCCTCCGTCTTCGAGAAGACAAGAATGTCATCGATGAAGACAACAACAAACTTGTCCAAATATTCCATGAAGACTTTATTCATGAGATACATGAAGTAAGCTGGGGCATTGGTTAACCCAAAGGACATGACCGTGCACTCGTACAGGCCATATCTGGTTAAAAATGCCGTCTTCGGAAAATCTTGGGGTCTGATCTTCAGCTGGTAGTACCCAGATCTGAGGTCGATCTTGGAGAACACCTTGGCTCCGCTGAGCTGATCAAACAGATCTTCAATCTTGGGAAGTGGATACTTATTCTTGATTGTAACCTCATTAAGGGAACGGTAGTCAATGCATAAGCGGATGGTACCATCCCTTTTTGACACAAACAGAACAGGTGATCCCCAAGGAGAGGCACTTGGGCGGATAAATCCCTTCCTCAGCTGCTCTTCCAGTTGCTTCTTCAACTCGGCTAATTCTTCCGTCCCCATTCTATAAGGCTTCTTATAGATGGGTCCTGCCTCGGGCACGAGCTCGATGATGAACTCAATGTCACGATTAGGGGGCATTCCCGGTAGCTCATCCGGAAAGACATCGGGATACTCGCATACTACCGGTACTTGTTCCCGCCCAACTTCAGACAGACAGTTGACTTGAACGGCTTGAGCGGAAGAGGAGTGGGAAGCAAACTTAACTTCGACTCCTTGGTCATTGGTCACAGTGACAGTCCGATTGGCACAGTCTAATAAGCCTTGGTGCTTACTGAGCCAATCCATCCCTAAGATCACATCCAAGCCTTGCGATCTTAGGATGATAAGGTCTGCTAGGAAGTCTACACCGTTAATGATAACACTGACTCCTTTACAGCCTATCTTGGCTCTCATCTCTGCTCTGGGGGTTTGTACCACCATGGGGTTATTCAGGGGTGTAGGGGTCATGCCACTTTTTAATGCAAATCTTTGAGTGACAAATGAATGCGTGGCTCCAGAATCAAACAAGACAGTTGCAGGTGCTGAGTTGACAAGGAACGTACCCAACACGACGTCCGGGTCTTCCTGGGCTTCTTCAGCAGTGACGTGATTCACATGCCCCTTCCCATGGTTAGGCGGGTTGCGAGGAGCTGGGTTCCTTGGTGGCATCCCGCGGCCTTGTCCTGGGTTCTGCGCATTGGGGCGCGGGGCATCAGGCTTCTTGTTGGGGCACACCCTTGAGATGGGTCCTGACTGACCACATCCAAAGCAAGTGACTTGGTTTGGATTATTGATCTTGTTGCCACCACTGCTATTGGGGTTGAATGCTAGCCTTGGGTTGGCATACTACTGAGGCTGATAGTTGGTGCGAGGTGCAGGAGCTCTTGGTTGCTGGTAAGTTGGCTTGACCGAGGCTGACTGCCACGGGCGAGGCTTCTGGTTGCTGGAACTTCCCTTGCTGACCATCTTGCGCTTGCGAGTGTCTTCCAGAGCACGCCGCTTGTCTTCAAGCATGAGTGCTTTGTTCACCAGGTCAGGGAAGGTTGGGCAGTCGCACACGACAAGCGAGTATTGCAGAGTCTGATTGAGGCCTTCCATGAAGCGCTCCCTTTTTGCAGCATCAGTGCTGACATCTTCAGGGGCATACCTTGATAGAACACTAAACTTCTGCATGTACTCCTTGACAGTGCCACTTCCTTGCTTCAGGGCTCGGAATTCACGCTTCTTGATAGCCATGATTCCGGAAGGAATGTGGGCTTTGCGAAATTCTACCTTGAAGTTGTCCCAAGTGATGTCTTGCCCAGCATGCATGACCTTGAATCCATCCCAACAAGGTCTAGCAGTCCCCCCGAGGCAGTGGGCAGCATAAGCCACCTTCTCGCGGTCTTCGGTGCATCCGACTAGTTCCAACAAGTCCTCAATGGTGCGGACCCAGTCGTCTGCATCCAGGGGTTCAACACTCTCGATGAAAGTTGGCGGTGCATGCTTCTTAAACTCTGCCAACGTGGAACGTGCATTGCCATTCCCCGCCGGCTGGCGGTTGTTGGTGACAGCTTGAGCAATCATCTGAAGGGCTGCGGTGTTGGCTTGGCGTTCCTCTCGGAAAGCTTGGAGAAGCTGAGCCATGTCCATGTTCGGAGGAGGTGGTGGTGGTGGAGCTTGGTCGTTGGTTTGGTCGTGGCCGGCCTCTGTTTGAGCGGATGCTCCGGCTTCAGGCTGCTGGGTAGAGGTACCAGTATGAGTTACAATAGGCATCCTGTTGGAGCGGTAAAAGGTCTCATGATTTGGAAGAGGGAAAGCAATAAAGATGGGTGCCTAGTAAGGGGGTGGGTATGACACTAATCAAATCATGCAAGGGCCGAAAGGGCCAAACACATTGATTAAGATTCAAATGGGTGATGTAGTCGTTTACATATTCCCGTAGGGAGAATACGACATACATCCAAACACAACAAATGCAAACACTAGATGGCTTCATATGAACCATACAAGGACTCGGCTGCGCATAGGGGTTACACGACCTATCCTACCGTAAAGGTCACAAACTGGCATATCCGAGTTGCGAATAATGCCTAAGCGGCGGAATGCTCGGTCGCGTATTCTGGCTCTTCTGGGTCTTCCTCCTTGTCTTCATCTGTCTGGGCCCCCTTATCACTTGAGGGTGTGGGGGAGTGGAGGAGTTGGATTCGGCGGTGTTTTGTCGGTGGTGCAGGGAAAAGCTTGTGATATTCCCTTGCCGTCATACGGCGTCGCCGGGGTGGTTCTTCATCCTTGGAAGATACATCCCCTGAGGGCCTTCCGCCTCGGTACGCGATAGCGGACTGTCCGGGAGGCGCACCTTCCTTCTTGACCCTATCCATCTTCTTTTGTGCTCGACGAAGAAGTGCCTTGGTCTTGTGAAGTTCTTCTCAGAGCTTCATTGATTCCGAGGCCAAATCTTGTGCCAAGCTGTCGGCACATAGACTGAAGTAGGTCTGGAACCGAAGTGCGAGTCCTTCCTTCAGTGGAGGGGCTTGTGCGCTGCTTTCATCTTCACCTTCCTTCTGGTAAGGCAAGAAGCGGGTTGTCATCTTGGCTTCCATCTCCGGAAGAAGCTCGCGGAGACGGGTTAGTGCCCTGAGTGCAGCAGCCTCGACAGCGAGAGGTAGTGTTGCCATCTTGCCTTCACGATCACTTCCACATGGTACTCCACCTCGGTGTCGCTAACCAATGCTCAAGGTAGGTGAGGATGGTTGCTCGGTGGAACTGGCACTCCTGGAGGCTATCCTCGAGAAGCAAGGGAAACCCAGTGGTCAGGTGCTCTTCAGGTACAACGGCCATCTACAAAGGTTGAATAGGAGAGGTTAATAAGCTGATGATATCTCAGGTTGTTAAGGTTTAGAAAAGAAGAGAGGTTCAGAAGGTTTTTTGAAAAAGGTCTCATCTAACTAACGCCCATGCTAACTAAGGCTTCCGACAGTCAGGATGGCTCTGATACCAGCTCTGTGGGGACCCCGACTTAAGAGTCGAGATCACCGAATGCACGTGTACAGTGATCCCAGAGATCAATGCTAACTGAACACAGAGAAACTGAATAACAAGAGTCTTACATCCATACATACCGTCTTACACAAATTATGACCATTATGGCCAAGTCTTACATAGATAAAGCCTCACGGGCTGAATAGCAAATAACTCGAATAGCGGAAGTCTTCGTAGATAAGTAGAACCCATGCCATCTGCCTTAACCCTACATGCATTCTGACTGGGATAGCGTCCTAGTTCGCATGTTCGTCTCCATAGAATTCTTCTTCATATTCCTGCTCCTCCATGCCTGGCCAATTAAATAACCAGTGGAAAGCCAATGAGTACTTTGAATGAACTCGCAAGCAACCCATGATTTGGTTCAAGGTAACAATGCAATATTCAACAACGAGCAAACTAGCTACAAGCTAGATTAAATATTCTACCATCATGTATCATGCATCAATAAATTTAGGTAACCTCGAAGACAGGTTACAGATATCAACATGAATAGGATTCAATTCAAGGAGTCAAGTCATCACCTTGACTCAACACACACATATACTTTCACCGATATAGTAAAATTCTGGACATAGTTTAAGTAGCACCACCCAACTGTCCATGACCGTGGACACGGCTATTCGAATAGTTTACACTCTGCGGAGGTTGCGCACTTTACCCACAAGATCCGCGAAGCTTTTGTGTCACCCACGATCCCGCAGTACCTCAAGTACTCGGGGGAAGCACCCAGTCATTATCTTTTCCTAGACGATACTAACATAGGTCCACTCGTTGGTGCACAGCCCTCGAGTACAAACAATAGATCATGGGACTTGCCCTATTTTCAATGTCACGCGTACTCGAAGGGACCAACGGTGTGTCCGGTGCCCTGTGAAAACAGGCATGGTCGCCTATCCAAGCACGACCCCGTCCCGGGAGTGACCTCAAGTCCTTCCCGTCACTAGTAATGTGGGCACCATGCTAGTATCAACCTAAGTAATCAATAACGCCCCGTCCCATAAGGGGTAGAGTGGTTGCACATGTTTGGTTGGGACGGTAGTCACACATAAATCTAATCCATCATTTCGCCCACACACAAGAATCTTTATTAGCACACCACTTCTCCCTCAAGTGATGTCCTAACTCAATATCACCCTCGGGCATTAGGGGCACCCGATGGGGTTTCTGAAAAGAATGCATCCACGAAGATTTCATGGCACACATGCATCTCTAAGCATCACTACTAATCATTTGCATTTCATCTAAGCATATAGCAAGATCATGAGTAAAGCATGCATCATGTGGTGGTCCTCAACTAGGTCGCCACCATCACTCTTATCATCATGCATTCGGAAATAAATGGGTTCCAAGGAACACAAGGGTATCATGGTCAAAGGGCTGCTTGCCTGGATTGGCTTGGTCTTCAAGGTATTCAAATCCTTCCCCACCTTCTTCTTCAGCAACCTCGTAAAACACGGTATCTAATCGTCGCAATAAACAACGGGAAAATAAGAGCACAATAAAAACAGAAAAACCAAAGCTCGGAAAAATGTCAACTTATTTTTATCAAATACTAGAGGGAAAACTAAGATGGCAAAAATTCTTAGTTTGAGTTTTGTAGTGGCAGAATGGGGTACATGAATATTTGAATAGAGGTTTTGGTGTTCAAATATGAATTTAATTTTGAACAGAACATAAAAGGTCCATGGATATGGGTGAAAGTGACATCATTAAATAGGTTGGATTTTTACAAGTTTTTAGGAACTGGAATTAATTTATTTGGATAAATATTTAATCCTGTGGAATTATTTGAAAATCCAGAGAAAAGAAAAAAGAAAAAGGGCCCTGTGCCACTGGGCCAGAACGGACACAGCGCAGCAGGCCCAGGGCGAAAACAGCCCACCGCACGGCGCCAGCGCGCGCGCCTGGTTTTTTAAACCGGACGGGCAGGGCCCGGCGTCAGTGAGAGGAGAGAGGGGCGAGGGCAAGGGGAGGCTGACAGGCGGGGCCTGCCTTTCATCCCTAACCCTCCGGCAGAGGGCCGACGAGCTCACCGGCGACGTTTCGGGGCACGGCAGGGCGAGCTAATGGCAGGGATGGACTTAACAAGATGTCGCCGATCTGGTGGAGGTGGTGCGGGTCGCTGGAGGGGCCTGGTTCGCCGGCGGCGAGGTCACGCGGCGGAGGAACTTCGGTGAAGGCTGCTCCGGTCGATTCCAGGAGCTGCAGAGAGGGGAAAGAGGGGGAACGAGTCAGTGGGGTGCCGTGGAGCTAGATCGAGTGAGAGGAGTATCTGGGGCGGCCTGTACTGAGCAGACGACGGCGAGCCGCCGCGGCGGAGCTCGAGCTCGATCTCGAGCTCGGGCCATTCCGGAGTGGGTTGAGTGGCTCCGGAGGAAGATTGAGTAAGTGAGGGAGCGACTCGTGAGGAGAGGAGGTGCTCGGGGGGGGGGTCCTTTTATAGGCGAATGGCGAGGTGCCGTGGAACTGTGCGCCGGCGAGCCTCTGCTCGTTGCCACAGGGCACAGGAGGCGCTGGAGAGGTGTCTGCGGGGTTGCTGGACGAGGTCCAGGGCAGGGGAGAGGAAGAGAGGGAGCGGAGGAAGTTTCGGGAGCTGCGCGCGTGTGAGGCCGAGGACTGGAGCTCGTGGGCGGCCGGCGCGCGTCCGAGGGCGTCCACTGGAGGGAGAAAAAGGAGGGGGACAGCGCCGGGGAGTGTTGCGGACGACGAGGCGCATCGAACAGCGCGAGGGGGAGCACGAGGTGGTCGGGGCGGCTGATTGGGCGAGGCTACAGTGCGGGTGCGCACTGTAGCATGCTCTGGAGCGTGCCTTTTTGCATGCCAGGGCATGCCGTTGGCTAGCTGGGCGCGTCCACCGTGTCTGGGGGGTCAAGCACAGAGTAAACAAATGGGCTGAGGCCTTGGATGCCTTGGCTATCTAATGGAAGAGGAGGGAGGCTGAGAGAAGGTAAGAACTGGGCTGTCCAGCAAGGTAAAATGGGGTTTTCACCCTTCAAGTATCGAGCTCTGGCCATGGGGAAGTTACTGGAGGTAGAGGGTGACTAGGTGATGCTGTGGTAAAAGCTTGAGTCAAGGGTAAATAGTAAAAGGGGGCAAAACAGTGGTTTTGGTAAAATGGCAGAAGGTGTTTGATGATGTTTAGAGCAGTCAAATGATCTCCACTAGCCATGACACTTAACAGGATTAAATGGCATATGGAAATAGGGTGTTTCACCAAGTTTGGGCTTGTTTGAAGAAACTTGCCAATGTAACTTAGGTGAACCCTAGAAATCAACAGAAATGGTTTCACCATGTTTGAGTCAAGCTAATCATCTCCCCTTGATGCACCACTTGGTGTAGTGTCATCATTTGGGGTTATGATCATGCCCACAAAGTTCGAAGCCCCAAGTAAAAAGTTGGTAATGTAAAGTTGTTCAAAATTGAATTTGAACAGAATTGGTTTTGGGGTACTCTGATCAAGTTACCCTTCTCCAAAGCTTGTGCCATTTGGTCTAGATGCCTTATTAGACCATTCTAGCATGTGCACCAAGTTTGAGAGCATTTGGATAAGTTTGGCAATGTAAAGTTGCTCAAACTTCAGGTATGGACAGAATGGTTTTGAGGGGTTTTGATGGTGTTTTCTTGCTTCCCAAGGCATGGGTCTTGGCAAGATCATCAAATATGTCATATATGACATGATAGAATTTCCCTGGAATTTTAGGAGAATATTTCCTTTGTAAATATTTCAAAAGCTTGAAATATCCAGAAAGGGTTTCTGAGGGATTAACCCAATATTTTGAACATGACCAAGTGTTGAAACTCTTATATATGGACAATATATGTCCTATGAGTCTCCCTGAATTTTGGCAAATATTTTTGAAATAATTAAATAATTTTCCCTATTAAAGACCATTTCTGGCCTTAAGAAAAATCTTTTAAATAAAATAGGAAAATAACTTTTAAAATTATAATTTTGTGGTTTCTGGGAGTCCTTTATCTACTAGGTTTCAAATATACCTTTTGAAATAATTTTCTCACCCTAAATCAAGCACTTGCAGTGCAAACCTCAATTCAGGGGTTTTTGGGATACTAATTTTTGAAAATACATTTTGGCCAAATTAATTTTATAAGAAAATACTATACTGCTATAAAAACTTGGTATGATCATTGGGCAGAAGTTTTGGGTAAGGAGATGAATTCTACAAGAGGGAGTAGTTGACTTTAATGAGCACTTGAAAAACACAGGAAGAAAAACTTAATTCCAAATAAAAGCCAAATGGATGCCAAAAAATTTTGCTGGTCCAAATTTTCATGCTTCATTGATGCAAATGACATGTTACAAAATGCAGGGTGTGACATTGGTTGCTCTGTGGTTCTCGGATTTTGCAGGATTCGAATTTTAGGGCAGCGCGCGGGACAGAGCGGGCCATAGTAATCAGACTGGATATACATGGATGCCTTGATTTTCGCGCCGCCTTTTTCACCACGTATCGGGCGTGTGACTATTGCGGGATTTGACAGGATTGCTCCGGCCCACGAGTCAGTCACTCGACCGCACGCCCATAAAAGGGTGTCGGGGTCGATGTGTAGGCACTATGCGCTTCATACTTCTTCCTCCTCCTCCGCTTCTCCACCGCACCTCTACTCCTCGCCCACTGCCACTCCGGCCGCGCACAGCTCGCCACCATGCGCAAGGACAAGACGGCGGCCCTGGAGCATGCGAAGAAGGCGCCGTCGACGGGGAAGGGCAAGAAGGTGAACCGGGGGGTCATCGTCGAGAACTGGACTGCCGCCCTGTTGGATCCAGCGGGACTGGATCCGGTCTTTGATGCAGCAGGAGGACATGGAAGAGCTGGTTGACGGGGGCCTGATTGCCCACGAGTCTTGGAGGCTATCGGGGGACGAGCTCGAGCCGCATCCGCGGGAGGGCGAGTGTGTCCTCCTCGTGACCCACGTCGACCGAGGTTTCTCCTTGCCTCCGCATCGCTTTTTCTGGGGTTTTCTGAACTTCTACGGCGCCCAACTGCACCACTTTTCTCCCAACACTATCACATATATCTTACTGCTTTCATCTCTCTGTGTGAGAATTTCTTGGGCCATCGACCGCACTAGGGTCTGTTCAAGCACATTTTCACTTGTCGTTCCCAAGCCGTCAAGAAGGCGAACCCGACTGACAAGAAGATGCGCGTGATCCAGTTGTGCGGCGGCTTGGGTATACAGACTAGGGGTAAGAGCACATTTCCCACCATGAATCTTCCTGAATCGGTTAGAGGGTGGCAGTCGACCTGGTTCTACTCCAAGGATATTGCGACCCCGGGTCAGTTGACCGGTCTTCTTCCTTTCACCTTAGATCGAGTCAGTCAGCCTCCTTCGTTGATTGTGAGTCGGGCTGAGAAAGTAGAATTGGATATGTTGGTCGAGCGAGTGGTCCAACTAGTCCGCGGCGATGTGACTGGGATGGACCTGCTGGAGGTATTTCTCAGTCGACGGATTCAACCTCTCCAAGCCCGTGATCATCCGATGTGGATGTACTCGAGCACCAATGACACCGCTCGGGTCCACCCGGAGGAGGTCACTGGGAAGACGGTGGAGCAGTGGTTGCGGAGCATCACCGAGAACAAGGACAACCCTAGGGTGACTAGGAGAGTCCGTCCATTCGACACAGCCCATGAGCCGGGCAAGGTCTGACTTCTATCTCCGAGTGAATTTCATGTTTCGATTTGTAGCTGTCTCTGAATCCGATTGACGTTTTATCAACTCTTTGTCCTGCAGATTTATATTGAGATGTATTCAGTGCCCAATGGAGAGCAAGTCCAGGAGGGGGTGGAGGGCGTTGGCGAGGTCACCGACTGGAGGTCTGATGAAGAGACCGACGAGGAAAGTGAGGACTCAAGCAGTGGTGATGAGGTCGAATTGCCGCCTCGCATCGAGAGGCGCTCCAAGCTGACCCACGATCCAGAAAGTGCGTGCGCCAAGACAACTCTCTCCAGTACTCAGGTGCAGAAATGCACTCGGACGACTTCACCTGATCCGACTGAGAAGGCCCCTAAGCAGCTTAAGGTTGCGGCTTCAATGCCTTGGAAATCCCTACCTAAGATCAAGGTGGACATTCCGATTGCTTCCACGTGAATGTCATTCTTCCCTATTCTTTTCTTGTCCGAGAAATCTTATGCATCTTGTCGATCCATCTTCTCTGTTTGACCGAGTGAGTTCTGAAACTTTTAGCATTGCTGCTTCTGGGACCTCTATGGAGATTGACAAGGGCCACAACGACGAAGAGACTGTGGACATGGCCACTTCCAGCAGGTATAGTTCCTCGGCCGTGTGTTTACTTTGTTGCTCACTCTGTTAGTCGACTGAGTGCTCTTCTTGGTCGAATTTTTCGCAGCACCACCCAATGTTATCGAGCTGCCGGATGATGATGATGAGTATGTAGAAGTGCCTCGGAGGAACACAGGAAGGAGAGGCAGGAAGGTGCCTGCTGCTTCAGACGCTCAGCAACAGGGCGACACGGTTCGGGCTGTAGTTTCTTTTGCCAATCCTGAATCGACTGCTCGTCTTTCAGCGCCGGCTGCCCAAGTTCTTGCCTTGCCTGTGCAACCCCAAGCTTCAGATCCTCTGGCTGCTCTGATTGCTCCATCGTCTTCACTCTTTGCTAGCCACCATGTCCCGGAGGACCTAGTGGATGCAGCTAAGGAAGCTATTCGTCAAGCGGGTCTGATGATGGAACAGACGAGGGCAGCGTACGAGGCTAGCATGGCTGCTTATAATACCAATTCAGCTCTTCGGACCAACGTCTAGGTGAGTCATTTTTCGACTGAGTTCTCTTCCAACTGGTTGTTGTTGTGCTAGGATATTCTACCTGAAAACCGCTGCTTTGTTCATAAGATGATGTCCGTGGATGAGCATTTGAAACCTTTACTGGACGTTTGTCCTGAGACTATCCTTGTTTCACTCACCCACTGGGTGTTCTAGCTTCTGCTATGTAAATCTTGTATTTCAATCTGCCCGGTCGTGTCGATTGAACCAGTGGGGGCACGCGGAGTGCACCCACTTGGTGTAGTCCCTGAGACCATGGTCGATTGCGGGCACTCGGTTGTGGTCTAAGAACGAATGTTGTTGTTGTTTCTTGTAGTCTTTCCACTCGTGATGGACGGATCGAGTCGAGTGGGAAACGGTGGGGGCATGCCAAGTGCACCCACTTGGTGTAGTCCCCGAGACCGTGGTCGACTGCGGGTAGTCGGCCGTGGTCGAAGAACAAATGTAGCTATCTTTTTTACTCCTTCCACTCGTACTAGACGGATCGAGTCAAGTGGGAACCAGTGGGGGGACGCCAAGTGTACCCACTCGGTGTAGTCCCCGAGGCTATTGTTGAGTGTTTGACTCGGCAGTAGTCTTAGAGCTATTTTGGTGTAGTAATTCACTCTCTGGACTTCATCAAGTGGAAACAACTGTCTTTATCCTTGTCAACTGACTTGTCTTTTTTGTTGACTGTAGAAATCTTGCGAGTTCGGCACTCAATTTGCGAAACTTGAGAAGAAGCAGATCCAACTCAATCATGATCTCGGGTTGGCCAGGGAGAACTTGCAGAAAGCTAGAGATGAAGCATCTGGTATGAAAGGTACAAAGCATGTCGACTGTATTTGAATGAACGTGTCTAGTGAAAAACTGACCACTTCAGGCTCATCTGACGAGCGTTATCTCTTATAGATCAAATGAAGCAAGCCTTGGAGCAGAAGGATCTTGACTTGGCAGAGGCGCAGCAGAAGGCGCAACAGAAGACCGAACTTGTTGACCAGAAGCTAGCATCAGTTGGCAAGTTGGAAGAACAAAATGCTAATCTGAAGACCGCCCTTGACAAGGCCAATAAAGAAGTGACGCGACTGAAGAAAGATAAGCTGGCTCTGGATGACAAAGTTCGAGATCTCACCCACAAGAGGGACGAGCTGGAGACTTATCTAGGAGGCCTTGCTAAAAAGATGTTCCTCATGCTTGAAGGTATCCTCCTTTGTCCGAGTGATTCATAACTGTTGACCCGCTATCGAACTGTCGACTCACCATACCTCTGTAAGCGTAGAACTCTACCAAAACTTCAAGGTAGAGACTGGATGGATTGAGACGGGTTTGGATCCTGCCAATTCTCTTGTCAAGGATGATGTTGCGATGAATGTCCTGCTGCTGGAATCTCGCCTTGCCAGCGCCACTGGTTATCTTGCACGGATGAAGGAGGCGATGTCGTGGATCAACACAGCGCTCTGGCGGGGAATGGTGCTCGAAAATGACCTCGAGTCTCTGATGACTCGGCTTAATGAGATCCCCAGTCGAGTGCAGAATGGAAGAAGTCATCTGCTTGGTGTGGTGCTGATGTGGCTCTGTCTGTGGTCCGCGTTCATTGTAAGGAGGTCAAGGAAGAGAGGTTGGCTGCTCTCAAAGTCGCCAACACCAAGAAGCGTCAATTCCAGTCATTCATGGAGACTTTCCTCGATGCTGCCACCCACATTGCTGATGGAATCGACCTAGACGAATTTGTTGAGCCTGCAAGCCCTCCTCCTCCTGAGGAGTGAACAAACTTTATGCCTTGATTCAATTTGCCTTGGAATGCTAAGTGGTTTTGTAACCATTAAACTCTTTCGGGCCTGATGCCCGAGTACTTCCACCCGAACCTTGCGGGATTTATCCGAACTTGGTTTTCTTTGGAATATGCTTGCTTTGTTTCTGTTGCTTTCAGACCTTTTGATTCTAAGTGGACATTTTACTTGTGGTGCGGCTCGAAGAACAAAGGTATATTGTACTTATAGCGTAGCTCGGAGAGCCAAGGTACATTGTACTTATGGCACAACTCGGAGTGCTACCTAGTCCTTGAGGGAGAGGGTTGCTCCTCACTCGGAGTGTTTTGTGAAACTTAGGCGAGCACGGGGTCGCGGCTAAGCCCTCGAGTGAGAAGATTTCTCTTCACTCGGAGTCTTTTTGAAACTTAGGCGAATCGAGTTCATAGCTAAGCCACGAGTGAGAGGGTTGATCTTCACTTGGAGTGTTCTGTAAAACTTAGGCGAGTACAGGGTCGCAACTAAGCCCCCGAGTGAGAGGATTGCTCTTCACTTGGAGTGTTTTTGTAAAACTTAGGCGAGTACGGGGTCGCAGCTAAGCCCCCGGGTGAGAGAATTGCTCCTCACTCAGAGTGTTTTGTAAAACTTAGGCGAGTACGAGGTCGCGGCTAAGCCCCCGAGTGAGAGGATTCCTCTTCACTCGGAGTGTACTG
>LR738711.1:394776066-394803129 GCA_902687465.1 Secale cereale | reverse complement strand
CCACCCGAGTGAGAGGATTCCTCTTCACTCAGAGTGTTTTTGTAAAACATAGGCGAGTACAGGGCCGTAGCTAAGCCCTCGAGTGAGAGGGTTGCTCTTCACTAGGAGTGTTTTGTAAAACTTAGGCAAGTACGGGGTTACGGCTAAGCCCATCGAGTGAGAGGATTGCTCTTCATTGAGAGTGCTTTTGTAAAATTTAGGCGAGTACGGGGTCGCAGCTAAGCCCCTGAGTGAGAGGGTTGCTCTTTACTCGGAGTGTTTTTGTAAAACTTAGGCGATTACGGGGTCGTAGCTAATCCCTCGAGTGAGAGGGTTGCTCTTCACTCGGAGTGTTTTGTGAAACTTAGGCGAATCAGATTTGTAGCTAAGCCTCCGAGTGAGAGGGTTGATCTTCACTCGGAGTGTTTTTGAAACTTAGGCGAATCGGATTCGCGGCTAAGCCACCCACTAGGGGATTTGAACACATGTGCTTTTGGGACAACAACCATTATGATACTACCGAAAACTTGTCTTTTATAAGCAAACTGAAGGATTCTTATTACAACTCGTCTGTTCGAGTGTTTTAAGTATAAAAGCGATGGAGCATATCCTCATTCCATGAGCGTGGCTCGTCTATTTTCTTGGCCACATTGTAGAGGTGATACGCCCCATTGTGGAGCACTTTGGTGATGATGAAGGGGCCCTCCCAGGCCGGAGCGAGCTTGTGAGGTCGTTTTTGATGTACTCGGAGTACAAGATCTCCTTCCTGGAATGCTCGGCCTCGGACATTACGGGCGTGGAATCGACTCAGGTCTTGTTGATATATGGTCAACCGGATCAGAGCCATCTCGCGCTCTTCCTCCAGGAGGTCGACTGCATCTTGGTGTGCCTACTCTGCTTCAGCTTTCGAGAAGAGTTCCACCCGGGGAGAATTCTGCAGCAAGTTACTCGGAAGTATAGCATCAGCACCATATACCATGAAGAAGGTGGTCCGATCAGTCGACCGGTTCGGAGTTGTCCTCAATCCCCACAAAACAGATGGCAACTCAGTCACCCAAGCTCCAGCAGCATGCTTGAGATCGTGCATCAGCCGTGGTTTCAGCCCTTGAAGGATCAAGTCATTTGCCCTTTCTGCATGCCCATTCGACTATGGATGCGCAATGGATGCGTAGTCGACTCGAGTGCCCTGGGAAGTAAAATATCCCCTGATTTCATCCGAATCAAAGTTGGAGCCATTATCCTTGATAATGATGTGAGGGACTCCAAATCTGAATACCAGTTCCTTGATGAAACTGACGGCGGTGCTTGCACCGAGGTTCTTGATAGGCTTGGTGTATATCCATTTGGTGAACTTGTCGACTGCCACAAGCAAATGCGTGAAACCGCTTCTGCCAGTCTTGAAGGGCCCTACCATGTCTAATCCCCAAAAAGCAAACGGCCAGACCAACGGGATAGTCTTTAAGACAGAAGCGGGCTTGTGGGACATGTTCGAGTAAAACTGACAGCCTTCACACTTATCGACTATATCTTTTGCCATCTCATTTGCTCGTGGCCAGTCGAACCTGGCTCGGTATTCTTTGGCAACAATGGTTCGAGAGGACGCATGGTAACCACAGGTCCCCGAGTGGATATCATTCAAAATCATTCGACCTTCCTCCGGGGTAATACAATGTTGGGCGACTCCCGTGACACTCTCTCTATGAAGTTGCCCTTGTATCACCATGAAGGCTTTGGATCGACGGACGATTTAGCGAGCTTCATCTTCATCCTCTGGGAGTTCCTGCATGAGCAGGTACACGATATACGGCTCTGTCCAGTCGGGAGTGGTCACTAAAATCACCATGATCAAGTCGACTACAGCTGGGACTTCGATCTCAGTCGAGTTGGTTGCACTTATCGGTTGCGGGGGTTCTTCCGTGAAGGGGTCTTCCTTGACTGATGGGGTGTGGAGATGTTCCAAGAACACAATACTGTGGATAGGTTTCCGAGTGGAACCTATCTTCGCCAGATCATCAGCAAGTTGATTCTTGATTCTAGGCACATGGTGGAGCTCCAACCCTTCAAACTTCTTCTCCAACTTTCTCATTGCGTTGCAATAACCGGTCATCGTTGGGCTCCTGACATCCCACTACTTCATCACTTGATTGACCACTAAGTCGGAGTTGCCGTCTACCATCAGGCGATAGACGCCGAGTGAGATGGCCATACGCAACCCATACAAAAGAGCCTCATACTCAGCTTCATTGTTTGAAGAATCAAAGTGAATTTCAAGGACATAGCTGAGCTTGTCACCTCTGGGGGACACCAAAACCACACATGCACTGGATCCACTCAGCATCTTGGCTCCATCAAAGAAAAATAGTCCAATGATCCGACCGAACTTGAATCGGTTGTTCTTGTTCAATCCACTCTGCAACGAAATCCGCAATTGCCTGAGACTTGATTGCTTTCTTTGCTTCGAACTTGATATCTAACGGAAGGAGTTCAATCGCCCATTTAGCCACTCGACCAATTGTTCATAATTTCAGATTCTGGGGGGTCGCTGATGACTGAAATTCAGTGATCTGAGATGTAATGCGCAACTTTCTTGGCGGTCAAGTAGATCCCATACACAAGCTTCTGATAATGCAGATATCTTTGCTTAGATGGGGTCATGACTTCAGAAATGTAGTAGACTGGGCATTGAACCTTGTATGCCTTGCCTTCTTCTTCCCGCTCAATCGTGAGCACTGTGCTGACAACTTGTCCAGTGGCTGTGTGGAAAGCAGAGCTTTGAGTTCCTCAAACACTGACTGGGGCAGCAAGCACCGGCTGGGTGGAAAGCAGAGCTTTGAGTTCCTCAAACGCTGCTTCAGCTTTAGGATTCCACTCGAACTTGTCAGACTTCTTCATCAGTTGGTAAAGAGGTAATGCCTTTTCACCAAGACGTGAGATGAATTGACTCAATGCAGCCAAGCAACCAATAAGCTTCTGAATGTCATACACGTGCACAGACCATTTATTCAGAGGATTGTGCTGACCTTTTCCGGGTTTGCGTCGATTCCCCATTCGGAAATGAGAAAACCTAGTAACTTTCCGCCTGGGACTCCGAATGTGCACTTCGACGGGTTGAGCTTGATATCATAACTTCTCAAGTTTGCAAATGTTTCAGCGAGGTCAGCCAATAGGTCGGAACCTTTACGTGCCTTGACCAGAATGTCGTCCAAGTACGCTTCCACATTCCGGATTTGCTTCAGTATACACTTCTGAATCATGTGCATGAATGTTGCGCCAGCATTCTTGAGGCCAAAAGGCAAGGTAACATAACAGAAACACCTGAATGGGATGATGAAGGCTGTTTTTATTTCGTCGGACCCAAACAGTCGGATCTGATGGTACCCGGAATATGCGTCCAGAAAGGACAAACGCTCACACCCCGCAGTCGAGGCGACAAGTTCATCGATGCGAGGGAGAGGGAAGTGATCTTTCGTGCAGGTGTAACATCCCAATTTTCCTAATTTGGATGTTAATAGATCATTCACTTGCATATCATATTTTTATTGCATTATTTGTCTTTCTGCAATATTCTTTCCGTTATGCAACTAAAGGCAATTTATAGGAGTGGAGATAACATGACTTCTCCCCTGTTTTAAAAATGTTCATAATGTGCAGAATATTGTTACCAGTCCATCTATTATCTTCTGGCATTTTTCATTTGCTCAAAAGTATTTATTTTTGAGTTTTATTTTCTGTTTGAGTGGCCAAATGCATCTAAATCATTTTACAAAATTGCATTAGCTTTGGAACTAGTGTTCCTATAGTTTATAATTATAGAGCTATTTTTACTGTGTGTCTTGGTAGATTTGTTTGCATTTTACATTAGGTTTTTGTATTCTATTTATTTTGATTTTGCTGCTGGTTTGAAAAAAAAGGAGCGAGCCAGCAGCGCAGCGCATAGCAGTGCAGCCGCAGCGCGGCCCAGCAAGCCAGCCGGCCCGCTGCCAGCCAGCCACCGCGCGGCCCAGCTAGCCCTGTGGAGCGGTTCGCCCGACCGCATCCGACCCGCACTAGCGCCCGACCCGCTGCCTCTCTCTCTGACGGGTGGACCCCGCCCCTGTCCGTCTCCCTCACCGAGCCGGACCAGCCGCCGAGCGCGCACGCCGAGGCGACCCGAGTCAGGATCGCGCCTCCGAGCCGCCCCGCGCATGCCCAAGATGTCTAGGGAGAGCCCAAGCCCTAGGGCAGACCGCCCAGTCCTTTTTCCCCTTCTCCAGCTGCCGCACGAGTCACCGAGGGCGAGACGGATCTCGCACAGAGCTCCGCCGACCGCCGCCGTTCGCCGGCCAATTACGCCACCGTAAGGGCTCGCAGAGCTTCACCGACTGCACCCTCCGATTTCCCTATCGCAGCCGCACCTCTCTGACACCTTCTCGTGGCTAGAAACGCAGCAGAAGGAGAGGAACGAGTTCGTCCGCCGCTGCCGGAGCATCGCCGCCGTTTACGAGCCACCGCCGCCAGCAGAGGACCCGCCATCGCCGTTTGACCCCACCACCACCTCCTCCGCTCGAAGCCGCATCCGCCTGCCTCTTCTAGCTCGCCGGAGCACCGCCGGAGACACGCCGCCGTCGACGACCGAGCTGCCGCCGCCGTATTCCCTGTTTTGGGTGAGCACGCGCGCCCAGCCAATGGGCTGCTGCCACGTGGCAGTTCGCTACAGGGCATCTACAGGAGTTTCCCCCACAGTGCCAGGCGTTTTCCGTTGCATTTTTGTTTTTTTTCAGTTTTTCCTTAAATCTTAAATTAGCTATATCTTTTACTCTGTAAATCCAATTTAGGTGATTCTTTTTCCTATGCACTCATAAAAATCATATCTTCATCACAGTACCAACCTTGCACATGTTTGCACAATTCAAATTTGAATTCGTTTGAATTTGAATTAAAACTTCCGGAGGCCGTATCTTTTAAACCGTTTATCGGAATCGAGTGATTCTTTTTGCATTGTGATCATAGTGCTGTGTAGATGATCTGTACATGTTGTTTTGCTGCTGTTGTTGAATTTTTAAATAAATCTTACTGTTGGCTTTATTTGGGTTTCTTTGGAGTTTCGGTGATTGATTTGTTGAACTGTGTGAAACGTGTAGATTGTCCGGAGTGCGACGCGAGCTATTGTCAGGAGTGTGACTTTTTGAACCAGAACCAAGGCAAGTTACATGTTGATCATCCTTTACCTATTGTTTTCCTATGCATTGTAGGTTATGCCACACTACAAACTTATGCATTATAGGATTGTTATAATTTGAGCTATATTGTTGAATTATCTCCCGTCTTTTGCAAATCGTGGTAGGTATAGTTTTGCTATGCTTGTAGACGGGGTTGGTTCCTGTATACATTGAGCTTATGTGAGAATTATTAATATTTAACAAACTGAGTAGTAATTCAGGATTTAACTCACCTCTGGGCGGAAGTGGTATTGATGGGTGGTCTTAAGAACATCATGGTTTATACCCTCTGAATGTAAGTGGACGGCCGCCCAGGCTCAAAAAGATCAGACAGACTTAATGACTAGTAGCTTCCATGCGCGACCACTAGCTATATGGGCTCTGGCTTAGTTGAGTAGGTTGTGGGATCCTCGCCCAGGTATGCTAGCAGATGTAGATATGGATAGGTGTACCGGCTGCCGGGGGTGGAGGTGACTACTTCTGAAAGGCTTCGTCTCAATCTTCGGGTTGAGTCTAGTGGGTAAAGTGTGCAAAACTCTGCAGAGTAATAAAACTAATCATGATTAGCCGTGTCCCCGGTTATGGATATTTTGAGCCACTATGCCATTACAATTGTTGGATGATCTTGACAGATGTGATACTTAATAATATTTGTGGGCAACTTAATAAATGGGTAGGTTGGAGTTGATTTTGCCAACTCAACCTTGTGCATTCAATTGTAGTATTAAAGGAACTAAATGAAAAATTGACTATTAGGTAGTTATGAGGACAAAATCAGCTTTCTGCAAAATAAACCCCCGAGCCTTCCTTTGTTGTTCTATGCATATACATGTAGATCTGCTTTATTACTTCTCATGTGTAACTTGCCAATACATTCAATGTATTGACCTATACGGCTGCAACGTCTCATGTTGCAGGATTTTCAGACGAGGAGTAAGGTACCGTTAGGGTCGCGAGTCTGCACTCAGCATCGCCAGTTGGGCTATGATGGGACTCATCGTTATTTTCTGCTACTTTCCGCTGTGTGATTGATTAATAGCTAGCCATGAGCTATGCAGATTGTTTTATTTTATATACTCTGGATCATACGTTGTAATAAATGATGCACTTGCATTCTGGTATTCATCTATACTGTGTGTGCTAGCGAGTTCGATCCAGGGACTAGCACGGTAAGCACAGAGACTCAAATCCTTCGAGGTTTGGTCGTTACAGCAGGCCCGATTGATATGTTTGAAATCAATGCACATCCGGAGTGACTTGTCCTTCTTGGGGACCATGACCACATTAGCGAGCCACTCAGAGTGGTAAATCTCGCAGATGAACTCAGCTGCCAGAAGCCGAGCCACCTCTTCGCCAATCGCTTTTCTCTTCTCCGCGACGGACCAACGGAGATGCTTTTTGACATGTTTTTTCTTTAGGGTCGACTCGCAAACGGTGCTCAGCCAGTCCCCTGGGTACACCCGGCATGTCGGATGGTTTCCATGTGAAGATGTCCTAGTTCTCACGGGGGAACTGGGTGAGCGCTTCTTCCTATTTGCTGTCCAGTGTTGTTGAGATGTGAGTCAGAGCGGCAATGGGGTCAGTCGGATGAATATGCACAGGCTTCGTCTCTCCGACCGACTGAAACGCCGACTCGGAAGCAGGTTTCTTGGCTTGCAACAAATCACTCAGATCTGCGTTCTTCTGGTACTCTTCCATTTCCACTGCCGCCATTTGCTCATCAGCAATTTTTGAGCCCTTCTGGAAGCACTCTTCTGCTTTATGCCGATCTCCAGTGACTGTGATCACGCCCTTGGGGCCTGGCATCTTTAGCTTGAGGTACACATAGCACGGTCGAGCCATGAAACGGGCATACGCAGGCCTACCCAGGAGAGTGTGGTAAGCACTGTGGAAATCCACACCTCAAACGTCAACTTTTCCTTGCGGTAATTGTTCAAGTCGTCGAAAACCACATCAAGTGTGATCTGACCGAGTGATTCAGCTTTCTTCCCGGGGATGACTCTATGGAACCTCATGTTGCTCTCACTCAGCTTGGACATCGGAATGATGCTATTTCTCGAGCTTGCGTTGTATTCCCTCGAAGAGGAAAGGGTGATGCAGCACAGTAGCGTAAGTATTTCCCTTAGTTTTTGAGAACCAAGGTATCAATCCAGTAGGAGACCATGAGTGAGTCCCTCGTACCTACACAAACAAATAAGAACCTCGCAGCCAACGCGATAAAAGGGGTTGTCAATCCCTTCTCGGTCACTTATGAGAGTGAGATCTAATATATATGATAAGATAATATATTTGGTATTTTTTGGTATAGAAAAGGTAAATAATGCAAAATAAGTAAATAGTTGATGGAAGATTAATATGATGAGAATAGACCCGGGGGCCATAGGTTTCACTAGTGGCTTCTCTCATGATAGTAAATTTCTACGGTGGGTGAACAAATTACTGTCGAGCAATTGATAGAAAAGCGCATAGTTATGAGAATAACTAGGCATGATCATTGTATATAGGCATCACGTCCGTGACAAGTAAACCGAAACGATTCTGAATCTACTACTATTACTCCACACATCGACCGCTATCCAGCATGCATCTAGAGTATTAAGTTCATAAGAACAGAGTAACGCCTTAAGAAAGATGATATGATGTCGAGGGATAAACTCAAGGAATATGATATAAACCCCATCTTTTTATCCTCGATGGAAACAATACAATACGTGCCTTGCTGCCCCTGCTGTCACTGGGAAAGGACACCGCAAGATTGAACCCAAATCCAAGCACTTCTCCCATTACAAGAACTATAGATCTAGTAGGCCAAACCAAGCCGATAATTCGAAGAGACTTGCAAGGCTATTTAAATCATGCATAAAAGATTTCAGAATAGAATCCAATATTGTTCATTGATAATATTGATCATAAACCCACAATTCATCGGATCTCGACAAACACACCGCAAAAAGATTACATCGAATAGATCTCCTCGAAGATCGAGGAGAACTTTGTATTGAGATCCAAAGAGAGAGAAGAAGCCATCTAGCTAATAACTATGGACCCGAAGGTCTGTGATAAACTACTCACAACTCATCGGAGAGGCTATGGTGTTGATGTAGAAGCCCTCCATGATCGATGCCCCCTCCGGTGGAGCTCCGGAACAGGCCCCAAGATGGGATCTCACGGGTACAGAAGGTTGCGGCGGTGGAATTAGGGTTTCGGGGTTCTCCTCGTTAGTTTCAGGGTACATAGGTATATATAGGCTGAAGAGGGACGTCGGGGGAGTAACAGGTGGCCCACGAGGGTGGCAGCGCTCCTACCCCCTGGGTGCCCCTTGCCCTCGTGGCCACCTCCTTCGCTTCCTGGCGTGTACTCGAAGTCTTCTGTGTTGATATCGTTCCAAAAATAACCCTCCCGAAGGTTTCATTCCGTTCGGACTCCGTTTGATATTCCTTTTCTGCGAAACACTGAAATAGGCAAAAAAAATAGCAATTTGCACTGGGCCTTGGGTTAGTAGGTTAGTCCCAAAAATAGTATAAAAGTGTATAATAAAGCCCATTAAACATCCAAAACAGAATATATAATAGCATGGAACAATCAAAAGTTATAGATATGTTGGAGACGTATCAAGCATCCCCAAGCTTAATTCTTGCTCGTCCTCGAGTAGGTAAATGATAAAAACAGAATTTTTGATGTGGAATGCTAACTAACATAATTCTCAATGTAATTTTCTTTATTGTGGCATGAATGTTCAGATCTGAAAGATTCAAGAAAAAAGTTTAATATTTACATAAGAATAGTAATACTTCAAGCATACTAACAAGGCAATCATGTCTTCTCAAAATAACAAGGTCAAAGAAAGTTCATCCCTATAAAATCATATAGTTTGGCTATGCTCCATCTTTGTCACAGAAAATACTCAAATCATGCACAACCCCAGTTTCACCCAAGCAATTGTTTCATACTTAAATTTTTTTCAAACTTTTTCAACTTTCATGCAATACATGAGCGTGAGCCATGGATATAGCACTATAGGTGGAATAGAGTGGTGGTTGTGGAGAAGACAAAACAAGAAGATGGTCTCACATCAACTAGGTGTATCAACGGGCTATGGAGATGCCCATCAATAGATATCAATGTGAGGGAGTAGGGATTGCCAGGCAACGCATGCACTAGAGCTATAGATGTATGAAAACTGAACAAAAGAAACTGAGTGGGTGTGCATCCAACTTTCTTGCTCACGAAGACCTACATCATTTGAGGAAGCCCATCCTGGAATATACAAGCCAAGTTCTATAATGAAAATTCCCACTAGCATATACTAAACAAGAGACTCTCTATCATGAAGATCATGGTGCTACTTTGAAGCACAAGTGTGGAAAAAGATAATAGTATTGTCCCTTTTTTTCTTTTCTTTTTCCCTTTTTTTCTTTTTTTTTTTTTTCTTTTTTTGGGTCTTTTTTGGGCCTTTCTTCTCTTTCTTTTCTTTTTGTTTGGGACAATGCTCTAATAATGATGATCATCACACTTTTATTGATTTACAACTCGATATTACAACTCGATACTAGAACAAAGTATGATGCTATATGAATGCCTCTAGCGGTGTACCGGGATGTGCAATGAATCAAGAGTGACATGTATGAAAGATTATGCATGGTGGCCTAGCCACAAATACGATGTCCACTACATGATCATGCATGGCAATATGACAATGATGAAGCATGTCATAATAAACGGAAAGGTGGAAAGTTGCATGACAATGTATCTCGGAATGTCTATGGAAATGCCATGATAGGTAGGTATGGTGGTTGTTTTGAGGAATTTATATGGTGGGTGTATGGTATCTGCGAGAGTCGCGTGGTACAAGAGAGGATAGCAATGGTGGGAGGGTGAGAGTGCGTATAATCCATGGACTCAACATTAGTCATAAAGAACTCACATACTTATTGCAAAAATCTACAAGTCATCAAAATAAAGTACTACATGCATGCTTGTCGGTGGAGAACGACACCTATGGGATCACTGGAATCCCTTCTACGGTTGGCGGGCGTGAGGTTGTGCAAAGAGCGGGTCTAAGATTTAGTACAAGGATCGTTTACCCAGGTTCGGGCCGCGAGAATGCGGAATACCCTAGTCCGCGAGAATGCGTATATACCGCCACGTGGGTACCTGCCTGGGCTATTGGGTCGGTCGCCGAGCTGGGGCGATGATGGGGCGGCAAGGGCTTGCCGCGGTCCTGCGTCTGTTCCCCGCAAGGGTCTTGCCGGGGCCTCCGTGAGCATTCTCGGAAAGAGGCTTGCCGGGGCTTCTGCGAGCGTCCTCAGCAAGAGGCTTCCCGGGGCCTCGGGGTATCTTCGGCGAGGAGCCTTGTCGGGGCCTGGTGAGCATCCTCGGCTAGGAGCCTTGCGATTGCCTTGTCTTCTGGTTCTCATCTTGGGAGTCAGGGACCTTTGTCTTTACAAAGATCTGCATGACATCCCGTGGGTGCCTCCCGAGCCTTGGTTCCAACGCTGCTGATGATGTTTGAGCTCCTAGGCTCAAGGGTGGCCGCAACGGAGGCGTTTTGGGTGAGTTGCCTTGGCAAGGGTTCTTGCCGGGGGCGTGCAGGCCGCCCCGACATGAGCCTTTTTCAGGAGAGAGTCTGTCTTCTTGCTTGGCCTCCTTACGCCACCGTTTTGGCGTTGCTCTGGTAGCCTTGTGTCTCTGGCTTCCCTCCTCTGCTTTGTTATGTGTGGTCGCAGGCGTGGCTCCAACTGCCCATGCACCAGTAAGGGGTATAAAGGAGCGCCCCTACTTTTGTACACCGACAGGAGCCCCCGGGCCTGGGTCATACATAAGCGCGACGCGTTGTTGGGCTAGGCCCAGAATGGTGTGCAGGCAGTGGGCTTGGATCCTTTTTACCGCAGTAATTCCTCTGGTGGTTGCGCTTCCCCATGATCTACGCTAACATGGGGCTCGTGCGTGGGAGGACCGCAGCATGCTCGCGTCATCTCGTGGTTCCCAACAGTAAAGAGACGGTTCACGTTCTCCTCATAAAAAATAGAGGAAGTTGCGGGGGCGTGGCTCGTTCACTAAGCGGACACGGGTCGCCCCACGATCACGGGGTGCCAAAACGGTCGTACAATGCGCCATCTGAACCCTGATCTGCTCGCCATGTGCCCCTCATGCATCGGGAAGGGCAATCGGCGAACACAGAGGGTGCAGGCTTTAACACCGGGGTGGGGGCCGGGCGCCGGTGATTGGATCAGCGGGTCGGTCTTGTTTTCTTGTGCCTCCGGTGCTTGGACTGGTTGATTCGGGCGGTCGCCCTTCTATAAAGAGGGGGAGAGGGGCGGTGCCTCTCACCCCTCCACTCATCCTCTTCCAGTTCGATTCCTTTCCTCCCCAAGATATGCCGAGAGGGCGTGGCCGTGGCCGTGCCTCTGCGGAGGCAACCAAGTCGCCCTCCCTTCAGAGGGCGGCGACGGTCAAAGAAGAGCCGGACGCCCAGGACGAGGGTCATGCTGGAGGTAGAGGCGCCGGCCGGGGTCATGGTCGGCGAGGCGGTTGAGGCTGACGCGGACTAGGTCGGGGGACACCCGCGCCGTCATCATCTCCGTCTCCATCTCCTCCGTCGTGTCCTCTTGCCTCTCCATGCGGCCATGTCAGGGACACAGCGCTGGAGTTCCTCTTGCAATTGCGCGAGCCGCCGCGCAGTCGCCTCCGTCTTCCTGAAGCGTTTGCGAGGGTGTTGGAAGTCAACCAGCCATCGAGGTTGAGGCTTCACATGGAGAGGTGTTGCCATGGCGCCATGTGGGTGAACACCAAGTTCCCCGCTCTTCATCTAATGCTCCTCCGCCGGGGGTGGAAGACCTTCCCGCGTGCCCACTGCTTGATGAAGGAGCACGTCCTCTGCTTCAGGTTAGCAGAGAGCGATCTGTTCTACGTCAAGGTCTTTAGGCGCTTGGGACACAGGCTAGGGTGCTGTGCGGAGAGCTCGACCGATGACGAAAATTCCTCCCCGAGCGAGAGTGATGAGGAGGACAGCGACATCGACGACGAGGGCAGCGGGCAGGAGGATGACGGGTCCGAATAGGCGGCGGATATGCCGTCCTTGGGAGATGCCATCAGCACCATCATCTGCATCGCCAGCCCCTCAAACTTCTCAGGGTCGCCTCCTTGGGCGGCTGACGTTGGGAGGCCGAAGAAGACGAAGAAGGTGGGCGGCGGTCATCATGTCAGAGTACACGGGCATCAACTCGCGCATTGCCGGCATCCTGCCCCATCTTTCAGCTCTTCTCCCGGCGCCATCATCGCTAGCCTTCTTCGGGACGGCCACCAGGATGTTCTCTTGGTGCTTGGTGCTGCTCGCGCTTCGCCTAGGCGCTCCCTTTGCCATTTGCCATCTTGTTCCATTTCCTGACGAGAGGGATAAGAAAGGGATTACAGGCATCTTATCTCTTTTTAGTCTTTAAGCCTATGGGCCTTTGTAAGATTTAAATCTTGTAACCCCCTCGCTCAGGTATGCATTCCGTACGAATTGTACTTGTTTACAACGTATTAATGAAAAGAAGGGTGTTTGTCGGGTTTCTTTGCGCGCGAGCAGGAGCCACACCAAGGAATGGATGATTGTTATCTCGAGATAAACATCGTGCCCCGGCAACATGCCTTGCCGTCCCCTCTGCTCCATAGCTCGACCGTGCTTCCGCCCTTGGCGGCAGTAGGAGCAGAGTAGGATTAGGCCCCTCGTCTGCTCCCTTCCCATCACACTACAACCGAGTGCGTGTCCGAAACAAAGTTTGTTGGACACAGGGAAAAAGGGAGCATGATGGCATAAGGGCGAACGAAGTCTCGTACGTTCAAGTTTCATACGGAAGTAAGGAGTAGGGGATGAAAGACTTATATGGTCTTGTAACCCCCGGCAAACTTTGATGCGGAGCATCCTAAGGACATCACCATGTCAAGAGTCCGTTTGGCAAGTGACACGTGCGACCTCTACTTCTCATACATAAAGGTGAATCATCTCCTTTACACGTGTTCACTTCACCCCTTCGAGGATGGTATACTACTTGACACTCCACCCGTGTGCATGCATAGGTATTGTCGGAGCTTCACGGACGACGAGGAGGAGTGCAAGCACCAAGGAACACCTTCACCATCCACGAGGGAAGCTTGGAAGCGAAAACGGAAGAAGACGGAGCGGCTGAAGTTACAGCCGTCGGACATCCGGCGCCAGCCCGGACATCCGGCACCTCAGCAGCCGCCGGACATCCGGCCTTCAGCCCGAAAATCCGGCGCCAGCAACAGAACCGCACCCGAGGCTTGGCCCCGCTAGCCCGGACATCCGGGCATTACCCCGGACATCCGGCGACCCGTGAAGAGCTTGACATCCGGCGCGACCGCCGGACATCCGGCCTTGCGTGCGTGCATGTATCCTGGCCAATGCCCATATACCCATTTCGCCCCTCACTTACCCCTTCATGACCCTAGACTATATATACTCCTCCACCTCCACCATTTTAGGGTTAGCAAATGTGATAGCTCATTTTAGACTAGAGCTTTGCTCAACTATGTGGTTCTACTCCTACGAGTGACTGCGGCCCCTCTACGGAGAAGATCCACACCGGATTCAAGACCTCTGCGGAGAAGATCCTACGGGATATCATCAAGACCTCCTCTTGGAGATGAACTCTACCTTGTATCTTTCCCTTTGTTGTTCATGTACCTTGTGATCTTGTGTGTTTGATTGTCTAGTGGATGTGTGATTGGACTTGTTCTTGAGTGTTTTCCCTTGTGATTTCTCCTTGTCCGTCCCCGTGTTCATCGTGTTCCTCGCGGGATCCCTCCTTTTCGTGAAAGATCGACCTAGAATCGGGTTGACCCCGCATCAAACTTGTTTTGTTGTGGCCTGACCCTTGGATCTGCAGCCCCCGGTAACCTTGGTTTTGTAGGGGTCGGAGCGCCGGCTCGTTCTCTTTCTTCCAAATAGCTCAGCAGAAATGTCCACGCATCCTGCGAACAAGAGGACGGAAAGGAAACAGAGAGACGCAAACTGGACCTCTGTGCTAGGGTTTAGCCGCCGTAGAGCACTATCAACCCCAACAGAGAAAGAGACTCAACCTAGCATGCATGCTAAAACTTAGGGCGTGAGCGCTTCATTTATTTATGCTCAGGGTCTGCGCCTGGCTTTGTACGAAGGGTTACATGCCTTGCCGGCAAGGCTTGTACAAAAGGGTGGCTTGCTGGGAAGCCCGGCAACCGTGCCTTACGGTAAAACTTGCGAAGATGTTCGATGTTCCAGGAGTTACTCACTAGAATACCATCTCCGGTCTCCAGGCGGACTGCGCCAGGCCTGGTGACTCATATTACCCGATAAGGGCCTTCCCACTTTGGCGTCAACTTGTTGGAATTCTTGGCCGACTGAACGTGCCGAAGAACAAGGTCGTTTTCCTCAAAACTTCGGGCATGAACCTTGCTGCTATGATAGCGGCGCAAGGCTTGCTGGTAGCGCGTTGCTCGCACAGCCGCCCGAAGACGATCTTCCTCGAGGAGCATTGCATCATCTAGGCGCAGGCGCTCTTTCTCAAGCTCATCATAAGCGAGCACTCAGGGTGACCCGTATGTGAGTTCCGTGGGGAGAACTGCTTTCGCCCCGTAAACGAGGGAGAAAGGTGTATGGCCGGTGGCTCAATTTGGTGTAGTTCTGATTGACCAAAGAACCGCCGGCAATTCATCAATCCACACTACAAAAAGAATATACACTTCCGTGATGATACGTGTTTGTCACAGTAGGTCACGTTTTCTGTCATGCATGTACATCCATGAAGATTTTATGACAGAATCAAGATAGTCATACATGTGCTGTCGTAGAAGTGTTCAGTGAAATTACCAAAATTATCATCACGGAAGTGTCCACTTCCATGACGATAAATCGCGCGTCACAGAAGTGCTTTCGTCAAGGATGACCGACACGTGGCATCCACCGTAACGGAACACCGTTAAGCTATCGGGTCCGGTTTTGGATCCGATAACCCGTTAACAGCGCCGACCAATGGGGATTTTCCACATGTAAAATCATCATTGGCTGGGGGAAACACGTGTCGGCTCACCGTTGGGACAGATGTCATCCACTCATTGGACACAAAGCGCCTATGATACGTCGACACGTGGCACGGCCCAACAGAGGCCCATTCTTGTGAAAAGGCCGGCCCGTTTGACTTGGTCAAAAGGTGGCGGGCCGGCCCACGGCAAGCCTGTTAACGGCTTGTTCGCATATAGCCCATTTACAGCCCGCTAACCTAGGGGCCGTTTATGGCCTATCCGAATTAGGCCCAGTAGCGTCATCTGGGCCGTCCAGTATAATTCAGCCCGTTTTAACTTCCGGCCCATGTATGGCCCATGACGTCTTTAGGCCTATGATACGTCGACATGTGGCACAGCCCAACAGAGGCCCATATAGGTTAAAAAGGTCGGCCCAGTCAAAGGCCCGTAGTACTTACTCAGGTACTAGTGGGCCAGCCCAATAACGGCCTGCTTAATAAAGGCCCATTTATGGCCCGAAGCCAGATCTGACATGTTAATTGTTCGCCGAATATTTGGGCCCATTTATTGCCCGAAGCCAGTTCTGGCCCATTAATTGTTCGCCAAAGATTTGGGCCCAAATACCGCCCAGTGACTTTCAGCCTGTTAGAGGCCCGATGTAGACACGGGCCCATTTCAGCCCGGTGTGACTTTCGGCCTGGGAATGGCCCGTGCTGCCCATGGGCCATATATGATCTGACAAGACATCGGGCCCACTAACGGCCCGTGATAAAGGTGGCAACAGTTAAGCCCAACGTGACTTTGGCCCTCTTAAAGGCCCATGATATCAGTGGGCCAACTAGGGCCCGAGATATGTTTCGGCCTGCTAACTGCCAGTGATATAACTGGGCCCAAAAAGGCCCCGTCTACATTTCAGCCTGCTGAAGGCCCGTTGACGACTAGTGAAAATTGAGGCCCAATATGGATTTCGACCTGCTAAAGGCCCATGGTTTCATCTGGGCCATAACAGGCCAGTACAATATTCAGCCTGTTAATGGCCCAACGCTACCTGGGCCAAACTAAGCGTTGGGTCCACAAAAGGCCCAACTAAAATATAGGCCGACGTAAGTTGTGGGCCTCGTGCAAAGTGTGAAGGCCCCAATGATTCGGGCCCAAGAAAGATGCAGGCTGGCCCAATTGTGGCCCGCTAAACACCAGGCCCGTTAGAGGCGAATGTTTCGGCCCGGTCGACTACATCTCATTTTTTCAGATAGCAAATGATGTCAGTAACTAGTAAGAATTAAGAACAAACCTACACTATACAATAAAGGATTTATGGTATATTACATCCACTGGGCATCGAAGTTTGCCACCAATGATCATAACGCGCAACGAAGAGGCAGATTACAAAAACTAGGCACCATTGCAGGGTAAAAAAATAATACTGAACCGAGACCACTTCCAAGAGAGTTCAAGAAAGGTTAACCTTGCGCGGTAACTGTTGCGCAAGCTGCTGAGCAAGCTGTGAGACCGGCCTAGCTTGTCGGTCATAGCTTCTAGGTGTAGCTGTTTAGCGATGAGGTTCTCGTTGGTGTTCTCCGCAATCTTTCTTAGAGATAGGACTTCAAGTCGAAGTTGAGTTGCAGAATGCCTTTCTTCTAGAACTTGGGACTGAAGAAGTCGAATTGATTCAGACAACAAATTCAGTGAGCTTGTCTAACTACTAGTCTCAAGTAACTTGAACACTGCATCAAGACAAGACTTTGGGGTTATCTCACTATCTTCATGATGTTTTGCCTTCTTTACTGCAATATATGTTGGGTTTGTCTCACAGCCTTCAGCAGACTTGTGCATGCCATCAGGCATATCACCCTGAAACAAAGCAGAGAGATGACAGGTTTTGCACGTGTATAAACAAAGATGATAAATGTGATGTCAATTCCATCCAATTTCAAATTAGAAAATAAAGAGTAAGTTCAAAATATCAATAGCATAATTTGGCATTGTTCATAATGCGGGGAGCTTCACCACACTACTGGATTACCATGTCAACATAACAAGCATAGATGAAGGGCAAAGAAAATCATTGTATCTATTTTGGTTAATGTGCATGGCACGTTGTTCATATCATCAGCCATATCAGTAAGATAAAACAGGAGATGACAAGGTGCAAACGTGGGCAGCTTCACCACACACTGGATTACAGATCCACGAAAACATGCATACATATAGGGAGTATTGAGTAATGTGCATGGTATGAATAAGGAATTTGGTTTTACAAGTAAAACTTAGAACTTACGATTCTTGCGAACATGCATTTTGGTAGAAACAACAAACTAAACAGCAGTAAACGATAGGGAGTATGAGCAAACTAAACAGGAGTTGAGGATAAAGTCTTTAGAAGGACTGACTTACATTAACAGTTAACACCGGCTTTATAATGCCCTTCTCCATGTCAAGGGAAGGATAACTCAAGAATTTTAGCACAAAATCTTCTTCATAAGCATTGCATGTACTCTACATTTTGTAAAGAGTAATTATAGATATGATAATACTGGAAGGGATAGAGGATAATGAAGATAAGATGCAGATTGATGCTACATAATCAACTACCAATCCCTAGAAGTACAAGCATTAGAGGACAAAATGTACTGACAAGAGCAATGGGCTACACTTTTGCACTCGCATTGCCTGTGTATTCTACTTCTTGGTAAGATTAAATATAGATCTGTTCTTTTTTTAGTAAATGGTGGGCGAGGGAGTAAGATGAAGAATGCTACACAATGAACCAATCCCTCTTCCCATAATACAAGAGTGTTTCGAACACTGGTGTACTGTACAAGACGTTCTTATATTATGGGACGGAGGGAGTAGCTGTTAATGTAAGTACAGTGATAGACGATGTTCAGTCCTTACAAGAGGACTACAGAGCTAAACCTCTTCAAAAGCATTGGGTTGATTCTAAATTTATGTAAGAGTCCATACGGATCTTATAATGTCCACCAAATGGATGATATCAAGGCTAACATGTGCAGTGATGCTACATAATCAAACAGCTATGAATGTAAGAATGGTCATACAGGGCAAGAGATACTCAAAAGAGCAATGCAGTGTGTAGTATAGTTGTGAGATTCTGACGTCCCTTGAGAATGAATGTTCTTCTGCTAACAGTTTTCGTACAAGTGAGACATTAAGGCAAATGCAGAAATGTAGTTCAAATTGTGATGTGATATCATAGATAGTACCTTACGCTACAGCCGAGACCAATGTGTAACACGATTATTCCAGTCACTGTCGGATAAATGTAGCACCGGGGACTTTACAGAAATTTTGTTTAGAGGCTTGCCATAGAAGTGCGCTTGCCTCAGGTAGGAACGATACTTCATCAACGAGTGCTTGAAAAGCGCAACCAACCCTTGCCCGTCTTCACAATCCAGTTTGGTCCTCGCCTATTTAAAAGAATGAAATCTTGTGTCTTCTGTCAGCGGAAACATATGCAGCAATGACCATGAATAACATTAGTTCATTACTTACGCGTAAGTTGCGGAGGAAGACTGGAAATTGTTCTGTGTCTGTGGTATAATATTTCCATGAAGGAAAGATGCGCACAAAGTTCCTGACAACAATATAAGCTTTGTCTTCTAAACTGGGAACAAATGGAATAGGGGTCCTATTTGCTGCAATTGGGGCTCTCTCTGGTTCGAAAAGGGATTTGGTGTACTCTTTGCTGGAATGGGGGTTTTGCGTCGTAGAGCTGGTGCTATGTCAACTGGCATAATCATAATGTTTGCTGCAGATGGGGTCTACTGAGTTGGGGCATAAAAAATGACCAGTGTAGTAGGGCTAGAGTCTGCTAGAGTTGGGGTGTTTTGTGGGTCAGGTGATATTGCAACTACACCTAATGGGCTATTTGATTTATCAGGTGCCACTACCTTTTCCAAATACTTTGGTTGTGCTCCTCCATGATCAGCAATCGCCCTCTTCCTTTTGAACGTCTGATACACAAGAACAACATTTGAATGGATAAATATGGTATGATGACAGATGGAATATGTACTGAAAATGGATAGGCAGGGCGTATTCACATACACGATGTGTAAACTAAGCTAATGGCAGTTCAACAAAGTAGAAGCAATGCAAAGCATCAGTTGCAAGATATGTGCGACAAATATAACCTTGGAAAGTTAAAGCAAGCACCTTGATGGGTGAATAAGATAGGGCATCTCCCTCTGACTCCTCCACTAGGGAGATACATTGACTTAGGTCTCCCTCTAGCTCAGAATCACTGTTAGGATCATATTCTGAGCATGAATCTGTAGGTGGAGAGCGTTTGCATTGGATTGCATCCAGACTTGATTTCAGTCCCTTAATGCCAAGTTTGACAGCCATGGCATTGTTCTGCTTTATTCTTTTCATGCGCGCAAGCTCATAATCATTATGATGTTGTTCAGAATCTGAGATTCATGAAAACATAAAAAGTAGTTAGATTATCTATGGAATGCATTGCGGATTCAACTCGAAGAGTGTCTCCCTATAAACCCCTGCATATGCAAACTTCACCCCCAACCATGCTGACCAGACCACACACAGAAATACAAACCCCTTATGTCTCTATAACAGGCAGACACACATTTCAAAACTGAAGTAGGAACATTAGAATCATATGAAATTCGTATTTGAACAAATAAACTAAGGAATTATGAGTGGCATAATGTTTAGCTTCAAGGGTGGAGTGTTGGTAGTGTGACACAAAGCAAGTAGGCAGATTGTATTCCATGTAAAAGATCGAAGCCTATGTAAAAGCTGGAAATGACACTTTCTTTCTATACAATGCAGTGTTCGTTGCCCACACATGATGGAAGAGATGACATAGAGAAATACTATTCACTCGTGTCTACGGTTGCAGTATTTAGAAACAGGGTGGTCCACCCTAAAAGAATATTGACAACAAATATGACAAGGCAAGCATAGATGTAGTGAATCAATCATTTACTTGCGAGCTTACTAGGACAAGTATGCAGAATTGTAACTGCAGTAAGAGATCGTCCAAAATCTGAATCAAGAAGTTTGTCTAGAACTTATTGTTTGCACCTAATCGACGTGAATAATTGGATATTATATCAAGTGAGTAAGAAAGACAAGTAAAATTGTCAACAAACCTGGCTTGCAGTAGTAATCTGGGTCAATGTCACTACGACCAACAATCCAAAATGATTAGTGTCTGTTCCTAGGGCCGGAATTTTGAAAACCCTGTGAACTTTACAGGTACTAAAGATTACCGAAATACATCTGAACCATTAAGTGTAGGTAGCACTGAGCACACAACAAACCCTAATGACAGTCATGCCTAATGAGTAATGAATCAATTAGAAAATGGATGATGAGGAGTGGCTGCTGAGTGTTGAGGACTTATCTCAGGATAAATCAGGTTGGCTTAGTGGGTGCTGCACGCCTGAGCCCTGAACGGACTGGGAAGGTAGGCATAGTGGCACGTCCGGGCAGCGGTGATGCTGTTGGGCAAGTGGCTCGTGACCTCCTGTTAGTCCGGCGTCTCCTCCTAGAGTCATGTCATCCGGGGACGGCAAGTCGCCGGCGAGGCAGGCGGCTTGGGGCGAGTAGATATCGGAAGCGCGCAGCAGAACAGTGGGGAATCGGGGCCTGGGACGACCCAAAATCCCAGGGTGGGCCGGCCCACCATGGGCACCCTGTAGAGATACACACCTGAGCAGCGAACATGCATTTTCGAAACTAATTTCGGAACATTTAGCTGACCAATTAAACGAATCTATTTTAATAATATCATATTAGTATTTGAACAACTAAGCTTGTTTAGCTTGATGGGTCGAGCAGTGCTATTATGACATGAAGCACGTATTCTGATCGTATAGTGATCATAAAAGGGGGAAATTGGAGAAATGGTATTTAGCAGCCATTGTTTGCTTCGAACTAAGAACTAAATTCTAAGAGTTGAAAAGAAAGTAGAGTAACGAAGTTGAGATCTATTTTATGGTTGAGATCAAAAATTTGAGGAGATATGAAGTACCACCTCTCTCGCGGCGCCGTGTAGGCATCGGGGGTGCGATGGCTGTCGGTGGCGTTGAAGCAGATCTGCGATGGTAGACGGGTGCATTGGGGATAAGTCCCGTTGCGGTGGAAGAGAAGGTCATGTGAGCGGCCCCGGCAAAGAGGACGACGGCGCCGATGAAGCAAGAGGACGTGATGCAAGGCTCTTGGTCCGTTGCAGTGGATGAGAAACCTCCATCTCTAGCAGTGGACGACGCGGTCTTGGTAGGCACTCCGCCATGGTGGGGGACGGTGGCGATGGATGTGGTGGAGGACGGTGGCGATGGATGTGGTGGAGGACGGCGGCGATGGATGGGGTGGTGGACGGAGGCTGGTGTGGGGATGGTTTTCTAGCGCGGATGGTGTATGAATGGGAAAATGGGGGGAGAGGTACGGGGAACCATGTTTTTGGGACGCGCCTGTCTGAAATATGGGAAAGTTACGAACTTAGTCCCGTTTAAAATTTGGACGTCTCATCGGTTGGGGATACGACGGTAATCTCGCATCTCGCCAATATTTGCCCAGAGCGATTTCGGGCGAGGAGAGGGTGGTTGGCACCCATGGTTGGCGCCCACGGTGTATGAACGGGGCTGACAGGTAGGGCGGTTGTGTCACGTCTGTGTGAAATTACAAACCTGTCCCTATTGAAAATATTTGCCTACATCATTTCGGCCGAGTCGAGATTGTTTTGCCGCCCACCGTGTATGAATGGGGAAATGGAGGAGAAACAGAGGTCTTTCAGACAAGCTTGAATCAAATGTGTTTTGCCGGCCATGTTTGGCGCCCACCGTGTCGGAATGGGCTCAGAGGCGGTCGTGTCACATCTAATTTAAGTTACTATCCTACCCCTATTTAGAGCAGTGGAAATCGGGCCGATGGATTGTTCGTGTAATGGGTAGACAATAATTTCCATCTCACAAACACTTGGCTTCGGGCAGTCGACGTGGGAGTGGACATTTTGCCGCTTCTTTCGAATTTCGAGACAATAAGCATCCACGTTTACCCTGGCAACTAAATTTGAATCCATTTTGTATTCCTATACGAATCTTTATAAATCATTCTATGTGTTTTTATATATCTTCAAAAGGACGACAAAGATGTATTCCACTGTCATATATGAATATGGTTTATGAATGCCGATACTCAAATTCAGAAGCTAGAATCCAGTTTAAGGTGAATTCGAATATTTGGAACACTTCATGTCCAACTCAAATGTCACACGCAGCATAATGTGTACTCCTATTTAGATATGTACACAAGCAATGTATCAAGATTCAAATACCGAGTCAATGAACCAAGAATATACAGAACTAACAAACATATAAACACTTATAGAGTATATGGATCAATAATATCAACTAACATACATAAGCCAGGACGATGTACTTTTCTTTGCTACAACGGCATCCCTTTTTAGCCAAGCTACAACATCTTGGCCCTTTCCGATGTGTGCCACTTATGGTCCATATATACTACTATTATTGTTGAATGCACATTCAGCCGATTGGCATATTTGTAGGTCTCGCACTGCAATAAAAATGAAATGTCTCCGAGTCTTATCAATTAATACAGACTTGTGCTCAAATAAAATTACAAACCAAAAAACAAAAAACAAAAAACAAGTATTACATGATCTCTAAAACAAATGGTTTGATTGATTACATGAACAATCAACACAAAGGTTATTCAACGATGGAAAGAACATTTCACCTATGATTTACCAAGTGGGAGTTTAATTTCCTTTTTTCCTTCAGGGCCTTAACAATGTGGTCAGTCTCAGCTTGCTTCATTTTGACATCCACCAAATATTTAATGGTTGTCTTGAGTACTGCTATTGATTGTGTTGTTTGCTTCCTCAACATGTCAACTTCATATCTAAGTGCAGAAGCAGAATCTCTTTCTACCACTAGTTTAGCCTCTAGAGAATCAGCAGTTGGCAATTCATAATGCATGATTGGGCCGGAGCCACTGCTGTGGGATGATACAACGTCCATGGGGACCTCGCTCTTTGATCTTGGGCTAACCTGTTTTGCCATTAAAGTTCTGATTGGATTCATAAAAGTTGAAGTTAGCAAAACATCTCAACTGGGAGTTATAACACCAAACCAGTTAAACAAACAAGGAATTAAAGAGTTCCAATTCGATGCTGAAAAGTAGTTATTAACATCATTGTAACCCGTTATTGCAGCAGAAAATCAGTTAAACAAACAAGTAGCTATTTAAGTTCAGGCAAACAGGTAATTCTTAACAGTAAGTATCAAACACATAGATAGTCGCAGTCTATAATAGGGTTAACAGGCTGTGGCATTATGTAATCAGTAGCAAACTAAATTAAGCCAAGCAACGTAATTGAATTTTTTTGCAATAAGTGGCTAACTAAAATTCTGAGAAGCGGGTAACTGAACTTACGCTAGTTCTTTGTACACGCACACTGCAACTTCTTTTTCGCTTACAAGGTTGTACGAAGGAGTCCATGGTATCAATTGCTTGGATACGCAGTCACAATACTTCTTTCTTCCCACACTGCATTGGTAAGTCGAATGGTTAATCTAGTAAGATGGTGCGTCTTTGATATGTTATATGAGGACGTGTAGTCAGACTAGTTGTAGCCACAGACATCTCACTGGCTTTTACTGTATATTTCATGTGATTACTTTTGGCATATCGAGATCTAAGCAATCTACAATAGGATGAAAAGACTGGCATCCTTCACATTATTGGCGAACTCAGTTCATAGAAACAAGCAATTCAACCATTCTGTGGGTAAATCAAAAGCGCCACTGGAATATTTTTCACTACCCCTATCATACACGCAAAAGGGGGCGACGCCACCATAGGGGCTGGTATGGGCGGCCGCCTCGGGTGTCTCGAAAGTGTGCACCTAGTTTGAGTCGTCCAGGTTGTCCCAGGCTAGTTTTGTTCGTCCCAACGCGCAAGAGGTAATGTAACACATGAAGAAATATGTTTGAATTTGGATAGGCCAATAACATAAGTGCAAGGCAGGCTCGCGGCCCAAAGGAGCGCCTCCCATATTGATCGACAGCAGGAAAAATCCCAATTCATCCGCTCCAGCCTCTAGTCTGTTTCGCTCCTAACCTAGCCGCCGCTGGACAGACCGACACAACACTTCCTCGCGCCCTCATTGGAGGGCGGTCACCGGTCTTCAAGCGAACAGAAGGACAAAAAGATGAAGATCCAACCCTGGGTGTAGCATGCGTGGGAGGCACCGGCGGCAGCACAGGCATGGCATCGAGCTTGCGCAAACAGACAATCGCAGCTTGCAAGAGTAGCATGCGCAACGAGCAGGTACATCACATACCTGATTATATCTAATTCAACTCTTCAATTTCTGGCCAATAGTTAAACCTGACGCTGTTGTAAAACTGCTTGTATGTAGGGAATCTATGAGAAAATGAAACCAGTTTCTACTTATTTTATGACTCCCCCAATCAATACTAAACTGACTGAATCTGATGAATCTAATCAAGTTTCCGGTGCAAACATCCAAGCTCATGTTGTTCTTGATCCTGAAGTGTCTAATGAACAGACTGGTAATGAAGGATTTGATACAATCATTTTACATGCTCCTGGTGATGAACATATAGTGTCTAATGAGGCATATAATGCAAGCATTTTGCAAGCTCCCATTGAAGGATTTAGTCTCTAATGATGATCTGCTATGTTGAGAGAGACATAGAGATTTGCAGGCATTGATGACAAGCAAATTATAGTGCATTTTCATGGCTTGAGGAAACGTCGAGGCCATCTACCAGAAAGTCCCCGTATCATGACAACGTAGCATAAATACTTTTATAATATATTGTTTGAAACTATTGACATACTTGTGCAGGATAGATATATTGATATGGAGTTTGCGCACTGGTTATAGGTGCAATTACACTTCGATATTTTCAGCCAGAGAACGAATAATTCAAGCAGGTACAGACCATGTTTGTAGTCCTTGTAAACCATGTTGCATTTTGTGTTTTTTGGTGCTTGCATCATTTAGTGTTTATAATCTGAACTACTTTGGACCATTAGCTGGTTTTCAAAGTGCATGTAGCTTCACATTTCTCAAGTTATGTTGATTTCCGAAGTGCAAGTGCCTTCGTATTTTTTAAGTTAAATGTTCGCCCCTGGTAACTTGAATTCGTGGATCCGCCACTACACACAAATCATACACGAATGTCAGTACGAATTAAATGAAATGCAGGAACTTACGCTAGCTCGTTGTACAGGCTCACTGCAGCTCTGCTTGCGCTTGGGATGTTCACAAGTCCATGTTACCACGTGCTTGGGTGTGCAGGCATTGTGCTCCTTGCACCCCCCTCCGCATTTTTGACACGGCGAATGGCTAATCAGATAAGAGGAATCAACCTTGCTGTTGTACCGGAGGACAGATACTTACAAGGTTATATGGGTGTGCAGGATGTGTACCAGATCCCGTAGCGTCGTCATGCTACGCTAAAAATGGTTTGCTTGTTTCAGATGATATCTCCAGAAGAAATAAGAGTTAAAGTCAGAGTTGGGTAGGCGTGTAAGCTAATAGATCAGTGAAAGGATATCCAAACATCGTCGGAACAGTGCACAAGGGAGTGATGTGTGGATACCTAGTTCAGGCCGGCGTTTGGGCATGCTCGCCTAGCTAGAGTGCAGGTCACTTCAGAGCCGTTGAGGGTGATGTGCTGGCGTTGGCTGGTCGCACAAGGATGCAGATCTTGAGTGGCAGCGGAGCGCTACGATGCGGTGGACGAGACCGTTGGTGAAGCTCTAGCGGCCTCGGGGGCGGAGGCGCGATGATGTGCTCGGTGAAGTAGCCCCGGTGAGCTGGGAGACGGCGTCGGTGAAGCGCACCTGATGTGGTGGAAGTCAGTGGCTGTGAGGCACGTCGGTTGCGGCGGCCGACGTTGTCGGTGAACCACCCTATGCGCTGGACGAGGGCGTTGATGAGGTAGCTCCGGTGCGGTGGTGAAGCGCGACCATCGTCTTCGTCGTCGTCGTCCGGCACAGAGGTGGGGAAAGAGACGAGACGAGGGGCGATTCGAACTTTGCTTGGGTTGGCGACGATTTAGGGATTTGAGCAATCTGGGCGTGGAACGGGACGGTGGAGAAGGGAGATTTTGCAGGGCTGGAATTGGGGCCGCCAGGTATTTCAACCCGAAATGTGGAAGCGCGAACTTATTTTGTCGTCGTCCTTTTCTGGGTGGGAGGGAGGGGGAGGGAGGGAGGGGCGTGGGTGGCTGGGTGCTAAACGTTCGACCGACACACGCGACCCCCACGACACGACCCTGCTCTGCCTGGTGCACCTACATTTGAGAATGCAAACGAATCTTCTTTCATTTGCAAACGAATTTGTATGTATTACCATGCCTGTGTTTTCCTTGCAATAATTAGTCATTCAAAACGAGATACTATAAATTAATTAATGAGGAGTTATTTGAAAAAAAAATCGAAACGGTATCCACGCTAACGTGGATTAGAGTGTGTGGCATATAATTAGTTACTTGAATTAGAGTGTGTGTCACATAGCGATCTCCAATTCTAATGTGGATTTCGCATTTCACTGTATCCACGCTACTTTTTTAATACAACTTCATATGTATATGAAATATGATGAACACCATGGTAGTGAGAAAACTTTTGGATGGATTCAAACATATGACCTAGAAAATACCACAACAAATCGAGTCAATGTCAACTTTTCGAAACCTAGTATGGCACGAATTCGAAATAATTGCCCATATGAATGGTCCTTAGTTCAAATCTTACAATGTACACCGAATTGAGACATCGATATTAAGTCTCGTACTATCTACATTCAAACATTGTTTTTAGCCCC